>CABFOW010000339.1:58014-75754 GCA_902141385.1 Timema californicum | reverse complement strand
TTTTTTTTTTTTTTTTGCAATTTTTAATACCAAACTCATACCTAGAAAATTTTGCTTTAAATTTTACTTAAAAAAATACGACTAATTGGCAAAGTAATCATCAATTATGGTTAATTGATGATCCACTAATAATCACCAGATTACGGTTAATTTCCGATTTACTATTAATTGCCAGATAACGGTTTATCAGTATCCGCATCAGTACACCCCTACTGCACGCTCTCCATTCAATACTAATTTACTCAGTGGCAAAACTTAATTTTGTGTAGCACCACATTTTACTACCCATTCGAGTTACATGCCTATGTACTAATTACACTAATGGGTTAGGTATTAGAAAGGACTCAGGGGAAATACACCCGCATTTGCACAAAAGGAGAGTGGAAAACTATTTTGTAAAAAGCCCGCTCAATGCACCTGATCAGGATCAAACCTATATCTTCCCATTTTCGGCAGTCTAGTTCAACATGAAAGTAGCATGTTAGACCACGTGGCCACCGAAGTGGGTATCTTGACATTCCAATAGTAAGTTTAACAATACCCACTTTGTTGGGTTCTCTCTCCCTCTCTCCATTCTCACCCTCTTTTTCTATACTCCTCATTTCACAAACCACTTCCAAATAAGAAGAGAAATGAGTAAACAATGAGTCATTCATCACTAGACACATTATGAGGCAAAGAAATAACCTTTATCAAGGAGCTCAAATTTTAAACCCATAAATCTTTTGAACCCAAGTTCAAGTATTTATTTAAAGCTTAACTCGAAGCTCAAGAGCTTTACTTTATACACTAAAATCACTTAGAAAATGGAAATTGAACATAAAGTAAGTAATTTAGTTGTCAGTCTTGTTATTGACAAAGCTCGGTGGTTAGTTTTTGAAACAAAGTCAAAGCGGATTTTTTTTTTATCCAGGCTGGCTTTGAATCTTTGCGCACTCCTATTTTAATTATATAAATCTTATTTTCATTTTAAAACTTTTTTTTTACTATCATTTGAATTTTATTTAAATAGCTAGGTTTTAAAAATATGTAAATATTAAATTCAAGCTCGGCTATAAAATGAAAATACTTAATTTTGTATATGCCTAGTTGTGCTTTTGGTAAAATATTTATTGCAATGTTGATCAATGCTGATTTTAGACATGTTACCAGTTAAATAGTGCAAGATTTTAGACAAACATAATAAAAAAGTATAAGTTTTAAATAGCTTAAGTTTGAAAACAAAATGTATTCTCAATGTTAAATTTATTTTAACTGATGTCATAATTTTAGAAAGGAGCCATGTAAAAATAGTAAAAATAATGATTATTCAAGTATCTTAGTTTGATCCAGAGGTGTACTGATCCAGTAAAATTGATACTAATTTTTTTTAATAATTGTTCATACTGATTATGTACACCAGTTAGTCTCAATTATAGATTATTTATGAATAATTATTGAAAAATATGCTTAAGATAATGCTAACTCTTAATGTAACTAATACAAATGATGTTATTTTAAAATCAACAGTTGAAGCTTTGATTATCCGTATTTTTGATTAATAATTATAGTTGACAATAGACAAGTTTTTGTTCGGTAAAACTAGTTGTTTTATTTTATGTAGTTTAAGACTCGATCTCTTATTTGGGCAAACAAGTCCAGCAGATGAACACAGTTATTCCGATGCCTTTAATCCATCAAACACAATCAGAAACCATTTAATTAAACTAATTCCTTCAGGTGAGGAAATCTTGTTTCTTCTTTGCGAAAGTTGGAACTATATTGCTAGTTTTATCAATGGTATGAACTTTTATTTCTTTATCTGGTTATGTAAGCTTTGCTTAGCCCACAGCACAGATGCACTGTGTATAAAGTTGTTTTTTTGTTTTGTTTTTTCGATTTTGATCAATAAATTCCTACCTGGAAAATTTTGCTTTAAATTTCACTTTAAAAAAAAGATTAACCGGCACAATAATTGCTGATTATGATTAATTGCCGATGCACTAATAATCACCCGATAAAGATTCATTGGTAATGCAACTTCAATCGAGGAGGATTCAAAATGGACTAAAATATGGAATTAGTTTATTGGTTGAAAGTAGTTTTAGAACTCTATTATGTTATCAGTGTGAAATTTTATATTGATTTTAATCATTTGTTAAATTACCAAATGATTTATATTTATATTATTATAATTAATGTTTTAGAAAGATCAGCTTGTTTACCTTTCTCATTACGTTTCTTCTTAGTTGCTGTAATTTTCTTAATTTTTGATGTAGAAATTGCTTTAATACTAACTTTCATTATAATCATAAATTGATCTATATTAATTCAAGCTTCCTCAACAATATTAATCTTTTTAGTAATCCTAATTAATGGATGATACTATGAATACAAGGAGTAATAGAATGAGCAAATAAAGATTATGATTAAATATAACCTAAAGTGAATTGATTATAACTCTTATAAATTAATTGAACTAACTTTTAGTAATTTTACTGCGTAAAATTTGTTGATGTATTCCTAAATTTAGTTCACTACCTTTAAAATGGGAAATTAGGCTTAGAGCTCTTATGATGCTCATTTGTGGTTCAGAACTGATTGTAATGATAGGATGAACTTAACAACTAAACCCCAGACAAGTAATTTAACACTTATCTGAATGTATAAATGTTATAATGAATGGATGATAAGAAAGAATGTTAAAATTTAGTTAGTATTTCATTTTATTTTATTCTTTTATATCTATTTTTCCTCTTATGTTCATAATTTTTTCCAAGTTAAAATTTAGTTAATATTTAATTTAATTTTATTCTTTTATATCTATTTTTCCTCTTATGTTCATAATTTTTTCCAAGATTATGATTTGGATGAGATATTTACGATTCAGATTTGTAAAATAGTGATAAGATCCAACCCTATTAATAAATAGCCTGTGATTACTATTGGAGTTTAAAAATTGATTTGTACCTACATCAAGAGGAAGCTTTACATTTATGAGTTTGTCTCGAAGCTCAAAATCAGAGTACTTGCAAATCCCTATTTTACAGTTTAATAACAGTATTATCTAATTAATAATTATTCAATATGGCCACTAAAAATTGCAACCTTTGTTTAATTTCTAATGAATAAACTATTTTCACCAAGCCTTGTATGGTGATTTTTTCTAAAGATGGGGCTCTTCATGATGATCAGCCTCCAGATGACCCACCTATATACGAAGCCCCCCCAGACTACAATGAAGTTATAAAGGTATTCATAAACCCTATTGAAAGTCAACGTCGCAAAAGAAAACGCCAACTTCATCATAATAATGGTTCAAGACGTAGTCAATCAACTCCTAGAAAAGCTATGTAAGTTTCTTCATTTGAAATCTATGGGTAAAGGAGGTTTTTAGTATCCCTTTGTTGTAGGGACACAACATAATTATATTATGCTTAATCATGAAAGGGCATTTTGGCTTTGATATTTTAATCATCTCACTCCAAAATCTATTGTTCCCTCATTGTTTATTCCACACCATCATGTATCCATGTTCTTTCAATTACTATTTTCACTTTCCTGTTTTTTACCTTTAATTATCATTTAAATAATTGTATTTGTGTTCATAATGAATCTTTTCCCTTCTTTTTTGTCTGTGTCTCTTGCTGCCTTCTTGATTTATCGGCATATTTTATGTAAACTGTAAGTTTAGAATAAACATTCACATCTGTGTGGAAGAAGAGAAAAACTATTTTATAAAAAAATTATCTTGAGTACATCTGACAAGAATTTGAAATATGATCTTGTCAACGGTATTCCAGTCTATTACAAGCGTCTTGGTTTCCATTATCAAGCCCCCTTGCATATAAAATGTTACCTTTGCTTTATTTTCTACAATTCTGTCATGTTTATTAAGGACATTATATAACTAAAATATTTGCAATATATAATATGGAAGCTTAATGGATTAAATTATATTTTAATACATGGAGTAATTGAGGTTTATATTAAAAACTTAAGGTGCAGCAGAAGGGAGTGCAAGTGTTTTTATGGTTTTTATAAGATTGACATTTGTTGGCCAAAATAAATCAAATATTTCTCCAGTAGCAACGTAGTTTAGTTTTCTACACATGTTAATATCAACAGATCTTGAATATATGTCAGGGGTGTCCTGAAATTTTGTCAAAAAGTTTTTTCTTTATTTAAAAAGTTTTGACAAAATTACAGGACAACCTTGAGATATGTTCAAGATCTGTTGATATTAGCATGTGTAGAAAACTAAACTCTTCGTTGCTACTGGAGAAATATTTGATTTATTTTGGCTAAAAAAAATGTAATGCTATAAAAACTATAAAATTACTTGCACTCCCTTCCACACCTTAACAAACATGGTAACAAGAGAACCTTACTTGTTTGATACAAATCTGTTAAAAATATTCAATATTTTTTCAATTTTATGCCTTGCTATAATATAAATCATTATTTTAAGGCTTGCCTCAAAATGTGGCTGATGGTAACAAACCCCAATAATATTAGTAATCAGACCCTTCTTAGACCTTTATCAAAATACAATATACAACAATAAAAACACTATAATCACCCTCATTTAACACATTCTTGTTCAAATGTTTGATGGCAGTGTAGGCAATTAATATGCAACTGTTCCTAACTTTTGCGGCATTCTATATGGTTTCTTCAAAAAAATAGGAGAAACTAGCTTCTGTTTAAGCCTGGTGGCAATCAGGAGTTAGTAATCTATTAATGATTTAATTCATACTATAAGAGTTATTATTCATTTCAATACTATTTAAGACAATTTTAAAAAACATTTGTGAATATAAGTTTGGATGTGCTTATATAACATTTTTTAAATGTAAACAACCCTTTAAATCCCTGTCTATTTGGAGTGTAGCTATTCCCTTGGTGTCGACCTCCTACTAGAGAGATAAGTTAAACATTAATGTTTCTTATGATACACATAGTAGAAATTTGCATTATTGTGTACTAGGGGTCTGCGAACTTGGGTTTTTTCATTCAATTCAAGTATTTCTAAAAGCTCCCGAATTCGAGTATTGTATATTTATAATTTTAAAACGTTAGAAAGTATATTAAAACACATGTTCTTAAAGGATGAATGACACTCATTTTTATAAATAGTAAATAATTTTGAAAAAAAAAAGTTAAATAATGGAAATATCGGTTTTTAAATTATAAATAACACTAAAATACACTTTTAAAAAGAAGAATAACACTCAAATAAAAATATAATAAAAACAATTGGAATGGTTTCAACCCTCATGTATTTAAGGACATTAAAATTATACTAACACTTACAAAAATAAGTTAATAAAATGAATAATCACATGATGGCTTGGAAATGTATAAGACGACAGTGTAGAAACACTGTACAGTGATGTAAAGTAAATGATAGTGAAGGAAGTCAACTTGAAAGGATAGTTAGACTAGGCCTAGATAGGAACAAACACACTTCTCTCTTCCTTTATTACTAAGCATTTCCACTTCTTCAAAATTTCCACAATTTCACATTAGTTTGAATTTTCCGGTAATACTACTTTTTCATTAATGTCTCTTCATATGAAAAATAAATATGTCCTAAAATTCAAAACAAAGTTCAGCTGTGGAAGTTTGAAGAAGTGGAAAGTGTAAAAGTGTAGAAAGAAAATATAGAAGTAAGCAAAACCAAGCAAAATGGTCCATGACATTACGTCAAAAACTATGTAGTTTGTTTATCAGACATAAAAAAAAGATTTTATGATAAAACCTAATGTATGTTATATACCTCATTAAATTATCCACATATCTCTAGGAGTATTTATACCACATCTTGGAAAAAACTGCTTATTCCAAACAACAAATTCAAAGTATTGAAAAATCTAAATTCTTTTTAATCATATAGTAATATATCTCTTAATGAAAACATATTTTTACTTTTGGGGTATTTTGTTTGTTTTTTTGGATGGAGATACAGGAAATTTCGATAGAATGAAACCCAGATCGGAGGATTTGGTGGTAATTCTCAATTTTCTTCAAGAGGCAGCCATTACCTCTTAATCCAGTAGTGAGAGTGTAAATTGTGAACTGTGTTCTTTTCATTTCAAAAGGCATATTGTGTTCGCTCCTTTTTATGTGTTTCTATCTACCTTTCCTGCACCTTTTTCCAAATAGGTGTAACTGGTCAAGCGTAAGTATTTCACCATTCACATAAATGTTATAAATTTTGATACAAAGCTATTTCTTGCAATCTCTTAGATAAAATACCTTTTTAAACTAAAATGCAATTTCCTTCTAGGCGAAATGCTAGCCCATCAGGATCTAACCACATACCCAGCACACAAACATTTCAAGGAGTACCACAAATGTCTACTGATACTTCAGATGATTATGCCACCATATCAACTTGTGGACTCTTAGAAGTTGAGAGAAACGTTGTCCATCTCCAGCCATACAACATCATGAGCCGGAGCTGCCAAACCACACCAATACCAGACTCTCCTCCCCCACCTTATGTCGCCTCACTATGCCCAGTTTCTATGGATCTGGGCTGTTTCGGCAGGGTACGCAGTGAAGGTGATTTAACAACTCATGTTTCAAGGGATAATACCTCATTGCATCAAAACTATAATCGTATGAGTGTTGTAGGACAGTCCGCGCAGCAATCCTGGCTTCTCTATAATGGAAGGGATTCTGGCAATCATTGTCTGTCTGAGATTGTTTGTATAACTGGTCCACAAGCCAACCACACACAGATCCCTGATTATTCTCATAATGAAGCATGTTCTGGATTAAATATAAATCAAACACAAGAATCAAGTTCATCCTCATTGGATTCAGATGACAATGAAACAAAGAATTTAAGTTTTTCACAGGACTTGATCTCAAATAACGTCTCGCAACAGTCATCCAAATCAACTTTTCCTGCATATGATTACCATGCATTAACACTTAACAAAGATCAAAGTTTTGATCACAGTGGTGCAGAGTTGAATCAAAGCAAAAAATTAGAGTTAGATCAACACAAAAGTCTCAACCATAGTGAAT
Organism: Timema californicum; assembly: GCA_902141385.1. Taxonomy (NCBI): domain Eukaryota; kingdom Metazoa; phylum Arthropoda; class Insecta; order Phasmatodea; family Timematidae; genus Timema; species Timema californicum. Next base: position 68,734 of record CABFOW010000339.1, on the reverse strand, counting down.
ATGGTCCACCTTGTTGGACCGATCACTCTAAATTGAATCATGATAACCTGCGAAATAATGCCAACAACCTCAGTCTTGAAAATGTAAATTATTCATCTAACAGCTTGTCATCGCAAAAATCCTTTGTACCTGGTAGATCTAGCTTTAAATCTAAATATGCTTCAGATCGGGTACAGCCTAGCAAGTTCACAAAGAGAACCAGGATGAGGGAAAGAAATTCAGAAGGAAATATCTTAGGCACCTTTGACTGCTCAATGTTAGGGCATCAACAAAGCATCTATGCCTATTCAATAAATAAACTTTGTGGACAATTTTCATCTCCGCGTATATTGTGCAGATGTGAGGGAGCTTGTGGTTGTGCCACTATGCAAAATCTTGATGAACGCCAAAGACCAAGCTATCCTGGCAGACATGTACGTAGTCTCTCAATGGGACTGTTGCCAACTTTACAACTCTCACCGTTAGAGTTAAACATGAGCGAATCCCAACAAGCTGGTTTGGGAAACACAAATTTGTGTCATGAAACATCTGTTTATAAGAGCATAGAAGACACAAACCATTCAACACCAACAAAGTGGTCAAATCATGACATACAAATTCTAGGCATTCAAGTTGTTCCTAATATTTCAAATATTGATAAATAAACAATTAATGTATTATAAGTTGAGTTTGTATATTGCAAATATATCAATATCTGTTACATGTATAATACAAATGTCTAATGACCTAGAAATATATTAAAACAATGTGGAAACACTGATAATTAATGTAATGTAATATAAGTAATATGGAAGGAAGCCAACCTGATAGGATAGTTATAAGTAATTCACGAGCTAAGTTTACCTTGATGACAGCTCGAAATGTTACTAGAAGTAATCCCTAATATATTACTATGCCAACAGCTGACATCTATCACTTTGGATGACTGTAATGAAAACAGATGGTAATATATTAATGCGATAGTTAACCACAGTAATTTAGGCCAGTATTATTTATATATTTATTTGAGGTCGGACACAAAGCTTATTTATAGTTTTATTCCACTTAAAAAAATATTCACACCACTTTCACAAAAACCTCTAACGAACATAGCTTCAAAATGGTGACTGACGAATCTAAACCATATGATTGAACAGAACGGTAAACAAGTTTTTTACAATGATGCAGACACGCAGTTGATGAAAATATTTTATTCAGTTAAATATTTCGAAATACGATAAAATCATTTATTGAATGTAAAAAAATGACAAGAATTTTCTCTTTTCCAAGTAAATATGATGCCTGGATTAAAAGGTGCACTATATTAAACATAATCAATAACGTTCCAAAACGAAAAATAAGTACTTTTAATTATGTTTAAAATATTGTTTCGAGTTGGATAAAAAGAAATTATTTAAAAATATGAAATAGTATGAGAAAACTTAAGTTTACATTATTTTAAATGTAATATATAACAGGTAATTAAAGATCTTTACATTTATAACAAAACTGTGATGGTTTACAAGTGTTGTCAACCCAAAACCTAAACATGATTTTCGAACTGTCATCCAGGTAAAAACCTAGCGTGAATGGAATATATATAAGACCATGATAGAAAACAAATTATCTTTTCTCTTTATTTCTTCATACACACTTCCATATTCAGATCATTTTCATGGTTATACGTTTAACAATGAGGTGGCCCAAAGACTAAATGATTTTATAATAATAATGCTTAGCACCACGTCTTACTACTCATTCGGGTTATACACTTAAATGTTTCTATAATTGTGGAAATTGATAAAAATAAAGGTAAAGTATACATAAATAAATGCAAATTTAATCAAGAAACCCTCACTCCCTTAGGGAAAGAGGAAAAATGTGGGCAGAATCTAATATGAAAAGGTGACATCCTTCTTTCTTCTCAAGTAGAAATAATCAAACTCACCTTAGTGCATTGGATTCTTCCCACAATTTCCTCTTTACCTAGGTGGGCTTTCTTAATCAAACTTGTACTTATTAATATAGTTTTTCACTTTCTTTAATTTTCATCAATTTCACAGCTACACATAATTTTAAAGCTATAGCAATATTCTTTTTTCATTGTAAAATAGACATACACAAAAAACAAACCAAAAGAAATTGTTAGCTACAATCATATTTGAGCTACTCTCAAACTTTTCAAATAGGTAATTGGCAATACTATTGTTCTGTGTTTAGGCCAATCTTAATATTAAAACAGGAATATATCTGAAAATTAAAATTGATATGTAACTGAAAGAGATTTGAAGATGGGAGTGTAAAGAGTGTGTGTTAAAAGTCAACCTCATTGGTCCTGGGGTAAAGTGCTCACCTCAGGACCTGATTTTCGTGGGTTCAAACCTATCTGGGACCAACTGATTTTTCTTGAACAATAAAAATTCGTAGCACAACGTCCTTCAGAGGAGAAGTAAGCTCATCCGTCCCATATTGATTGTGGTATGTAAAATAACCCTGGAAGGTTTGCAAAAGTATTTTTCTCAGCAAAATTAGTTGGCCTTTTCGCTTTAACTCAGAGATTTTTGTGTGCTGATATAATCAGTCGGTTCAGGAAGTGCTTGTTGAATACCTCAAATAAATAAATTAATAGAGTTTGGGAAAAAATGTAGAAACAAGTGTTTTTTTAATCAATGCTTAACCTAACTATACTTTCCTATCACATTACATGTGTTTTCACGCTCCTGGTAGTACAGCTGGTTAAGTTTATGACTGAGAGGATGCCAGACCTTAGTTTGGTAACCCTTTCCTTGACCAAACTAACTAGCTTAATATCAACCAATGAGCAGAGAATTGTGGGTCAATTTCAAAACACCATGACTCCTTACGTTACATTTAAATAAGTATAACTTTGTTGTCATGGATTTTAACAGTTATGGTTTAATTAAAATGGTCAGTAATTACAAATTAGAAATATATGACAGTTATTAAATACTTAAAAACTGTTAAGTTAGGTATAAAAGAAATAGAACAACCTAGTACAGGGTGTCTACTTGCCTGAAATAATCATAGGTAAGATAGTTTTTTCTTAAAATAAATTAATCATCTACTTTATCAACGTGTTAATTAGGAGAAAAATTGTAGAAATTGAATGTATATACTTTAAAATTGGCTTGTAGCTTTTACGTTTGAAAAAAATCATAAAAGAGCCGAAAACTTGTATTTTCACTTTTAAGGCGTGAACAATTATCTTTTTCAAAAAACAAAACATAGCCAATGATAGCGTTTAAAAAAACGAAAAAGATGAGCCCTGGTCGATTGAAATCAGTTGACAACTTTTTCAATAAAACATCAAAACTGTGAAAAATTGTCATTTTTTGACATTTAATTACAAGGTTTGTAATTATCTTAGGGACTTGTTTTTGGGATTAAATTGTAGCTCTTGTTGGTGCCTACCTACAATAAAAATTTAGTGCAAAAATAATCATAACTTTTTGCGGGAATCGCGAGTATAAGTCATTCACGAGATAAGTTTACCTGGATGACAGCTCGAAATGTTACTAGAAGTAATCCCTAATATATCACTACGACAACAGCTGACATCTATCACTTTGGATGACTATAATGAAAACAGATGGTACTATATTAATGTGATAGTTAACCACAGTAATTTAGGCCAATATTATTTATATATTTGTTTGAGGTCGGACACACAGTTTATTTATAGTTCTATTCCACTTAACTTAGATTCTAACTTGAAATGAAAAATAACAACCGTAAATAGGCGTTACTCCCTGAGTTTGTTCATATTATATTTCTAATCTCCAACACCGCGCTTCCTTGTCACTTCAAGCTGAATCACGAAGTGACCATAAAGAGGAACATTAGACTCACCCAGACAGAGAGGAATAGTTACTATCAAAGAATATCAGAAGACCAGAATGTCAACTAGAGAGAGTTTAGGACTAAGACGCATTGAATAACGCCATCAGTAGGTGGATTCAAGAGTTAGAAACCCAAGCCACCAATACCACCTCAAGAAAACTACCCTTTAAGAACTTAAGGTCATGAGGATAGAGCTGGAGGATTATGGGATTCAACCACCTTATCTATCCCAAAATGTTTTAATGTGAAGCTTAATATGACCTTGAATCGAACTTCAACCAACTTACTAACTTATAGAGGTATTCATTTTTCAAAAATGTTCCATAGAAAAACCATTCCAAATAGTTTTAAGAGGCATTTAATTTCCCAAAAAATGTGCATGGGAATATTACTCTAAATATATTTGTAAAGAACGTACCAGGTGGGGACCAGTTTAAATAGCTTCTATATGCTATTTAAAATTCAAATATAAATCTAAGCAAGGACCGCTTCAATTAGCTTCTAAACGCATTCAATTTTCAACAATGTGTTGGGGGAAGACCACTTCCAATAGCATTTAGAGGAATCTAGTTTTTGAAAGATAAAATTAAAAAATCAGGCGAGTAACACTTAAATATCTTCTAGGGACCTCCAAATTTAAAAATGAATGTATAAAATAAAAATGTTCTTATTTATTTGGTTTTAGTAGTAAGTCTTAACATCATGAAATACATTTATGATTTTTAACCTTCACCCCACAAAGTTAAATTCTCCCTACGCCCATGCCTAAAGTTTACCTGTTTGAGCCCAAAGATTAATTGCTATTTATACCAGAGTAAAGTAAACGGAGCATTTAGCGATTTTCATCAGCCACCAATTATTTGAGTAAGATACATGGTAATAAATAGACAACATTTTCTTGAATTGTGCAATAATATTGACTAGCATGTAAGTATCAAGTATTAGTCATAATAAATAATCTTGAGAACAAACTATAAGTAGTAACATATATATATTAATACTCAGTGAAGCAAATTAAGTTAGATCGATTCAAACTGTAGGCCTAACTGTATCTAACATTGAAGAGCACAGCGATTTATGTATTTTAATTACTCAAAGATTGGCACCAATGATATAACCTGGACTACTTAAATACACCATGGCACATTTGAATATGTTTGATTAAATTAGAGTTTAATCAAATCAATAGTTAGCCAGGATAAAGTTTAATATGAGGGGAGTTGATAATTGAAATAGAGGTTAGAAATATGTTCATTATTTTTAATTTGTGGTGTTCCTATGATTTTTATCAGTCATAGTAAACTCAGGTTCACTTGTTTTGGTTGTAGTAATATTAATCATACTAGTAGGAACCTAATATACAAACCTAAGCTATTGTTTGGTTCTTGATTTGGGTCACATGTCATTTGATGCAGAAGCAATATAGCTTAAGTTCACTGTCTGTTACACACTTGCTATGACTAGCATACGAGTTAATTCTACTAACGATTCCCACTAGTTCATACGCACCAGTATGCCAGTATCTGACTGTAGATTCAAATATGGCTTCCCCAGGTACGGTTTCAAACATTATCAAATAATCATCATAATAATCAGGTTGTTTTTTATCGGGATGAACCTTTGCACTCGCTTTAATAATACGGTTCAAGCTTAAATCGGCACATTTCCCTTTGTAAATTGTTCCATTTTCTGCATTTAAAAGTTTGTTTTCTATTTGTTGGAGTATGTATTTAGCTGCGTCCGTCACCTCAGTACTTCCTACAGACAGTGGTCGATATTGAAAACATGTGCACCAATGAGGAGTTATTCCAGCATTCTCACAAGTCCTATCACCTATCACTTCTGAAAACAAATTGACACAGTTCGAGCACACTGAACTCATGTTATGTCTATTAGCTAGATAATTCTTGTCATTTCTTTCGAGGATGTCTCGAAGTATCATATGAATATCAAATGGAGATGTTAGTCGGTCACTGTTCATTTGTAGCATTTGATAGGCTTCTGGATACATTTTCCTAAATGATTCAGGTACCCAGATATAAATAAAGGGTAACCTCTCCTCCAACCAACCAATAAATGTTTGTCTAATTCTACCGAATCTCATTCCATGATCACTAAAGAACACGATTAGCGATGAGTTCATCGCACCTGTTTCATACAATTCTTCAAAAAAATGTAGAAATTGGAAGTCCATTGATGCTGGTGTTTTAATATTACTGTGACTTAAATTATTAATCCAAAACAAACCAAAATAAGGATTTTTTTTGAAAGTACTGGTAAAGTCTGTAGTGTATTTTAATATGTGATCAGTAGTTGATGTTGAACCTAAGCATATTGTTAAACCATCTTTTTTTTTGTGGTTAATTTTTTTTCGGCGGCAAGAAAATATGGTCTCGTATAATAATCAGTAGGCGATTTCACAAAACCCGTTTTGTAATAGTTGAAGGTACCTATTTCTGGTTCATCTTCGACATAAGCTGTAACATATCCCTGGCGGCTAAAATCTTTCCATAAAAAAGGGCAGTCATCCATCTTGCTTTTCCTACCAGGCCAACACAAATGTTCAAGCTCTTTAACACTATAACCTGTGAGAATCGCCATCAGGTTTGGGAAAGTATTGTCTCCTATTTTGTTATAGCCTTTCAGTTCAGTCCAACCATTATGACAGAGGTGGGAGACAGTGTTTGGCATGGAACGGATTAGACTCGATCGGGACATTGAATCCAAACCAACCAGAATCACATTTAGTTTTCTTGAATCCTCGCAAGATTCACGCTTGTTATTTTCTTCTAATTTAGATATGATGCTTTCTTTTTTTTGAACCACAGCATGCATGTTGTTATACACCTCCTTTTGTTTAGAAGATTTAGAAGTTTTCTTACTGTGACACTTTACCAAGATGAATTCCTCGTTTGGTTCTAGTTCAACTTCTTTATCAAATTTATTGCAAGTACTTATGCTGAAAGGATAAAAAATATAGTTGTTAATAAATACAGTTGTTGAATAGGTGTTTAAGTTTTCAGAGACTATAAGTTCCAAAGGGCTTAGTGGCTACGCCTTCTAAAATGAGTAAACTTCTATTGCATTTGGTTGTGTTTGACAAAGGTGCTCATGATGGAATTACAGCCGGGACCATACAATATGGTTTTCCACATGATTTAATAATTTTCATACACACTTCAAGCTAATACAGGTGCAATACTTCTAAGTTAGATTTGTTAGTAACCTGTATTTTTTTTACTAATTAAAATAATAATCTAATTTATCATTATACCAATATGTACTAACCATTCTGACACCTTAACTTAATTTTTTTACATGATCGACTGAAAATTGACTTAATATTGACTGGTGGATTGTGATCGACCAGTTGTCGACTCATTTATTAGAATTACTATAATATATTAATAGATATGTAAATGGTTGAAATTATGAAAACGGCTTGTGTTCCTTTCGGTTACACAACTCTGACTTAGCTGATTGTAGCAGCCTAGTATTTGGGCGAGTTGTGCAGACACCATACCATCCAAAATATCCGGTGGTTTGGATGATTCTCTTTAGCAACATCTTAGTCACATTTATATAGTCATTATATTAGCAATTTACAGTTGTTAAAACAAGAATTGTATGGTACGTGGGCCTTACATCATACTAATCTACTTATTTGGAGACTGAGAGGTCGGGATTCAAATTTTAGCCGTGTATTCAGGCAGTGATATTTCCAAAATTGTTTCCATTTCTTCCTACAACTAAATAAGGTAAAATTTACTCTTTGCCTATCTACCTAAAACCGTAATCAAATTCGGATAGCAGTTAAAAATAATTATACACTAGAATTTATACGCTTGTAGGCGATAAAGATGTCTTGATAGTCCCAGAGAAAAAATTGGGGTTGAAACGTGCGAAAGGTTGCTCTAATATATTTTATTTATAACAATGTGCCTATAATTTAAATATAATACATGGTGTATAAAGTCCCTCCGCACGCTCACCCAGTGTACAGAGCTAATGTATGCAAAGAAAATATATATTTAGCATTACCAAGCAACTTTATATGTTTTTACACTCGTTAGCAAACAATTATTGTAGTTTTTTTTATTAAAATAAAATTAATTTAAAACAATATTAATTACTTTCACTGGTTTCAAACTTCTCAATAATATTTGAATTGTTATGATATGGTAAACAGTTACAACTATTTCATGTGTTAATGATGGATAATATGATTTACTGTAGCCTCTAGGTATTTAGTTTTAAAAAGTTGAATATTTTGGTTAATGCTGTTGCTCACCTTCATTCGAATGTCGAAGAAAATATATTACATCATAATTTTTAAAGCTACTCTTTTTTGGTAATTTTTCATGATTTTTATCATCATTTTAGCAATTTACCATCCTAAGATTGAGTAAATTTGCATAAAAAATTCTTGAAAAACTGTAACAAATAAGGCCTCAAACCTGGTCGAAAGAGATGAATTATTTTAGCAGCAGACCTTTCAAAGAAACTAGTTCAATGTTGTTTGGATAAAGTTTCCAAGTGTTAGTAACCAAAACTATGTTTAAGCATCTATAAACTCTCAAATAATAGAAGTTATGTGTTAAACATCTGAGTATATTTTGACCATTAATATCCCCTTACACAAATATTTAAACCCATTTGGCCAGCATTGAGGATCAATCTAGGTTTCCCCGGAAAGCTAGTAGGTTTTTTCAATGTAACATGTTGGAAAATAGTGGAACACTTATTATCTAGCCCATTGATAATATACAGGAAATGTAAAAAAAAACCCATCTCACCTGTACAAGTTGTCTGCAGACGAGTTGTAATTCTCTGTGGAGACTGTCACGCGGGTAACGGTGGAGTAACAGCAGAACAACTTCTGATGTGGTGGAACATATTGGGATATCATCCCTGAATCAATCATCAGACTGTAAGAACTTGTGCTGTTGTCTCTGGTCGTCACGTACGTCAGTGGGCCGTGTTTCGAGCAGATGATGGGATCACTTCGGCTCAACATATTTTTTATTGACGGGTCATATGGGTCTATTTCTGGTATTTGGCAGCTAGGCGTCCATACCAAATAACCGTCTTTCGCTGGAAATAAAATATGAATGCTAATTTTGTTCTGAAAACTAAGAAAAATGACACAAAAACATGGGATTGAAGGAACCTTGCGTTTTTAACTTTACGTGCAGAAATAAATTCGAAAGGATGTAGGTTTAAATCCCTTCCTGGGTGGAATTATTCTGAATTAACACTTTTTTTTCCACGTTGTGTCTTTATTTTTAAGGCTATCGGCAAATTATATTAATGAAGTAGGGATTGAATAGCTTGAATTTATTTATAGAAGACGTAACTGCATATGGACGGAGAAAATGCAAAACCATTTATGAGAAACCACCCTCGTTAGTCGGTACATCTGGCCATTGATAGTTTAAATCGTGTTACAAATTTAGTCATTGTCATTGCACTCAACATAGATTTCAATTAAATTCTGGAGGTTTTCAAACAAAAGTTGATTTATTTTATTTTATTGATCAGCTGACTGGTTGGTGGTTGTTCCTTGCTGTAGACCATTTTCTTTCTAAGAGTTTTATTAGTCAAAGTCTCTATCCTTTTTGGTTGGCACGGTCACGTGATTAAGGGTACAGAATGTGTAGACGCGAGTACAATCTCCACGTACCTACGGATACGGGGTCTGTAGAAGGGACGTAGACCATTTGAACACTAAAGTGGGGTCCTTCCTCAAACATGATTTAGCAACACGTCTTACTGTCAGTTCTGGCTAAACGCCTATGTACTAATTATGATAGTAGCTTAGGGAATATGAAGTGTACCCGCATTTGCATGGAGGGAAAGTGGAAAACAATTTTTGTAAAACCCATCAGTACACCCGACCAAGATTCGAACCTCGATCTTCCCGTCATAGTCTACTACGAGAGTAGTATGTTAGACCACGTGCCACTGAAGCGGCTCTCAAACATGTTAATTGTCTGTTAAAACAAAACGTTTCTAAGTCCACGACATGTGGAGACTACTGACACATGCTCGAATAATAGTTTTTCTCCGAAACCTCAATGTCCACTTGTTGGATGCGATTACTCCAGTTGTCAGAGTACGGGATGTAGAACATGGACACAACCATCAAGAAGATGACGAAAGCAGACACTCGATAATAAGAACGTAGTTTCAAGCCATGACCACACGACATATTGGCCACCTTTCGTTAGCATTCCTGTTGGGATTAAAAAGAAAATTAAGTTGCTATAATGGGAACAAGGTAGAAAAAACAGAATTTGACAATTTCTAAATCTTATTTCATATATTAATACATCAATACATATAATGTGCCTCTGTCACTTTTGACTTATATTATAAATAATACTAATATACCCGCTTCAATGGTGCATTGGTATAACACGTCACTATCACAATAAACTGGACTGCCGCTGACAGGGAGGTTGGGGTGCAAATCAGGATCGGGTGTACCGATAGTGGTTTTTCCTGCTGCCTCCAAGCTCAACTTTTATCATGCCCTATACATCAGCGTAATTAATACATACTAAACGAATAGCACGAATGGGTGGTAAGTCACGGTGCTAAAATATATAAAATTTATTTTTTATACTAAAATATTATCAGCCTCATCAGTGCGCACATGGACTAAATGGCTTACTAAATTGGTTGTTCATGGGAAGGTCAGAGTTTAACTCCCAACGAGGTGTGTTGCTGCTAAAAAAAATTGTTTCCCCACTATCTCTCCGCCCAAATGGGGGTATATTTTCTATGAATGCCACCCTCCTTATCCATGTTCTATTAGACTAATTTAAATACGTACAACCAGGACAATTAGTTAGATGTATTGAAAGGGGGGGGGGGG
>CABFOW010000339.1:41495-58008 GCA_902141385.1 Timema californicum | reverse complement strand
GGGGGGGGGGGGGGGATGATATCAATGTTGACCACAAGAAAATATTTTTAAGTTTTTAGTCAGACATAACGGAGTCGTCACGCAATTAGAAAACCGTAAGAACATTGAAAATACAGGGAAATTTGTATGGCTGGAAAAAAAGGAATTCTACGGCTAATTTAATATTTACAAAAATAAAATTAATGGATTCCCTTATAATCAGAGAATTTTACTGTATGATTTAAATAGTTGGCCTTTTCATAGAAATAAATGAACTGAAGAATTAAATTCACTGATTCATAGCTTACCTCTCCATCCCGGAGAAATCGAGCTGCGTCCAGAAAATTGTTTTGGGATCATTAGGAGTGTTAAGGTAAGTACTGAGTTGCATCCTGCGACCACCCGAACCAGATCGACACGAGGGAGGAGTACCGGGCTGCGTCTAGATTATCCAATTCTACAATAAACCCTCGATTTTCAGGACTAGTTGGGGGGAAGCCTGTCCATAAAATCGGGGCAAACAATTGATGGGTTGTAAAATAAAAGTAAAATATGTATATATTTTGTATCAATAATGCATTTTAATTACAACGATCTAGATAAAGTAATATTAAACAAATTTAACACCACAGTACAATTTTTGCATTTAATTTTATTAAAAACTTAAACTTTTAAAAATATTGTCGCATATTTCTGAAACAACATGAAACTCATCAAGGTTAAAGTAACTTATTCTAAAAACCTACCGCATGACTTCACATTAGGCAAGTGTCAATTTTATGAAAAATAGAATTTCACACCTCTATAATACTATTTTCTAAACAATCTGGGAGAAAGAAATTTCTTCTGGAAAACTTGGAAAACAGAAGAAATTTGGAATTTTGTAATAGGAAAATAGAAGCAACCCAGCAGGTGGGATGGAAGGGGATGCAAGAAAAGGTCAGTGCTTTGCAGTTTTTATGGTAAAACTCTCTTTTTTTTTGCCAAAATTAAAAAATAGCACTCCAGTTCTAACATAGAGTTTAATTTTCTTCACATGCTGATATCAACAGTTGTAGAATATCTTTCATGAGCGTAGCAAAATTAGATGGCAAACTTTTTGAATGAAGATAAAAAGTTATAATTAAATCCCAGGACACCCTTGATAGATATTCAACAACTGTTGAGGTCACCATGTAAAGAATTTAATTATATGTTTGTACTGGAACAATATTTGATTTATTTTAGCCAAGAAACTTTTGCAATAAAAATGGCAAAAACACTGGCTTTTTTTTGCATCCCCTTCCAACCCACTGTAACAATATAAGAAAACCTTTTATTTGCATTTCCTTTAAGAAAAATAAGCCTTTTAAATGTGAGAACATAATGGTCGTCTCTTTTTTCATGTTAGTGTTGAGATAACTTACCATAGTTCATTAATAGAAGAGTCACCTCGTTTGTATTTTGGTTGAAATAAACAAATCAACCAATCAATGGACAAAACAATGTACAGTTTTCCCTGGTATTAATTATGAGAGATTTAGCTAACTGAACACGGGGAAAAAATGAGCATATTTGATTAAATTTTATCATTGAGCTTTGACCGCCTATGCACACTGTCCTTTGCCTCCTTCTTCAGTTACCATAAATTTATTCTTTCCTTTAAGTCACCTGATATTTGAATCCTCCTTCCTAAGCTTCTATTTCCCTCAAACTTTCCTTCTATGACGTGTAGAAGCCAGTTCCTCCTAAGGCTGTGTCCTATCCACTTTATTCTGTACAGAATAACAACATCCAAAATGGTTCTATTTTCACCCACTATTCTTAGGACTTCTTCATTTGTCCACCTGATGTTCTCAAGTTTTTTTCCCAGCACTACATTTTAAAGCTCTACCAAGTATTATCTTTCCATCATCCCAAGAGTCAACGTTTCTGCTACACACAGTGCAATACTCCAAATGTAGCATGTCCTCAGTTCCAAACTCAAATTTCTAGTCAGCAGTAACTTCTTCTTGTTGAAAGCTTTGTTGGCCATGGGAACTCTAAAAACATAATTTTCATGGTTCAGTAGGCATCCTTTGTCAGCAGACATTCTAGGTACTTGAACTGCTCTAGGTTTTACAACTTCTGGTTTCCAATTTTGATTGTCTGTGGCTCTTTATTTTTTTGAAATCACCATCACTTTTGACTTCTCGATGTTGAGCTCCGTAATATCATCTCCCTCTCTCCACTAGCTGTTCCAACATTTCCTGCAACTATAGCCAGCAATGCTAAATCATCTGTGTATTTTATCGTGTTGATGACGCGTCCTCCTATCTTGAAATTGCCACGTCCCTCCAGGGCTTCTTTGACTATACTCTCCACTCAAGTTGAACAGATTGGGTGAGAAACAGCATCCCTGCCTCACTCCTCATCCTATCTCTACACTGTTAGTCTCTCCATCATTCAAACTCACCTTCACTTGCTGTCCCAGGTACAGGTTTGCAATCAGCCTTCTGTCCCTCCAGTTGATGCCGATCTTCTTGAGTATTTCCATCAGTTTCCTCCACTTCACTCTATCCAACTCCTTATAATATTCGATGAAACTAATGTAGACCTCTACCTTGACTTCCAATACTCACTCTGAAATTATTTTCAGCATCCCGATAGCGTCTGTAGTTCCTTTCCTAAATCCAAATGGGTCTTCTTCCATCACACTTTCTAATCTTTGTCCCATTGCCCTGTTGAGTATTCTTGCTATGATCTTCCCAACAGGGTATAAACATCATAAATACATAACAAAAAGGAGCTACATGAGATAAAATGAATAAATCAAACTAAAGTTAATATTTAAATAGTTGAGAAACTGAATGAACAGGATACACAATAATATACCTAATGTAATTTCTTGTTTGGATTAGTAATGAATTAGAAAGACATAAGCAAAACAATGAGACGATTTAATTAAAGTTTCTCTCAAGATGAATAACTAACACGATCGTCCAATCAAATCATGAGAGTATTTAGTTAAAATTCTTGTTTAGATAGCTATTAAATTGAATCGTTAGATCAAATAATGATCATGTATAATTAAAGTTCCTGTATAGATAACTAGTATACAGAATAGTCACAATCAAATCTTTAGCATGTATAATCAAAGTTCTTGTCTAGCTAACTAGTATACTAAATAGTGACAATCAAATTATGAGCATGTATAATTAAATTTCCTCGCTTTATAACTACTATACAGATTAGTCGTGACGAAATAATGATTATGTCTAAGTAAAGTTCCTTTATAGATAACTAGTGTACAGAATATTCACGATCAAATCATGAGCATGTATAATTAAAGTGCCTGTCTTTATAACTAGTATACAGAATAGTCACGATCAAATCATGTGGATATATAATAATGTTTCTGTATATACAATTATTTAACAGGATCATCACGAACAAATCATAGGCGTATTTAATTAAAATTATAGTGTATATTTAAAACTTAGTTCAATTAGAACTTTGCATTTTATAATTTTTGAATCCCCTTCAAATTTCAAGTGATTGTAAAGTATAGATTCAGAGTAAATTCAGACTTTCAACATAGGTGTAGAAAGGTGTGGGTTGAAAGAAGGGATTCCAGAACCCCTCTGAAAGTTATTATTATTATTATTATTATTAGCACTGCGTCTTACTACCCGTTGGGGCTGTACGCACTTACGCTAATGTGTAATGGTAGGGTGATTGTGAGATGAATTGGAGGACCTACAGTTTAACGTGGAATCCGAACCACGGCGGAGGCCTGGCATTTTTGAAAGTTGTTGTATCCCTCAAAGTGGTGGGAGGGGGCGAACATGTGTTTCTTACATTTTTAGTGAAGAGTGTAGTTAAGAAGAAATGCACCCTAATTATCAGATCAAGGGGGGGAAATTGCATGGGGAAAACCACCCCCGGTGAATTTAGTCAGGATTTGTACTTCGCCCACCTCCTCATAAGTGATGCAGGAAACGCGAGCTTAAAGTTTTAAACCACTAGACCACAGGTGAGGATTTTGGTTTGTTAACAACTGTGAGTATTACAGCCTATCTCTATCTTGAGCTAGTTCTATCTAGTCCAACTTATTACACCTTATCTCTATCTTGAGCTAGTTCTATCTTGTCCAACTTATTACACCCTATTTCTATCTTGAGCTAGTTATACCTAGTCCACCTCGATACACCTTATCTCTCTCTTGAGCTAGTTATATCTAGTCCAACTTATTACACCTTATCTCTATCTTGAGCTAGTTATATCTAGTCCAACTTATTACACCGTATCCCTATCTTGAGCTAGTTATATCTAGTCCATCTTGATACACCTTATCTCTATCTTGAGCTAGTTCTATCTAGTCCAACTTATTACACCTTATCTCTATCTTGAGCTAGTTATGTCTAGTCCAACTTATTACACCCTATTTCTATCTTGAGCTAGTTATACCTAGTCCATCTTGATACACCTTATCTCTATCTTAAGCTAATTATATCTAGTCCAACTTATTACACCTTATCTCTATCTTGAGTTAATTATATCCAGTACAACTCGATATACCTTATCTCTATCTTGAGCTAGTTCTATCTAGTCCAACTTATTACACCTTATTTCTATCTTGAGCTAGTTATATCCAGTACAACTCGATATACCTTATCTCTATCTTGAGCTAGTTCTATCCAGTACAACTCGATATACCTTATCTCTATCTTGAGATAATTCTATCCAGTACAACTCGATATACCTTATCTCTATCTTGAGCTAGTTCTATCTAGTCCAACTTATTACACCTTATCTCTATCTTGAGCTAGTTCTATCTAGTCCAACTTATTACACCCTATTTCTTTCAGGTATTTTATAACGTTATCCTCCCATCTGTGTCTAGATCCTTCCTATGGTCTCTTCCCATTGGGTTCACCAGTCAATCCGAGTACTTGTAGCTTGAAGCTTTTCAATAAAGGGTTTTGAATACATAATTTCAATAGTAATGTATCTTTACAAATTAGTATTGACCTGGGGTATTTATCAAAAACTGTAAATTTATTATATTGAATTGATTCAATCCGCCAATTGAAAATGAGTCTGTCGTTCAGCTCGCTTATAAATCAAGATACCTAGACATGGTTAATAAATTATTCCACTGACATTTATAGTCTTGTTTATATTTTAATAACTTATATAACGTGTGAATACAAATTTTAGTAGTTGAATAAATTAATTGCTTGCATAATTATATTGCATACTGAGAGATATATATTATACTTTTAGGTAGCTCATATGTATGGAAAAGTGGGTGATTTTATGTGCTTTTTATGCTACTATTAAACATTAAAACATACAAAACTTTGTTTAAAAATCATACTAGAAAGTGTGTGTATTAAACATTAAGAATGTAAAATTGATATTAAAGCTTATTTTTTTCTATTCAATGATCACGTTTAATTTGATAAACTTACATTTTCTGCATACAAACCCCTACACCCTCCAAACTCACACTCTATTAATTATCAATTCCCCCACCCAATATATAATAATTTAAAAACGTTATCTAAATATTTTGTTAGCATTTTGGCTCATACTTCCTAAAAAAAATTGCTCTCTTCATTCTTGCTTCTCAGAATAAAACGTAAAATGCAATTAACGACAGTAACACGATCCTTGACAATTTTTTTAGCACCACCCATTCGGGTTATAGCGACGCTTATGTACTAATTATGCTAATGGTTTTAAGGATTAGGAAGGCTATATGTAGATAAAGTGTACCCGTATTTGAGTGGAAAAACATTTTTGAAAAACCACCCTCAGTACACCCATCGAGATTCGACCCTCAATCTTTCGGTCATCGGCAGTCTAGCCAATTGCAAGAGTAGCACCTTAGACCATGCGGCCACCGAAGTAGGTCCCTTTTATTTAGGTCAAATGTTGAACATTACGGTATATTTTTGTCAACAAAAACTGTTGCATTATTTGATTTGCGTAGGTACAAAAATTAGTTGAAGAAATTCCTTTCGGATATCTGATCCATAAACACGTTTTTAACTTATCTTGAATGAGATAAGCAACTAAATAACAAAACAGCTTACTTTTAGGTCAAATTATATCGACAATTAAGCCTTGAAACAAGCAATTACAAACCTCCTCAATTTTTGTGTGTGTGGAAATTACTATCTAATTTAATATACTTATTCATCCTACTTACGTGTCCTCACCTCCAATTTTGAAATATTTCTATGTAAGTTAAAAGTTTATGTTTGAATTATCACCTCGCTTCTAACGTTTAAAAAATATGTTCTTAAAGTGCTTGTTATTTCAGTACTACGTGTCTTATTGCTTGTTCGTGCTCTTAACAACTCATTTAACCGTCAAAAAAGATAAAATGGCTAGCGAAATGTTAAATATTCCGCTCTGTTTTCTTCAACAAAACTGATACATTATGTGATTTATGTTAGTGACAAATATTAGTTGAGTTAACTATTATATATCAGATGTAAAATTCATAAAAAGGTTTTCAAATTATCTTGACTGAGCTAAACCACTAAATATCAAAACTGCCTACTTCTAGGTAAAATTATTTTGGCAAGTAAGTAGTGAGACCATCAATCACTAACCCCTTCAAAAATGTTATTAGATTAGTTTTTTATGTTGTGGAAAATATTATCTAACTTAATAGTCTCAACCGTCCTATATTTACATGTTCTCACCCCCTCTTTTGAAATATCTCTTCGCAAAGTAAAAGTTTATGTTTGCGTTATTACTTACTTCAAACGTATTATTATTATAATTATTATTATTATTATTATTATTATTATTATTATTATTATTATTATTATCACCACCGCGTCTTACTACCGATTCGGGTTATATGCACTTTACGCTAATGTGTAATGGTAGGGTGATTGCGAGATGAAATGGAGGACCTACAGTTTAACGTGGGATCCGAACCACGGTGGATGACTGGCAACCCACACATTTACAAGTTGTGATTAATACACGTCTTGTCAGAGGTGAAGGAAGGTTTTGGCGATCAGATAAATCTGTGTCGGATCTGAGAATTGAACCCCTGACCGCCAGCACAGAGGTCCGACACCTTATCTCTAGACATACAGGTCACCTACGTTCAAACGTGTTAAAAATGTATTATTAAAGCTTTGTTTTTAGTACTACGTGTCTTATTGCTTGTTCGTGCTCTTCACAACTCATTTAACCGTGTAAAAAAGATAAGATGACCAACGAAGCGAGTAGTTTCAAAGGTGTATGGCTTTAGAGTAGCTAAAGAAGAAAGTTAACTCAAATAAGAACTTGGAGTTAGAATAGTTGAGAAAGCTAGAAACTGAATTGGAGTAGCTGAGGAAGAAAGGGATCTCGAAGGTAGGAATTGAGTTGGAGTAGCTGAAGTAGCAAGTGATTTCAAAAGTAGATATTGAGTTGGAATAGCTTAAGAGACAAGTGATCTTGAAGGCGGATATTACGTTGGAGTATCCGAGGAAACAAATAGAAGGTACAAATTGAGTATAGTAGCTGAGAAAGAAAATGATCTCGAAATAAGATATTGAGTTGAAGTAGCTGAGGAAGCAAATGGAAGGTGTAAAATGAGTTGGAGTAGCTGAAGAAGCAAATGGAAGGTAGAAAGTGAATTGGAGTAGCTGAGGAAGCAAAATGTCTAAAGTTTAGTTGTATTGAAGGCTCAGCAAACATAGGTTGTAATAGATAATATTTATTTAAATGATACGTGATGACCTTGACACTAGAATTGAACCAGGTACATTTGGCTTTTTGCGGTAATGTTCTACCACTGATCCATTCTGGTTTATCTAGTATTTAGTTACACTTTTCCATATTTTTACTATAAGCATTGAAATTTTTTAACAAGCGTGGCAATGGATAACATTTTAGTAACGGCCAGTTAAAATATTCTATCTCGAATTACAATTTTATTTTGACTACATTAAGCAGACTATAAAATTTTGTATTGCGATTCCTAATTTTTGTTTACATATTATGGCACAGTGGACGCATACACGCAACGCTGAATCATCTCATGATGCCAGCAAATATACGATTATTCATATTAAAATGACAATGGGGACATTGGTTACAGTATAGCTACAACCCATTCTCATAGAAAGGGCCTTTTATAAATGGATATGGATTAATCAAAGGCTTGATTGGACTTAGATGGAAACTTTGGAAAGAAATGGTTTAGTGGTGTTTTATTTAGAATCGAGCTACTTTTAACATTTAATCTTTTCATAAATTTGAAAAATGACATTTGTACACAAGAATTGAACTAGAAACCTTTGGATCAGCATTCCAATGCTCTTATCACTGCTTGAACGTTTTCTTATCTTCCATGTACATTAGTCATTGTACAAACGGCAGTATAGAGCCCAGCCCCCGTGTCGTCTGGATCTATGATAAAAATGATAAGTTGAAAACTCATTGTTAGCCGATGATTTACACACATTCATCACAGACTATGTCTTAAAATAAACCGCATTTTAAACTGCTTTAGGATTGAAGTCAGTGAAGCCGGAGTGGGGAGAGGTGGCTTGTCACATGCTCAACCAATCCGTGAAGGGTAGTTGTCATAGCAACCGATGCACGTCAGATTTCTTGACAACCACTGAGTATCTTTACATAGTAGTAACGCACTATATGGCAACTATGTTCCCCAGCCTACCCACCACGCGAATCCTAAATAAGTTTAAATCACAGTATATTTATGAGTGGATGATGACCGTAAGAACGGGATTATTTCTGAATAACTCAGGGGTAGACCACTGGTGCTTTAAGTCAAAGGTCCCGTATTCAATAATAATGTTTCAATTTTACGAAAGTGATATTACTGGTAAGGTTTTAGCAGGAACTCGACCACGCACGTAGGGGTGAAAGGAAAGAGAGAGTAATATGTTGGGGGTAGATAAAAATGTTTCTTTCTTTCTCTCTCTCTCTTAGGTGTGAGACAATCTCCACTACTATCCCAGGCTCAAACATGTTCTACTTATCCTGTATATCTTCAAAAGCTTCTACACCACTAATCTTCTTAAATTTTATTTGTGCTTATGGATCGTGCTAAACATTCTCCTTTTATTATAGAGCTAAACTTTTCTTCCGCTAGGCTAATAGCAGTGTTTGCATTTAATGTAACGTTCTTATTAGAAATGTAGTATTTATCAGTGCTCATATCGATTCCGATGGGGTCGAGATCGGGATTGAATGGGGGTAGAATGCACATACTTTGCTATCAATGTATATATCCTATATGCCTTAAATCGTGGTTTGTGCAATCGAAAAAGTGAATATAATTCAGGTTGAAGCGTAGTATTACTGAAGGGAATATTGTGTTATTTCAACCAATTCATTATTTTACGTTAAAGTGTCGGTGGTGGGTCTAATCGAACGTTGTGGAAGGGTGCGTTGTCAATAGGTAGTACACTGTCAGGTGGCAAGTTGGGGATACTTTTGTTTGCAATCGATTTTTCATAGAATAATAATAATAATAAAAATACAGTAAGCACCACACGGCTGCTTACTACTCCTCTGAGTTAGTTATACTACTGGCTTGTCCTTGAACTGGTCCTTGCACTTGAACATGCTGTTTTGCCCATGCGCAACCATAACAGTTCCATGTTAAATCTCATCAGCAGTACAAGATGAGATAAAAATATTTAGCACAACTTGTTACACCCTCTTTGTATCCTCATACTACCCGACCAGTGAAAGTAATAGAAGGGAGAGGATGAACTTAACATACAAGATAAATGGATATTATAAAAATATGTAAATTCAACAATGAACAGTTTATTCAATTGAAAGACAAGAGCGCAGTTAACAGTACATGGTCTCATTATATCATAATGAGTTCTGTTGGAAATTATACTCTAAGTAAACAACTTTACATAATTAAAGTTGCGCAAGTGTATACACCAAAAAAGGACACAAGGGCCTAAAGGGCACCTTAAAATGGTTCCGAGAATTTCGTACTTCCCAGAGTACGATATACTAATTTAAATTAAAATCAAACTTGACGACCATACTACAAAATATACAATACGTGAGAGTTTGGCTTACAGACCTAAGCCAAACTTCCCCGGGACTATCTGATCTGACTAGAATATGGAATCAACAGTTCCACCAATAAACAAGACTTTAACTGTTCAAAAGGATGTTACGTTAATAAAAACATAGAAATATTAAAAGAGTAAAAGATTAAAGTCATTCTAATTCAATATCCAAAAATAAATGTTACCTTACGTTACGTTAATCCAAACTATAAACTAAATTTATAATAGTTACTTCGCAGATCGGAAACAGTGTTAAAAAAAATCTACTACCCCTAACAATTTGATATTAACTTGTGAAACTCAGAAATAAACAAAGTATATGTATGAGAACTAATATATAAGCAAATGTTCAAGCGCCCAAAAGGCGACACATAAAAGTAAAGTATTTAGAAAAATAGACGATCATGATAATAGTCTGATATTTTAAACTGATTATTTTAAATAATTATATACAAGATTTTAGAGTCGAATACAAATTAGAGTCCATTACTCCAACCGTCAAAGTCACAATATGATACAGTTTACAAGTTTTATCCTGCCATTGTCCAGGTCCATGCCAATGGTCTAACGTCGATGGTTGATCGTAAGATAGTCAATTATTGCACGCTTGCACAGCCATTATATAGGGATTTCGTTGTTATGGAGGGGAGGTGGGAATACACAAACACACGAAAGGTGACGTCACGATGCCTGCAAATAGTCACGTAGATCTTTGTTGATAGTTGTTGCTCCATCGGAAACTCAGCAACATTTCCAATCACCCGATGTTTTGAAAGAGGTTCTTATTCCATCCGTCAGAGGTCAGATACGTAAGTATCCTCTAGAAGTCGTTGGTAGTTCATGCCTCATTACTTGCTAGTTCATTTTGAGTGTCGGGACGAGTTGTTGATACACCGGACCTCTCTTGCCCCAGTCGCCGATCTTGGATTCCCGTGTGTAGTTCAGACTAGCCGGATTCTATTGAAAGCAGATCCATATTGTAAGTACTTGAACAGATTATTACATTGATTTGGATTGAGTCGTGAAACATATTGTCCAGCATTGTTATATTATGTCTTCTTAGCCTACAAGAACTGCAACAGCGAAAAATACTATTGTAGGGATCCTAAATTTAATTGAATTTATTGGAGCGGATAGTATGATTTGATGCGATACATCCATTTACGTCAGTATTGGGCGTGGTCCAATTGTAACTTTATACGACGTAATGTTACAAATTTTCTTCGGAGGGGGCGTAAAGCCATCGGTCCCGTGTTGATTGTGACGGTTACGTATACTGAAAGCGCACAGGATGAATTTGTGTACGTGTTTTGGAGTACATCAGAAGCACATAAGGTAAACGCATCAAAAGCGCAGCCTTGTTTGTAGTCTCTGAGCCCCTTACCCCATATGACAACACCGCTTGTTGATTCGTTCATGAACGATACATCTTTATTTCAAGTTGGTATAGAAATTGCATCATAGCCAAACAAGCCTAATTGTAATTATTGTAAAGAGTAAGGGGTTATTTACAATACATGTTTACTGTGTTGTCACGGTATTCAGGTGTTTTTCCCCTGCGCGCTTTTTATACATATCTTCGTGTGCTTTTTATATAAGGTTTATCCCTCTTGTGCGCTTTCGATGCTCTCCAGAATGTAGCACGGAGAACATTCCTGTAAGCCATGTCCAAGTATCAATACGGTAAAATTTGTAGGCTATTTCTCACTGGCTCGTAGAAATCCATGAGGTGAGCGAGCTGATAACCCACTTCACCTTAAATTAACCTATCATATAAACTGCAACAAGGAGAATCTGGTGTAACAAAATTTTGTTGCGCCCTATGCTTACCATCAGTGGTTATAGGAATTAATATTAATTTGCTTCACATCGGGGTCATAGTAATTAATATTAATTAATAATACACGATACGGCTACATCCGTAGCTAGAATATAATTTCCATTTTCTAAGCTTCTCTAGTTATGTGCATTTGTTAATTTTATGGGCGTTAGTTATGTCATTATTTATAGTTTCTCGACTAACAAACTTTGGTTCGAAAATAGATTGTGGGAGATTTTTTTAGTAATAATGTCATTAAAAAAATTGCTTTGATTAACGTTTTACTGATAAAACACTAAAACTTCTACAAAGATTATAATACCTTTTATATTATTATTATTATTAGTAGTAGTAGCACCGAGTCTCACTACACGTTTGGGTTATACGCATCTTACGCTAATGTGTAATGGTAGGGTGATTGTGAGATGAAATGGAGGACCTACAGTTTAACGTGGGATCCGAACCATGATGGAGGCCTGGTATTCCACACATTCACAAGTTGTGATTAATACACGTCTTGTCAGAGGTGAAGTAGGGGTTTGGCAATCATATAAATCTGTGCCGGGACCGAGGGTTAAACCCCCGACCCCCCAGTACCTTTTACACAACAATGAATATCTTAGAGAAGGTTTCCATTGATGCTTATTTTTTAAAAAAAGTTTGTAAATCAAAATGGTAAATCGATTGTCCCTACATAAAAATAAAATATTTAAAATAGCTACACACTAGCTTAAACGCCGCTAAACCGTCTTTACCTTAGGGCTCATTTGCCAAGTTTTTACTAGAAGTAACAATAATGAGATTTTATTTTCAGTTACTTAAAATGGTTTCTACTTAAGATATACAAGTTGAAGATTCTTAAGTTGGGGTGGAAGAGGACGCGAGACAATGTGTTTTGGCCGTTTTTATAGCAAAACGTTTTTTTCGCCAGAATAAATAAAATATTGCTCCAATACAAACATAAGAGTTTAATCTTTTCGCATGTTGATATCAACAGTTCCTGAATATCTGTCATGAGCATATTGACATTATCTAACAAACTTTTTAAATGAATAGAAAAAGTTCTCGTTAAATTCCACAGTTGTGTCAGTTTTACTGGCGATGGATGCCAACTTAGTGTAGCTTTCTGTGGCATTAACTTTAAATTGCCTATTTTTGGTTAAGTCACATTTATCAATAGGATACCACATTAATTCATTCATAGTTTCTATCAACTAAGGGAGAACCCCCATATTATGGTCTTTTTTGTTTCAAATCCACTACGCGTCGTCCCTGTATAAAATAATAAGTCAATTTCATATGGTATTAGTCTTGTCTGGAGTAGAGATATGCCGCAGAAGTGCAAAGAAGTGATGTACAGGACATACTATTTCCCATTATTGCAGTTTGCATCAATCAGAAACCTGGGTGATGAAAGAAAGGGATAAGAACAGGGTGCAAGCATGGGAGATGAAATTTCTAAGGAGTAGGCTGGGAGTGACAAAGATGGACAGGGTGAGGAATGAAAGGGTGAGAGAAAGAGAGCTTGAAGGAAGAACCCCTGAAGATATGCTATAGAAGGTGAGATTGATGTGGTATGGACATGTGAAGAGGATGGAAGAGGGGAGGATTCCAAGGAGGATGCTCGAAATAGAGGTGGTGGGGCAGGACGCCAAGATGAAAATCCAGGGACATGTGGATAAAGGGAGTGTGGAGAGGAGTGGATTGGGCCGGCGTGTAGGAAGAAAGGTGATGGTAGGACAGAAGTAAATTGAGTGGCTTATGCTCGATATTCTAGATAGAGCTTGCCAGTGGCGGGAAATTGTGCAAGATGTTGATGATGATTAGTCGACATTTCTGGTGAGAGTGGAGGGAAACAATAAAGGACCCTTTCCTCTTTGGCTAAGTACCTGATTCCGTCTTTTATTATTTGAGGGAAATACTGAAACACAATGTAGAAAAGATGCCAAGGGTGGACTGGCAGGCTCCAAGCATCCCTGGACTACAAATATGACGGCCCTCAACACATATTAATGTATACCAATAAAGCTTGATTCACGCGTTCGCCAAAAATATAAAGAAGAATCTGCTGGAGTAGCATAGCAATTAACACGCTACATGTTGACCCATGGTGCATTGCAACACTAACAAGAAACAGCTGATTATCAACATCATTTCCCGATGGATGTTTTCAAACTATAACGCTGTCTCTTGGTACAATTCAATACATCGTTACACACGCTATCATATGCACATGTGTACTGAATTGAGATGGTTGGTTTTGAGATTTGATTGGTTTCTCCCGTGCTGAAGATCTCGGTCAGAGCGGATAAAGTAGAGATAAGTTGAACTTCAGCAGAACATGACGTGCTGATGAGGCAGAAACCTTATGATTGGCTTAGAGCTCATTACGTAACCACGTTTCTGTTCTGCGCTTGTTTTTCGGAGAACGTGTGAAAACAAAGTAAAGCTATGTGCCAATTTCATAGTCAGACTTAGTACGACTTAAGTGCTATGCTTCCTGCTTTGGTGGCCACGTGGTCTAACGCACTACTCTTGTAGTAGATTGAACTGGCGATTACGGGGAGATTGAGGTTCAAATCTAGGTCGAGTTTACTGAGAGCGGTTTTTACTCAATTGTTTTTCACGATCCCTCCATGTAAATGTGGGTATAATTCCTTAAAATATAGCCTTACTTATCCCTAAAACTATTAGCGCTATTACTACATAAGCGTATAGCGCGAACGGGTAGTAAGATGCGGTGATTTAAAAATATGTGCGGGTGCTATATAGTAGCCCCATGGCTTCTTTGGTGCTGACTGACAGCTCAAAGCTGACAGTCTACATTTAGGTATATACATAGATTTTGGACTGTCAGAAGTGACAGCTGCTAAACACATGTTTTTGCAGATCATATGGTTTGGCGTAGGGATATATAATTTGGTCTAGTAACTTTCAAAGCCGTCAGCTGTTAACTGTCAGTCAGCACCAGAGAAGCCATGGGGCTACTGTAGGTCTACTAAATACAAGACGTCAACTACTTAGACCATAATGGAATGGGCCAGTTTCATTTGTGAATCAGCCCATTTCATTATAGTTGAGTTAAGTGTCGTCTTGTATTTAGTGTAGTGCCACACTTTTGGAGGCGTACTAAACTTATGAAACTGGCCCGTATGTTTTGGTGTAAGATAAAGTAATATGTTGAAGAATTATTAGTAAATTTAATCCCAAGGCTATTCCAGCTAAGCTATCAATGATTATTTCATTCTTCCCCATTTTAAATCTCATATTCTACTGTCTTCTGACATACTCAAAAATTATTCTTGATTGTTAAACTATAACTTGAATTATACTTTTGAAATATTTAAGTTTGCAAAATGACTCTCCACCCACTACTTGTCTATATTATAAAACTGGTATCAGTCAATATTCACTAAACAAATCCTTTTTAGTTTGGTTTAAGATGGATTGTATTCTGGCCCAAATCAAACCGGCCCATCGAGATATCTCCCAGTGTTTTGGTGGTCCAGTATACCCCTGAAAGATGCAATGGCATGACATTTTAATGCACAAACTTCTCGAATGATTGACCTGATACACTGCTGAAACATGAGGCATGTGTGATCTCTGGGCAACAACAACATAGCTTGAAATAAGAAACTGACACAGGGAACAAAATGTATCTGCCCAAATAATACGTCTTACGGCAGGTGTACACGCTAATAAATCGTAACGATTTGATTGACACTTTATTGTTCAAATAAATCGGAAGAGTGGGTACTGTTTACATGCAACGATTTCTTGTCCAATATTCATTGTCGACCTCGGTACACTCAGCTTTTGCCATGGAGGAAGTACTGTTGTGCTCTTAATGAGCCACAAGCAGGTAAAACTTCGATATAGTTCAATAAATTCACTCAAGAACTCTCGAGGACTTTGTTTAAAAACTGCCATGCTCACTTGATTAACAAAATTGTCAACAAAACAACTAACTAGTGGACTTTGTTTAAAAACTGCCATGATCACTTGAATAAAAACAATTGTCAACGAAATAACGAACTAGTTCGACCCAACCTTTCCCGTGAACAGTCAATGCAAACTGAGTCAAATCGTAGCGATGAATGGCTGCTACTTGTTTACACGTTCCAACTTGTCGTTACGATTCACAGAGATTGAGGACGGTCAGCATCAGCCAACCAATCTAATCCCAATTACAATAAATATCTACAATGTTCTCTTTGCACGCAACGATAAATCGTATCAATTCGATCGTAACGATAAATTGCTAGCATTTATCGAAGCGTGTAACCTCCCTTTAAGATGTAAAAATAAATTTTTGTTTACAATTTGTTATACATATCCTGGAATATATTGCTATTAAATTTGGGAGCAAATAAAAAATAATTAAGCAAATGAAAACTCTATATAATAATTTGATAATTTTAATTACATATGGGTAGGAAATACAGATGCATTACATAGTTTGTTGCTTGCTTGTCAACTACTTGTTTGTAGAAGATTCATAATTAAAACTACCATTTAATCTAATTTATCAATATT
The DNA here is from genome assembly GCA_902141385.1 of Timema californicum. Lineage (NCBI taxonomy): Eukaryota > Metazoa > Arthropoda > Insecta > Phasmatodea > Timematidae > Timema > Timema californicum. Next base: position 41,628 of record CABFOW010000339.1, on the reverse strand, counting down.
GTGAGCTAAAAGTTGAAGTTAGTGAGTGTGAAAATAATTACTAAGCCAAGTTGTAGGTTCTTTGGACTGAAAGCATTTCCAACGTTAGAAATAAAGTATACAATTGGTTGAGTTTTTTTTTTTTTTTTTTTTT
>CABFOW010000339.1:9607-40729 GCA_902141385.1 Timema californicum | reverse complement strand
ATTAAAATTGGGTCTGGAACACAGTTTGTCATTTTTAGATGACATGTTTTAAATAGAATTTATATATATTAAATATATTGTCATATTGTGGCAATTTGGTATTAAATAAACAAGGATGTTTAGAATAATTTTCCGCCAACAACAAAATCACATCCGAAGACCATGTCGGCGCCATTTCTATTATTTACTCTACACATAGTCTGAGCGGGCATTGATTGGTCGAATTACACAAACTAGTGTCGGAACTAGTACAAAAATAGCTCATGTTCTATCCTCACAACTAGTATGGTAGCCAGTACCAAGTGGCAGAACCAGTATACTTTTTCTGATTCACACGACGCTAGATGATGACGTGCTAGCTAGTGCTAGCTAGCACACTCGATTTCAAGTACTAGCTAGTGTCGTGTGATACGGGCTTTACTATTTGTAACTATAACTGACAATCAGTTATACCAACATAGAGCTTATTAATATATTTCAATACTCTGAAATGTTATCAAATATCAATAAACAATATAACTTCGGTAATCACTTTGTTCATTATTATATGATATATATCATATTCAAACAAGCTATATGTGTAGTATAGGGCTATGAATTTCCGAACACTCTCTATAAATAAATAATAACGTGCTCTCTCTTTATCTCTCTCTATACAATTAGATGCTACATACATGATATATAATAACATGCTATATATATTGGTAATCACTTCATTCATTATTAGATTATACAAATACATATATATATATATATCATGCAAATTATTTAGATATTATGTATATATAATATATAGCATGTAATTGTATATATATATATACATAGAAAGCACGCAATTATACAGTATATATAACATGTAATAATGAACAAGGTGATTACCAAAGTATATATATATATACACCTCAATTAAATAATTACAAAACCTAATTAATTAATGTTGTTTATGGTTAATGTTTAACCACAAAAATTTTCAATAAACGTTTACAATAGTCGGTCGGAAAACCAACTGCAACCATTGAACTGACGGGGGGTACGAACAGTGACCCACCGTCCAAGAACCTTGCACCATGTTCCCAGGACAATGTTCTCAAATACCGCTTTCACAAGTGTCTGGCAGGCGAAGATCGGCCTTATTTGTGTTGCAGGAAGAACTGTATATAGGTAAACTGTATATAGGTATTTTATAAAGTTTAATATTGTATAAATGAAATAGTTGAACACGTAAATGTGCATTAATCATAACACAAACCTAACCTGGGCTGCCATTGGCCCCTGCTCTACAAATGCTCCAAACGGGATGGAGCTAGAACATTCTGCACTTCACATTAAGTTATATAATTCATTATTCTCACATAAAACGGCAGTTTTATCAAACAAATGTAACTAGGTTGGGTTCCAATCGGACTGATATCGATGATCTTCCAAGGAGCTTAGTAATAGAATAACGTATTGATGCTTCAACTGATTGTGTCAAGCTAGATCAGTAGTTATACCTTGATTTTGGTTGGAAGAACAGTAGGGAAAATTCAAATTTATTTATTTGCGACCAATATTGATAACATTTTACTATTTTATTTGTGTTATTTTATAGGTTTTTATAATATCTATCAAAAGGGACAACTGCAGATAACACGACTTGATGTATGAATATATTAAAATTGTTTTAGTAACTTTAGTAACTAACTTATACTGTTCTTCTTACCAAAATCAACATATACCAACCTGGGTGTTTGTTTCCGGGCCTGTCTGGCCTTCATCGGTGAAAGGGAAGCACCGTTTCCCTAGGCGAGTATTGGCTCAGTTTACTTTCGTGATTTATGTATAATCGTAACTAGTATAGTGTTAAAATCTTGTTTTTAGGTGGTTTTTAGCCATATTTATTGTTTCTAGATATAATTATGGACATTATATTACAAAATAATGTATTTATCACCTATTTACAGTAAGTTTAGTTTAATTTTACAACAATATTGACGCTGGTTTGATCCTCCAAGGGAAGCGGTTTGTTTCTTTGCGTACAGTAGTAGAATGAAGATTACGTCAAGTGCAGCAGTGTAAGAGGAGGCCTGCTCTATCAAAACTCATTTTGAAGCATAGTTTTTCGTTCCGGCTTTTTGACAATAAAAAGGAAATATTTGAAACAGGCAGGCCCACTCCCATCTTTAGGCAGCACCTCTCTCTCCCTCTCTCTCTCGCTAAATATATATATAAAACTTTGACAATTCAATAATCAATTTTATGAAAATGTTTAGTAGTCAGGGTATTGGGTTAGTGGAAAATTATAGACCTATAGTTGACCTTACTATTTACAAACGATAATGGCGTGTAGAATAAATCCGTATTCAGTGATATTAATAATATTTGTAAAGTTATTAAAAGGCATACCAAAGGTCAAACCTATTTGTAAGCCACAACACAAGTGAAAGCTTCAACAATCGTAAATAGTCCATTATTAATATTGATTTGGATTAGAATTACAATAATTATTATTTAAATATGTATATAATTTAATTATTGAGTATTATTTCTAATATCACCCATTGTTTTGTCTTATTCTATGAATAATTTGTGCCAGTGACCACCCTCCCCCCTTTCATTTCTTTCCCATAATTCTTTAAGCTCAACAAAAAACCAAGGCAGGACCAGTGTGAGGTTCCAATTAAACTAGAGTCCATCATACTCCCTTTATTGTTGCCTTATTGCTTCCCTTTGTCCAGAATTGTCCACACGCCACTGGTATGTTATTATTATTATTATTATTATTATTATTATTAGCACCGCATTTTACTACCCATTCGGGCTATACGCACTTACGCTAACGTGGAATCCGAACCACAGTGGAGGCCTGGAATTCACCACATTCACAAGTTGTGATTAATACACGTCTTGTCAGAGGTGAAGGAAGGGTTTGGCAATAAGACAAATCAGTGCCGCGACTGACATCGGTATGTTGTAACATGAATTTAAGATTATGTTAGCTGATTTCACCGTGCTTATTAAATTTAACTTTTTTTTAAGGGGGTGTAAGGTAGCCAGCTTCCAATTCTCAGATTTGCGTGCTAGGTTAGAAAAGAAATGTTAAGAGACACTAGTGTCTACTTGTATTTAGTATGACACCACTTTTGAGGAGTACTAAGTCTAACTTTGAAACTAGCCATTTCCATTCTTGCCTAGGTAGGTGTCGTCTTGAATTTAGTGTAGAACCGCACTTAATCCATGCTCGATCTGACCATAAAACTAGCCCATAGTCATATTGCCATAGGGACAACAAATAAATAAACTCATAGCAGCCCATTACAGCTTTAAAAATAGCGTCTATTTGTCAAAATTTAACACATAAGAGTTCACTTCACGACCTATTAACGCTGTGCCTACCACGTTTGAATTATTTTTAACATTTTATTTGCTATGGGAAAAATATTGTGATTTCTGAAATTAACAATTCATAAATCTTAAAAACAATATAAAAAAAATTGCTAGAAACTCCTACGATATTTGCACGGTTCCATTAAAACGTTTCCTGTATTTATTGAAGGCGTAATTCTTTGATAGCAGAATAACTTCAATAGAAACAAGTGGTTAATATTGGCTCAAGCTACGAGAAACACGTGGAAAGTTTCCAACAATATTTATTCTAGAACTAGAATTATTGTAAGTAAAGATCAAACTATTTTCCCACAAAATACAAATGCAATGTTAAATATAAAATTAAATTAATAGTATTAGAAGCAGCATTAATATTTAAAAATATATATATATGACTACATTCGAATACTAAACTAAAACGTAATAATATGTGTGAGATTTCCTTCATTATAAATTTGACAAAGGATAAATTAGGATTAGCTTAAATGTGTTTTAATTTACAATAATTACCTTTCAATTTAGTTTTATCTTTTTTAAATATAGTAAAACTATTTTAATGATCTCAATTCTACCATTTTATAAAGTAAACTACAGAAAACCGTACCATGCTGTGACTTCTAGTTCGAGCTGAGTTACCTATCCATGTCAGGTAAGTCAGATATTATCTACGGAGTGAGACGATCTCTTAAATTGTATAACGTTATGCATTAAGGCATTAGCACATGAAAATAAACGTTTTCCTTTGGATTTCTAGTTATACCTCTGACACAGGGGTCGGCAACCTTTTAGAAGTGTTGTGGCGAAGTAGTATTGCAAAGTAACTCCGCGTGCCAACCAACCACCCAAATCCTTTAAATATTCTTACCACTTACCTAGTACAACTATTATTATTATTATTATTATTATTATTATTATTATTATCACCGCGTCTTACTACCCGTTCGGGTTATACGTACTTACGCTAGTGTGTAATGGTAGGGTGATTGTGCTATGAAATGGAGGACCTACAGTTTAACGTAGAATCCGAACCACGGTGGAGGCCTGGCATTCTACACATTCACATAGTACAACTATTAAAACAAATTTTATTTGATATTGTAAAATTTAAATATTTCTAAATCGAATACATCAAATATTGAATATTTTATTATAAATCAGATACATAAGAATAAATACAAAAGTTAGAAATGTTTTTGCAAAATTTAAGTTCCGAATACATTATTTTGAAATTTTGAAAAAATAACAACAATTGAATCACTGAAACATAAAAAACTTTGTCATTAAAATTATTACTCACATCAATGGGTTTTAATTAAAAATAAAGGTTTTATATTATCTTTATTCAAATCGTTCCGCGTGCCACGCTTGTCACTTACCGTAGGCCGACCCATGATCTAACATTTACCATTGCATTTTACCCTTAACGACAACCACTCACAACAAAACTCTTAAAAATGACTTGTTTGCTTTATTAATATTACAACATTCAACATGACAAGCCTCAATAATGCTAGATTTGTTAATTTGTCATTTTACTAAAGTGAACTGTATTTTAAATAAATAAAGGGTACGGGGGTATAGAGGGTAAGACAAATTTTAACTCAAATGGAGTTTAGTGCTGCCATTTGTTAAGACAATCATGATCTCTTTGTAACTCACTAAAGCTCTTATCACTTGGTCGGTGTACAATAAAAACATAAGTTTGAAATTTTAATACAATATTTCACAAGTGTGCTTAACGACGTTGCCTACTTGGAAATTACGAAGCTATTTGTCGAAGCGGGTTGTCTCTTAGCTCGACGCACCTAAGCAGTCTAAGCACTCTAATATTTAGGTGTCAATGTACAAAATAGGAAAAGAAGGAAGACAATGAAAAGTTCACCCTGAGACGGCTCTTGTCTATGTGCTGATAACCCTTTCCCTATTCCTCTGACGAGTTTACACAGTCACTTTAATATTTGCTCCTCGAAAACGTTGAATTGCGTTTTATTTTCCCCTTTTCTTGTTTCCTATTCTAGATATACATATGCTACCACTGACTTTTTTAATCTACATCCTGGCAAGAAAACTCCTACAAGCCATTTTCGTGACTAAGCCGAATAACCTAAGTTGTAAAGGATTTATAAAAAATACGTTTACAAAACACTATTTACAGATAAAAATTATAATGTTTTGAGAATTTAGGACTATTTTTAGAACTATTTAAAAATGTGTGTTTTTTTTTCAACGTTATATCTTTAAAACTATCTTAGTAAAACGTAAATTCACTAACATGGGAAATTCTATCTTAACGGTCGTGACGTCACAGGTAGGCAACGTCCTTAAGGCAGCCAAAGGAATTATATATATATATATAAATTTAAACCAATTTTAGTAAACACATGTTTTCTAATTTGTTTCTTTAATTTATTTGTATTGACAAGGTAAATAATATTTTTATCCGAGGCTATCTAAACTCAAACTTAACACTCAATTTGTAATAGTAATAATTAATACATTAAATAATAATTATAAAGATTAATACATTAAAGACAAATTTCATCCAAATCAGAACAAATAACTTATCCACTGTAATTTGACTAAAGTGTTTCCCTAGTATTTAGTTTACATCATCAGTATAAAAAACTGTTGCTAGTCTATTTAAATTAAAACATGGTAGTTTATAACAAGAAGGAAAAGGATATATAGGTAACAGTCATATTATTAATTTACATTTAGATTTTTCTTTGGCTTTATAAAGACTAGTAAGTTCTTGGAATTATTCCACTTCAATAACATTTGATTGATATTTAAACTTTAAAACGAAATTTGGTTCCCGCAAAGTTGAGGGTGTGCTGTTGTTTTGGTCTATCTTTGCTAGGCAAAACTTGATCCTTGGATGGTTTTACTTTATGTATTTGTTTTCTGCTCAGTGATTTCATCTGGTACATTTCCTTAATTTGGAGAAGTAGGGAACGCGGGAAAAGTTCCGTGTCTATGTAGTTTTTCTAGAAAAACATTTTTCGTGCTAAAATAAATCAAATATTTCTTCAGTAGAAACATAGAATATAGTTTTATTACGTGGGGATATCAACAGTTGTTGAGTATTAGTCCTGAACATAGCGCCATTAGATGACAAATTTTTTAAATTAAGTGAAAAAGTAGTATTTAAATTCCAGGACACCCTTGACAGATATTCAACAATTATTGTTGAGGTAACCATATGAAGAAAATTAAACTCTTTGTGTTTCTACTGGAGTGATAGGGCTATTTTATTTATTTCGGCCAAATAGTTTTGCTATAAAAACTGCAAAAATACTTACTTTATCTTACGTCCCCTACATCCCCACCTTAAAAATGCAACTCCTGCCCACCATTAAAATGAACTACTTTTGTAAAAGTAAAGGTGAATCAAGAAGCTAGATAGTGATGTGGATTTCACAGGTGATATAGAACCACATGGGAGAGAAGGGAAGATTAGAGTGAACAACTTATTTTATTTTCAAACCAGAAATATTAAAATATGAATCAAACTTTTAAGTTGATATCAAGCTGTAAATTAAACTGTATTAAGAATCTGTCACTACACAGAAAACGTTGTCATCATATCTATGATCCTCACACTGTTACTCCCTTAATGAACTGATACTCCTCTCGCTTATACCATTAATTCATATAATTTTCGCCTAACATCTCGTTTAGGAACTTACTTATATCATCCCCACTTAGAAACGGGTAACAGCTACTCGCTGGCCTAAGTGCCTACTCTCGCAATAGACTAGACTGCTGATGACGGGGAGATCATGGTTCGATTCCAATACGATGTACTGAGGGTATTTTTTCTTAAATGGTTTCACGCTCTCTCTATCCACACAAATGAGGGTACACATACTCTAAATTCAACTTTCCTCATCCCTAAATCATTAGCGTAATTAGGTGAATAACCCAAATGGGTGGTAAGACACGGTACCAAAAAATAAAGTTACTTGCTAGCTAGGTCTTTATTAGTCAACGCGTCACTAACACTTCTTTATCCTCTCCACTCCTGGTGTCAAACCACAAAAACATCTTATTGGTAGAGGGGGTGTGGGGGAGGTACCACCATCACTCTAAAAAATCAGATACCAAAATTTTAGACCGAAGGATCCCTTGCACCAAAAAACATACATTCTGGAACCCTCATAGCTTTTTACATTAATAGTATATGCATTCAATAACGACAGTTAAATTTTAAAAATATAAAAGTATAAAGCACATGGAAAACATCACATGTTCTGGCTGCGCATTTGCCAAATGAGCTTTATTCAGATTTAACAATAATTGGCCGTCCTAATTACTGATTCTATTTTATAGTGTTAAAAACAGATAAATAATATTCTAAAATGGCCTCACGGAGCCTGAGCTAAATATGGCGGAGCCGGAGCTCTAATATATGCTTTGTTTTACATGGGGATGGAGTGAATACATCACAGTGCTACTTAACACAGATCATCATCATCTCAACAATTGTTTACAGCCTGTGGCTAGGTCACTTTAGTACATTGCTTCCATCTTCCTCTATCCTTCCACCATTCTTTCTTCTTCAATTGCTCTCATTATTCTCCTCTCACTTGCACACTTTCTGTTATCTACTCCTCCCATCTATTTCTTGACTTACCTTGTGGTATTTTTCTTACGTACTTCATTTCCATGATTCTCTTTGGTATTATCTCCTTATAAATACGCATTACATGCCTATACCAAATACCATCTCTTACTTCCTCTACTATCTCATGTACTCTCTGCAACCTCACTCTTTCTCGGATAACTTCATTACTATTCATGTTTATCCTCGTGAAAGCTAACAATCTCCTCACAAACTTCATTCCCATGGCATAGATCAATATTAATGCTGAAAAAATAGTATTATTGTTTATGTTTTCCCCGTTAGTAAACATACTTTTTGATAACTTATGATTCTGAGTTGTATTAAATATAAGTCTCTCTTTTTAGTGTCACAAAATATTCTCCGTGAAATAGTTACATTCACTCATGATGTGAAAAGCTACGTTACACAGGTTAAAGGAAGGAGGGAATGGGTCGAGCTAAATATCTACTTGATATTACATTGGGGGGGTCAAAATAGACGAGAAAAAAGGCTTTGCGTGATTTATGGGTGATCACTAGTTTATATCTGGTGGTAACGGACAGACCAGTCTCAAAGAACTATTATTGTCGAACAAGAGATTACAGATATCTTTACATAATGTGTGATAATAGATCAACCAGGAATATCCCTTTCAAACACAGCCAGAAATGAAAAAAAACAACTTAAATACACGCTACTCCCTGAGATTGTTCATATTATATTTCTAATCTCCAACACCGCGCTTCCTCGTCACTTCAAGCTGAATCACGAAGTGACCATAAAGAGGAACATTAAACTCACCCAGACGGAGAGGAATAGTTACTATCAAAGAATATCAGAAGACCAGAATGTCAACTAGAGAGAGTTTAGGATTAAGATGCATTGAATAACGCCATCAGTAGGTTGATTCAATAGTCAGAAACCCAAGCCACCAATACCACCTCAAGAAAACTACCCTTTAAGAACTTAAGGTCATGAGGATAGAGCTGGAGGATTATGGGATTCAACCACCTCCTTATCTATCTCAAAATGTTTTGATGTGAAGCTTAATATGACTTTGAATCGAACTTCAACTAACTTACTAGCTTATAGAGGCATTCGTTTTTCAAAAATATTCCATAGAAGAACTATTTCAAATAGTTTTAAGAGGCATTTAATTTCCAAAAAATGTGCATGTGAATATTACTCTAAATATATTTTAGAATACTCCAATTTTTTAAAGAACATACCAGGATGGGACCAGTTTAAATAGCTTATATATGCATTTAAAATTCAAATATAAATCTAAGCAAGGACCGCTTCAATTAGCTTCTAAACGCATTCAATTTTCAACAATGTGTTGGGGAAAGACCACTTCCAATAGCATTTAGAGGAATCTAGTTTTTGAAAGATAAAATTAAAAAATCAGGCGAGTAACACTTAAATACCTTCTAGGGGCCTCCAAATTTAAAAATGACTGTATAAAATAAAAATGTTCTTATTTATTAGATTTTAGTAGTAAGTCTTAACATCATGAAATACATTTATGATTTTTAACCTTCACCCCACAAAGTTAAAATCTCCCTACGCCCATGCCTAAAGTTTACCTGTTTGAGCCCAAAGATTAATTGCTATGTACACCAGAGTAAAGTAAACGGGGCATTTAGCGATTTTCAATAGCCACCAATTATTTGAGTAAGATACATGGTAATAAATAGACTTTTTCTTGAATTGTGCAATAATATTGACTAGCATGTAAGTATCAAGTATTAGTCATAATAAATAATCTTGAGAACAAACTATAAGTAGTAATATATATATATATATATATATATATATATATATATACTCATTGAAACAAATTAAGTTAGATCGATTCATACTGTAGGCCTAACTGTATCTAACATTGTAGATCAGAGCGATTTACGTATTTTAATTACTCAAAGATTGGCACCAATAATATAAACTTGACTACTTAAATACACCATGGCACATTTGCATTTGTTTTATTAAATTAGAGTTTATTCAAATCAATAGTTAGCCAGGATAAAGTTTAATATGAGGGGAGTTGATGATTGAAATAGAGGAGGATAACAGCTTAGAAATATGTCATTATTATTAATTTGTTTAAATTTGTGGCGTTCCTATGATTTTTATCAGTCATAGTAAACTCACGTTCACTTGTTTTGGTTTTAGTAATATCAATCATGCTAGCATGAACCTAATATACAAACCTAAGCTATTGTTTGGTTCTTGATTTGGGTCACATGTCATTTGATGCAGAAGCAATATAGCTTAAGTTCACTGTCTGTTACACACTTGCTATGACTAGCATACGAGTTAATTCTACTAACGATTCCCACTAGTTCATACGCACCAGTATGCCAGTATCTGACTGTAGATTCAAATATGGCTTCCCCAGGTACGGTTTCAAACATTATCAAATAATCATCATAATAATCAGGTTGTTTTTTATCGGGATGAACCTTTGCACTCGCTTTAATAATACGGTTCAAGCTTAAATCGGCACATTTCCCTTTGTAAATTGTTCCATTTTCTGCATTTAAAAGTTTGTTTTCTATTTGTTGGAGTATGTATTTAGCTGCGTCCGTCACCTCAGTACTTCCTACAGACAGTGGTCGATATTGAAAACATGTGCACCAATGAGGAGTTATTCCAGCATTCTCACAAGTCCTATCACCTATCACTTCTGAAAACAAATTGACACAGTTCGAGCACACTGAACTCATGTTATGTCTATTAGCTAGATAATTCTTGTCATTTCTTTCGAGGATGTCTCGAAGTATCATATGAATATCAAATGGAGATGTTAGTCGGTCACTGTTCATTTGTAGCATTTGATAGGCTTCTGGATACATTTTCCTAAATGATTCAGGTACCCAGATATAAATAAAGGGTAACCTCTCCTCCAACCAACCAATAAATGTTTGTCTAATTTTACCGAATCTCATTCCATGATCACTAAAGAACACGATTAGCGATGAGTTCATTGCACCTGTTTCATACAATTCTTCAAAAAAATGTAGAAATCGGAAGTCCATTGATGCTGGCGTGTTAATATTATTGTGACTTAAATTATTAATCCAAAACAAACCAAAATAAGGATTATTTTTGAAAGTACTGGTAAAGTCTGTAGTGTATTTTAATATGTGATTAGTAGTTGATGTTGAACCTAAGCATATTGTTAAACCATCTTTTTTTTTTGTGGTTAATTTTTTTTCGGCGGCAAGAAAAAATGGTCTCGTATAATAATCAGTAGGCGATTTCACAAAACCCGTTTTGTGATAGTTGAAGGTACCCATTTCTGGTTCATCCTCGACATAAGCTGTAACATATCCCTGGCGGCTAAAATCTTTCCATAAAAAAGGGCAGTCATCCATCTTGCTTTTCCTACCATGCCAACACAAATGTTCAAGCTCTTTAACACTATAGCCTGTGAGAATCGCCATCAGGTTTGGGAAAGTATTGTCTCCTATTTTGTTATAGCCTTTTAGTTCAGTCCAACCATTATGACGGAGGTGGGAGACAGTGTTTGGCATGGTACGGATTAGACTCGATCGGGACATGGAATCCAAACCAACCAGAATCACATTTAGTTTTCTTGAATCTTTGTCCTTGCACGGTTCACACTTTTTATTTTCTTCTAATTTAGATATGATGCTTTCTTTTATTTGAACCACAGCATGTATGTTGTTATACACCTCTTTCTGTTTAGAAGATTTAGAAGTTTTCTTACTGTGACACTTTACCAAGATGAATTCTTCGTTAGGCTCTAGTATTACTTCTTCATCAAAATTGACGCACTTACTTATGCTGAAAAAAACCCACATAGTTGTTAATAAACACCAAAAGTAACTTTAAAGAAACGTGATCAAAACAGTGAAATTATCTTTATAAAAATGAATACTAATTATATGTTAAAGAATACATATTAAAAAAACAAGACTTTATTATCAAACTTTCGTTAAACTCTCGTAAAGCCTGATTCCACAGTAGCCAATAATCATTATAGTATATTTATTTTAAATATGACTTTTTAGAATCTTTACTTGTCTTATAGTAATGTACCATACAAATTTCAGATAATTCTGAATGTTTATCTTATTCACAAATATCAAACTAGCCTCAGAATCAAACTAGTTCTCTCTGAGAGTCATTTGGTTCTCTTTACCACCCTGTCAAACACTATAGAGAGTGTAGAAGTTAGTGAGACATTTATCAAACTAGACCATTAATATTAGGCCTGAAATTACAATATTTATGTTAGAGGCAGTTCGTGGGCTAGCCAATGCTTGACAGAACTGTAATAGTAGTTAGTTCGCACCTGTTAACTCCCCAGTTGACCACCCACGCGAGCGATAGTGCCATGAATGTATGTTTATTGCATTTTTAATCTGCCTGTGAGAAAATATTTTACTAGTACACTAAGGTGAAGATTCGTAAGGTGATCCGTGAGTGATAAGGGAAGTGGAGGTAATTTTTCACTACTGGGCTGTCTTTACGAACGTAACGCAACATTTACTTGGTTCATTAGGAATTAATTTTATGTTTACGCGTATCACCGATAGTGAAATACTCAGTTAACTTCGAAATTGTGCAAATTTAGATTTTTCAACTTTGAATTGGAATAATTTGTGACTCTCTGTATTAATAAAATGAAGCGTTTGTTTGTATGTATGACATGAGCGTTGCACGATATCTATCAAACACAGAGGGCTGAAAAAAATATGCACCTCAAAGCTGGAATTTTAAATCTTTAGCTAGATTTTTTCAAATTTGTTTGAAGCAGTGTCTAAATAAATAAAAAGGAAGAGATTATTTTTCTATTGGTTTGAATCAAATAAGAGCGATGCTCAGGGCAACCACGCAATGTATTGCATTACAAGGATAGGAAACTTCGGGTACATCTGCTAACTTTTGCTGCCTGTCAACAAATTTCCCGTAGCCAAATGAGCTATGTTTGTGTTCTTATCCCTTTTTATGCCCTATTCCAAAGGGCGGCAATGTTAAAATTCTTGGCTTATGCTCATTTTACCACTTGTAAACCATTGCTTTGAACAACAATTTAATGGAGGAAAAAAGGATAACCACGTTTCACTTACTCTGATCACTGAAACACTGTAGCGAGAATGTATTTATACGGCACACTATGGATGTTTCAGCGGCGAGGTTTTAGCCATGGTGAACTAAGTAGAACCTGATTCTACTATGCTCATCGTTCATTTTAGATGATTACTTTGGATGAGTGATTGTTTATATGGTTCATTCTTCTTTGATTCATCTGCAATGATCATCCAAAGTGAACCGTGGAAACTATTATAACCTTTTATATTGAAAATCAAGGCTAATCACTTATCTCTCACTCTTCACTTTTACTCATTCTAGTTCTTGAATACGACCTTGATCGTGCGTGGGCTAGTTCACTAATTTCATGTGTCTTATCCTATAAATTTAATTATACATTGATAAATCTAATTTATTGACACTATCCAATGACCCCAATATAAGATCATAACTATGGGGTGTGTCATTATGTACTATTTAAATGGCAATAATACCTTGATTTTCTTCTGAATGAACATGTCTGAAAGCTATAAAAAGCTATCAAACTTACTTTCACTTATTCATTCATACGTCACTTTATATTATCTCCAGCTGTGCAATGTACATTTTGATAATTATTATCAATACTTACAAAATAACACTCATAATATCGTCAAAATTCTGGATTAAATAGCCAAGCTATTATATTTGTAAATTACGATTATTATTATTATTATTATTATTATTATTAGGTGTTCTGTCTTACGACAGGCTCATTCCTTTTGTCTGTGAACTTATACCGCCAATGCACCCTGTCCTTTGCCTCCTCCTTCAGCGCCCAAGAATTTCTTCTTTCCTTCAAGTCATATAATATTTGAATTCTGCTTCCTAGGCTACTCTTTCCCTCAACCCTGCCTTCTATAACGTCGATAAAAAACCCAGATACTCCTAAGGATGTGACCGAGCCAGTTTGCTTTGCACTGAAGAATCGCATTCAAAATAACCGGCCCCATGTTGTAGTGGTCAGTGCATCTCGCTATCAGCTTATGGGTCCTGGGTTTGATTCCCGGCTGGTTCCTTGGATGTTTTTCCCTCAAGTGGAATGATCCCAACGGTCACCAGGGTTTGGTTAATTAGGCTTAAGTTAGGTTAAGACTCACCCCAGCTCCACAACTTCATAATAACTATCATCATCATCTCATTGCGGGTACGGCGTGTGGACAACCTCCTGTGGTGTACCCTGGGCAACGTTCTGTGCCAACAGAGCGGCTAATAGTCTACATATAAAGTGACAACCTGGATGATATATCTGTCTCGGTCGAATGTACCATACGATAAAAAAAACAATTCAAAATGGTTCTCTTCTCAGCACATCTAAATATCCTATTCTTTAACTTGAAAAATGACACCTAGACCCAGGAATTGAAACCGGGAACTTTGTCTTAGTATGCCAATGCTCTAACCACTGAGCTATCATGGAGTCGTCCCGAGCCTCCAGTGGCTGTGGTAACACTGATAGCTCATTATAGTCGAAGATTTTCACACGCCTACCAGATTAATCCTTAAAATTTGAGTTAAGAGTTACCCTTGGTTAAGGATTAATTCTGTGTAGGTCAGTGGCTAGAGGATTGGCGTACTAAGTCTAAGGTCATGGGTTCGACTCGCGTGCCAAGATGTCATTTTTAAATGTAAAGAATATAATATAATAAAATGTAATCAATGTTTACCGCTAAAATATGTTTGTATTTTCTAAAAAGTGCTTCATATGTCCATTCGTAATAAAATCAGGCTATATAATTTCTGCGGCTCCCATATGTGATTTTAGAGTGTACCCAAAAATGACGAGGGGAAAAAAATAGTCGCTTTATATTACGGTCCTGTCAATTGTTGCCAACAACCCACCAATCGTGCCTTATTTATTGCAAAAACAATCTCACTTGTACAAGTTGTCTGCAGACGAGTTGTAATTCTCTGTAGAGGCTGTCACGCGGGTAACGATGGAGTAACAGCAGAACAACTTCTGATGTGGTGGAACATATTTGGAGATCATCCCTGAATCAATCATCAGACTGTAAGAACTGTTGTCTCTGGTCCTCACGTACGTCAGTGGGCCGTGTTTCGAACAGATGATGGGATCACTTCGGCTCAACATCTTTTTTATTGACGGGTGATATGGGTCTAGTTCTGGTATTTGGCAGCTAGGCGTCCATACCAAGTAACCGTCTTTCGCTGGAAATAAAATATGAATGGTTATTTTAGTATGTTGATTTAAAAATGAGACCCGGGTGGGTATTCAAACCCTGGTCCTCCAGCACATAAATTCGTAGGATGAGGGTTCAAATCCATGTTCAGATATAATTTTATAGAATTAACCTGACAACCCTTTTAAAGTGTCATTTAAAATACATGTTTCCTATTTACTTATTTTAAACTACGTTTGGTAAGAGAGTTAACAGAGTTATCTCAGTGATAGCGGACATTATTCTTAATCATGTGGGTCAGGGGTTTCTGAGTATATTGTATCAGGGGTGATTTTTTCCATGAGTGCTTTTTCATATTATCGTCAGGATATACTTGTGACTCCCCTTAAAACAAACATTGAAGAGCTATATGCTGTATTTATTCAGTGAAACTGTCTGAATATTGTAGGCAATTCAAAGTATTTATTTTATTTTAACCACGCTGCCTACTTGGATATTTCAAAGATATTTTGCAAAGCGTGTTGCATCTTAACTTTACGCATATAAGCAGTCTAAACACTATCACACTTTGACGCCAATGTATAAAATAGAAAGAAATGTAAGACATGTAGAGTTTCACCCTGAGAGGACTCTTGTTTATGTGTGGATAACCCTTTCCCTATTCCTCTGACGAGTTTACACAGTCACTTTAATATCTGCGCCTTGAAAACATTGACTTTCTTTTTAATTTTACCTTTTTTTTGTTTCCTACGCTAGATATACATATGCTACCACGGAAGTTTTTAAGCTACATTCTGGCAAGAAAACTCCTACAACTCCATGTTATGACTAAGCCGAATAACCTAAGTTTTAAAGGGTTTTAAAAAAATATGTTTATAAAAAACTACTAAAAGATAAAAATTAATAATTTTGTGACACTTTGGGAATATTTTTACAATTATTTAAGAGTTTATTGTTTTTGTTTCAACGTTATATCTTTAAAACTTGCTGAATAAAACTTTAATGTATAAAATAGAAAGAAATGTAAGACATGTAGAGTTTCACCCTGAGAGGACTCTTGTTTATGTGTGGATAACCCTTTCCATATTCCTTTGACGAGTTTACACAGTCACTTTAATATCTGCGCCTTGAAAACATTGACTTTCTTTTTAATTTTACCTTTTTCTTGTTTCCTATTCTAGATATACATATGCTACCACGGAATTTTTTAAGCTACATTCTGGCAAGAAAACTCCTACAACTCTATGTTATGACTAAGCCGAATAACCTAAGTTTTAAAGGGTTTAAAAAAATATGTTTATAAAAAACTACTAAAAGATAAAAATTAATAATTTTGTGACATTTTTGGGAATATTTTTACAATTATTTAAGAGTTTATTGTTTTTGTTTCAACGTTATATCTTTAAAACTTGCTGAATAAAACTTACATTCATTAACTTGGGAAATCCTATCTTGACCAGTTGTGACGTCACAGTTAGGCAAAGTCCTTTAAACCTTATTTTAAATGCTTAAATTTATGAGCGAGCTATTTTAAAATCTTTATTGTACTGTTATTAAACATTTGTTTTAAATTAAATATTTAATTAATACAGTTACGAGCAAATTTATTTTAAATGGGTTTATAATTTTAACTTTTTTCAAATACTTAATTTTTCCCCCTTATTTATTTAGGTGCAAATATTTCTATGTGTTTTTAAACCCCCGATAGAAAAAATAATTTAATTCAATGGTAATGTTAAACTTCTTTTACAAGTAATTATCTATTCTGAAATCAAAGAAACACAATTTTGCGTTCTCTAAATTGGGCAGATTATTCCTTAAAGCAAATTAGCTACATTTCATAGGCTATGGGTTAAAAATGAATAATCTTAGTGCTTCTTTGATTATTGTTTATATAATTATGTTACTATACTAATTTAAATATTTATCCTCATTTAATACAATTATTTTTATATTTAACTTAGCTAATATTAATTTATCATTTCCTATTTTTATCAGACCCAAGACACAAATCTCCATAAATACAGCAGAAAAATCAACAACACCAAAATATGCCATTCAATGAGAAGCCAAATCAATACCAAAGTCAGATGAATGGATGATTTACGAGGGAAATTACATAGAGCTTAAACTCCATTTTTTCCCCATTCTACCATGTCACGTGGCGAACTATAAAGAGTTAAAGGTAAACAACATCAAAATCTGGCGTGAATTGAAACCATACGGTTATATTGAGAAATATTACTTACATATAAGTGGATATATACTAAACAAAATAATCAATTTTATGTATTAACTGGGAGTGGAACATACTCTCGAAAGAATGAATGCATGGACGTGATGGCAGGGTGTGTGTGGGGGGAGGGGGAGAAACACAGATCTACCTAATATTTGTGACTTTACCGAATGTCTCTTCAAATATAAAATTAGTTGATTCATTTGTTTAAATAGCTTAACCACATGTAAAATTTCAGTTACTTTGCCCATTAATTGCATGCCCTTAGTAAACAGATTGACCTTGATTTATTTATGGGGACATAAGCAAGCCAGCTCACACTGCAAGGTGGACATATATTTTATTTATGTCACCTTGGCTTAAAACATACCTGAGAAACAGAACACGTCAAATATAATTAATCACGTGGTTGTGTAACACACATTAAGATGTAATAAATTATTTACTACAATATTTAAATGAGTAGTTAAGGACAATAGAGAAGTAAGTGGTCTGGTGAAGCGAATTGTCACTTAAATTAAGGTGGGGAAATAGGGAACGCAAGAAAAGACCAGTTTCTTACAGTTTTTATAGCAAAGCTTTTTTTTTTTTGCAAAATAAATAAAATATGGCATTAGTGCACACATAGAGTTTAATTTTTATCACATGGTGATATCATCAGTTGATGAATATCTGTAATGACCATAGCGGCATTAGATGACAAACTTTTTAAATGACGAGAAAAAGCTGTCATTAAATTCTTGGACACCCTTGACAGATATTCGAGAGTTGTTAATATCACAAAGTGAAGATAATTAGGCTTTGTATACAAAAAAAACACTGACCTTTTCTCGCTTCCCATACAGTCCCAACTCAAGTGGTAAATATTATACATAATATAATGAATAATAGTCTTGGATGTTGGCCTGTGCTTAAACCTTTCTCAAATATAGTGCAAATTATTGAGAAAGAGCTAGATCTGTTTTAACCTGGGTTGAAATGGAAAACTCGATTTTATAAAAACGTGAAATAAAGTATTTTGTACATGAAGCTTATAACTCAATGGGTAAAGTTAAACATTTATTTTAAATAGCTATTGATTAGTGAGGGCCAATATAACAATAATGCTAGTTTCCTTAAAGCTGTAAAATGAGGATCCATGACTGGATCTTACTAAATCGTATGTTAGAACAATCTTCATTTAATATTTTTGTTTCGTTAAATTATGTAATATGAATATGGTTATTCTATAAATGAGAATTCCAGCCTTCCGATTCACAAATATTCAATATATATATTTTTAAATCTTAGTTAGGAACATTGAGTAAATAGTAAGAAGATGCCAGATAACAAATTGTAGATTCTGCTCAACCTGAAGGGAAGCAATCATACCTTCATTGTTTCCGCTATGCCCCTATCTAGCATGCTACACCATAGTGGAATCAAGCAGGGAACTCTTGCTACCTTATAGTATAAGTGGAGGGGACAATCTAACTACAACGTATTCTAACCCAAACATATTAATTTTCTGTTAATAGCAGTTTTACGCGACACGTGAAGATTACTGACACATGTTCAGAGATGAGTTCTTCTCCGCAGCAACAATGACCACTTGATGGAGGAGGTTACTCGTGTTGCCAAAGTTCAGGATGTAGAACATGGAGACTACCATGAGGCAGATAATGAAAGCAGACACTCGAAGACACGGACGTAGCTGGGAGCCAAGACCAAACACCATAATGGCCTCTTGTTTGCATTCCTGTTGAAATTAAAACACACACACAAAAAACGTTAGTCACAAACAATCAACACGTTGTTGTTGAAATAAATAACAAAACTAATTAGACAAGACCAATCAAGAACACCTCTTAATTTTTTATTAAATAAACCTTGAAAACTTTAGGGAATGAGGTAACAATAATTATTGACCCACTTTGGAGGTCGAATGCTGGGGTCACCGTTACAATAAACTGGAATGCCGATGACGGTGAGATCAGGGCTTGAATCACGGTGGAGTATACCTACTCTCCAACCCTCTCCCTCCACACAAATACGTGTACACTTAATATAAATTCAAGCTTCCTTGTCCCTATCACATTATAGTAATTAATACACATACGTATGACCCGAATGGGTAGTAAGTAATGCTGCTAAAATATTATTGATGGCCTTCCTGGGTTTCTTTTTTTTAATAGATAGTACGTTTGTTAGAAATATGTTGTATTCTATTTGTACGATAGGAACAGGTATTAATGATTTAAAGGGACAAGTATATAAGAGGGTTTTGGTCAGAGGGGTAAAGGGGGAGTTACCTTTCCACCAATGACACCCTATATGCAATACAGGTATATCTCTTTACTGGGGATTCACACATTCACCAAAATTCAAAAGTAGAACAAATAAGTTCTCGCGTGATGAACTTCAATCATTTCAAAACATGTCTGTCTGTGCGATACGCTCTTTCCACAGTGCGAGTTGAAATAATTTCAGCTTTGTCCTACAAACAGCACAACGAGTTGTTTAGAAGACACAGCCAACACTATTATAAATCGCGTTTTCATAATTCTACGAGCCATCTCTTTTAAATACGATTAACAAGAGTTGATTTTCTCTTGCAATCAATGGGACACGGCACCGATACGGCACAGATAAACACCTTTATAACAATAAATGTGACACTCCTGGGTTTGGAGCGACAAACAAGATGGGGATGGGATCACATTGATCGGCCTATTATTATTCAACGTGCATTCTCTGTGAAACTAGACATAGGCGTGTTGAGTGTGTTTAGGCGATTCGAAATAACTCGTAAAAAAATAACACACGTTTGCCTACCTGTGTTTGAGCTATGTTGCGACACATTAAAGTTTAAAACACACTTTGTGACAACCTAAAATGTTTTTATGACTCGAAAACATGAGATTTTGGTAATTGTTTATTTTTAATCCACTTTTAAATGCATCATGGGTCAAAACTCATTTCTGTGGTCATGAAAATTGCTACTCCGCTCAAATATACTTTACTCTCTATCTTTGGCGAACATGTGAATCAATCTCTAGACTCTAGACCAGAGGTTCTCAAACTTTACTTGCTCATGGTACACTTTTCTTTTCTTTTTATTAGCACCACGTCTTACTACCTGTTCAGATTTTACGCTTATGTACTAATTACGCTAATGATTTTAAGGATTAATAAGGTTATATTTATTGGAAGTGTACCCAAATTTGTGTGGAAGGAGAGTAGAAAAACATTTTGGAAAAACCACCCTCAGTACATCCAACCGAGATTCAGACCTTGATCTCCCCGTCATCGGCAATCTAGTCTATTGCGAGAGTAGCACATTAGACCTTGCGGCCACCTAAGCAGGTCACGGCACATTTTGCCGTGAGTCCTTGCGGCATACTGAATATGCAAGTTGGTGACGCTTACGGACACTCGGATATGCGCGTGCTCAGAAAAACTTCTTTCAGTTTAACAGAAACTGAGTGTTTGTCCTTTACTCAATCGCGCATTGAACTTTAGTGGAAGAAACGACAAGATTCTCTTTAATCACCCAACTATTTAATTTTAAACCAATAAATTCCCAGAAAAATAAAATATTAAAGCTTTTGAACATTTATCTCTTATTTATGTTCTAAAAAATAACTACTTTTAACTATTTTTTGTAAAAACAATAAAATAACGTCCATAATTTTGCTAAACACCCTTTTAGAACCACTGGTCTAGACCAATGAGCCACCGCTGCGGGCATTTATCTGTATCTGAGTGAAAGACATCAAAAACCATCTGGACAATAAAGATATATTATAGTAGATTATACAAGAAAAACCATTTACATCTCATACATGAGTTAACCTACTATTTCCTTGTTAAAGTAAATAAATTAACCAGATAGAAATTAACTACGAAAGGAAACTTAAAATAAGGTTATCTTTAAGAAAGGTAATATTGTATTTGTAGTCCCTATTGAGGGGTTTTCTTAGCTAATATATGTTTTTAACACAACATTTTTAAGGGGATCACCTACCAAAGCACTTAGATGCGTTGCAAACGTCAAGAGATCCCACGTTATTTAAGAAGTGATTTGTTATTTTAAAATACGTCTGATATTAAAATGGAGATGAAACGTATCAACGTGTTTTTATAAGACTAAAAAAAAATATTTTTAACTTCTGTAATTAGAAAATAATCATTAAAGGGTCAAATTAGCTTATTTCCAGTGACGTCACGTGAAATGTCACCGCTATTAGATCAAATTAAATGGTCAGAACCATAGATGATATAGTCTTATTTAAACTTCTCTCATAAGAAATACAGTAATGGGAGGATATTTCGCTTCAACTCTTCAAGTGGGTAGTGTGCTCCGAACGACTTAATTTATAGGGTAGTAATAGGGAGGGCAGTTTAGAGTGAAATAACCTGTATAATCGTCTAAAGAGGTAGAAAAATCACAGTACGTCACACCTGGAATACCATTCTAGCCACTTATATTTTAGGTTTGAACCTCAAGCCTCATTAGTTGAAGGAAATAATAAACTAAATCAACACAAGGAAATAAAAAAAAACATAGCTCCAAGTTAGGTCCATGTTGAGAGAAATAATAAACTATTTCAAATTATTATAGTAATTAGCCCCTTGGATTTTAGATAAACATTAACCATATCTCTTTCACGTTTTTATTAAAATAAAATCAATAAAATAATGTTCACGAGAAATTTTAACAGCCTTCGTTCACATTTATGTGTAGGCAGAAAATTGATTATTTCATTATTAGATTTAATATTATTTGTCTATTTATTATTTTTACTATTGGAATATTATAAGAGAGAATATACAGTGTTGAAGATTTACGTTGTTATTTTATGATGTAAGTAAAAATACAAAGTATTACCTCAACTATTCTTGTTTTTTAAGAAAAAAAAATGTACACGTTATTTTTATGTTTTCACTTAAACAAACAAGAATACACGTTCAGTATATTAAGAAGTTTATTAATTTTAGGATAAAAAATAACTACCATTTGGATTGGAATTTTTTTAAAGCTGTTTACTCACGCAAATTCCGTGTCAGTCACGCCACTGAGCCTGGCAGCTAATTCGTATTGATTTCACTGTTATTAGTGTAAGAGCTTACGTCAAGAGAAATTAACTTCCTGCCAAATCTCAACAAAATTAATGGAATAACTTGATAGGTTCATGTATTATCGACGAAGCTTAGATATCGAGGATTTCTCCATCATGCTGTGACTCACTATACAGGGCCACTCAAAGGATTAAGGAGGCCGTTAGCATTGGAATTTTGTGTTTTATTGATATTCTTTTTCTTCGCTATCTTTAAATATTTACCATTATATAGCCAATATCATAGGCGTTTCAAAAATTTACTACGAATACCGTGTTTTTGTTTTTTGGAATGTTGTTATTGTTAATTCATATTTAAATCAACCAAATTAATCATGATTCACATTTAAAAGGTAAATTAGCTAATTTCGCAGACATATTTTATTTCGGGCATTATTCAAAATTTAACAAAAACGCTACAATTAGCTTTACATTTGTTTTTATAGCCATTTTACTATCCTTATTTAAAATTCGTAAAAACAAGGATTGTGAAACCAGCTTTTTTGGCCGAGTGGTCTGAGGCATCACTCTTACTGGGTTGCCGATTACGAGGAGGTTGAGGTTCAATTCCCAGTTAGGTTTACTGTGGGTATGCGTTTCCTAAATGGTCTTCCACTCTCTCTCCACGCAAATGAGGGTACACTTGCTTATCCCGAAAACATTAGCGTAATTTGTGTATAGTCTTATAGCCCGAACGGGTAAAAAGACGCGATGCTAAATAACTTCAACAAAAACTTTCGCTTAATTGAGGTTTCTCAATAGGATAAGGTATATCGTATCGATCTGAAAGGGGCGTGACCCTATCATCTTTTAGATCGCATGGAAATATGTGATAATACCTCTGCGACCCACCACAATCAGGGAAACTGGGTTAAAGTTGATGTTCTGGTTGCTATTCCTAGCGTGGCGTGTAAATAATATCAAGGGGAAGGGCAGACCTTTGGTTTATTGTGATTGCCCTCCGAAATAAGAAGGCTAATTCATGAAAATACAGTACCTTAAAGTGATTACATAAGAAAGCACTGAGACAAGTTACAGACGTTTAAAAATTCCACTTATTTAAGAAATAGTTTAATATTTTAAATTATTGTTTGCGCAAAAAAAAATAGGAAAAAAAGTACCAATAAGTTCCTCACCAGGTTAACAAAAACACATTTGAGTTCAAAGTTTAAAAAACCAAAGTTTTAAAAGCGAAGTTTAACTACGTGAATCGGCGTGTATGTGCACCGTAATAATAAAAAAAACCTAGCTAACTTTCAACGATGATTTACGTTAAAATTAGTACTCCGGAGATAAAAGTAAAACGCAAGAAAATAACTCTAGCCTTTCTCTAGCAAAAGGGAAGTCATGTTCCAATAGGGCCACAGCAGAATATTATAGCTTAGGATTGTTTTAGTGTGTTTTTACGTATCGACGATGTTATTTTTTTAAACTGAGAAATAGCCACTATGATCCCCCTCGCCAACAACCTTTCTTTGACACTAAGCTATGAACATGTAGGGAAGACAAGCGAAGAGCATATATATTAAAGCACCATTATATTTGAAGGGTACAGGAAGAGATACATTTTCCAGGACAACAATTTTAATATGTCAAACCCATAAAGTCTCTAGCATTTAAAAACAATTAATTCAATAATGAGAGATGTGTACCTCTCTTAACCATTCTAAAGGGCATTAGAAAGGTCCATGATTATCTGTTTCTAACAGATGGAAGCACTAACTCCATTTGAGCTCAAATTGGCCCTTCCCCTATTTATTTTTTCCTGTGCCCTTCATTTATTTAAGCCAAAGCAATTTTTTTGTTGTAAAAACTAGCAAATTAGCTACATATCTTAACTCGTGTTCTTATCCACCTCACCTTAAAGATAAAGGTATCCGAACCCACCCCGACATTTTATCTGCCGCTAGAGCACCCGTGTTCGATTTCGGGCAGGTGTCCAAAAAATGTATCATTGTGAAACTGGTTCTGTCCCCCATTCGTTATCTTATAGCCCGCATTGGTGGTTGCATGACAGAAGTAGTCAACTTGTGGCCCACGGATTGGAGCCAGCACACAGGTGTGCTTTGTTTAGCCCGCACAGGGATTTCATTTTTTTAAACTAATTATTAACCATGTGCTTACACCA
This sequence comes from Timema californicum, assembly GCA_902141385.1. Lineage (NCBI taxonomy): Eukaryota > Metazoa > Arthropoda > Insecta > Phasmatodea > Timematidae > Timema > Timema californicum. Next base: position 16,050 of record CABFOW010000339.1, on the reverse strand, counting down.
TAGTTAATTAAAATCATCCGAGTCAACCTACTTGCTGGTCCAAATCCCAGGTTTTATAGTAAAGCCAGGCAAAAGTTCAGACTTTTGTAATTTTTGTGCAAATATAAAGCCTAAAACATATTTTTAAAGACCAAAAACATTTTTTTATGACATAGCGCGATAATGACCGACTTAAGTCATATATATTAGGGGTGTGTAAAGTCCACTTTTTCAATTCGAAGTGAACTTGAATACAATAAATGAAATATTCTCGAAGCAGAATAGAAGTTTAAATATTTTCTTTTAGTTGTTTTATGTTGAAAAAATATATTGTTTGGAAAATGTTTTATTGTACAATTGCTTGTAATATTTCGTGTTACTCTGACAAACCAAGCTATCATCACAACATGCAATTCAATTTCTTCAGATTTATTCCATATAAGTATTAATTTGTAATGTACAAAACAGAACAGAATGGCTATAATTGAACATAAATGGAGTATTTTAGTTGTCAATATTTTTTATTGGCGAAGCTTCGAAGCCAGAATCTGTTTCGAAGCAAAGTCAAAGCTGATGTTTATTTCGAAGCCAAGTCGAAGTTTCCAAGCTTCGTACACCCCTAATATATATACAAATTGCTGCCTTTATTGAAAAGTTTTATTTGGTAAAACTAGAGAAATTTTGAAGTTTCCAAGCTTCGCACACCCCTAATATATATACAAATTGCTGCCTTTATTGAAAAGTTTTATTTGGTAAAACTAGAGAAATTTCTTTCTAGAGATTTTTAATTCTCAAATTGTTGATTCTCCTTTAAATATTTTTAAAATATGAAATTTCAGGTAACATCCAATGTATATAAATTCTCTGTATAACGAATTGATTTACGTTTTAAATATGTACAGTACATAATGTTTAATCTTAATGTAAGCAAAGAGGAGAAAGAATGAGGGGATACGCAAAAAAAAAAGAAGTAAAACCCCTACCTAAAAAGATCTCGCACTGATTACTCTATCGATTCGAGTAAATAAAAATGTAGTAAGACGCGGTGCTAATTTTTTTAAATAAACTAAAAATAGCAGAACCGTGTGCGTCAGAACTGTTTACCTCCAGATATAGACTTTTTATTTTATTTTTACTGGCTGAAATTATTGAGGTGTATTTGACCTTACTTCGTTCCTGCTGTGACCACAACACCAACCCTTGTGGCAGTTTCCAAGCAATTTTACGAAATTCTCATGGGGTAGTGACGATTGCTTTTGAGCATGACATTTCCCCATCCATATCACTCAACCCCTTTCTTCCACAAATATGTTGCCTCAAAGAACTCTCTTAATCCGAGTTCTGGTAAGATGTTCTTATAAATGCTTTGGTTTTATTTTCTCTCGTAGAGAAAGTTAAAATATTGAAAATATTCTGCCTCAAGCCTATGATGGACATGGGCGTTTTATGTAACTCAAAATTAAGGATTAATTGGGTCGTTTATTAATTATATCTGTGTGTCTGTATCTGGGGGTGGAGGCGAAACGGTTAGAAGAATTTTGTTCAAAATGATATTTAGATGTTATTATATGGTCATATCTAAAGGATAAATAATTACGGTTTTAATTCTAGCTTTAAAAATTAAGTTAGTTTCCTGAAAACAATTGTTTTAATATTAAAAAAATAAAATAAAAAGGATTTTAACAATTTTATTAAAAACGTGTATTTTCATGTGAATTTGTGCTATATAACATTTTATACGTTTAATTCGTAAAACAATTTATTTAATGGTAATTTATAAAGAGCCAATTTAAAAAATACAATTTAATTTTTCATTTTGGCTCTATTTCTCGCTTATTTTTTCATTGTATACAAATTAAATAATTACGTTATTGTGTTTGAGATGAAGAAGGCTGAATTGATAGGAAGTGTACTTGCATTTGTGTGGAGGGATAGAGGGAATCTAATTAGGAAAAATGGCTGGGATTAGAACTCCAAACTCCTCGTCACTAACTAACCAGGCTAGATGATCTTGTCGTTTAGTCCACGTGCTCACTGATGTAGGCCACAAGGAATATTAGCAGCTTCATCTAAGGTGTTGAAACAATTAAAGTAGCTTAAAGTAAAAACATCCGTATTGGCTTGGAGAGATAGTGGGAAATCCACGTCGATTAAACCTCCACACCGGTGTGCCCGGTGGAGACTCGACCAGATAAAGCTTCTCGTAACCGAAAATCCATAAGAATAGTGTGGTACTGGTGCCTTAGACCATGTTACCACTAATCAAAGTAGGTAAGTTTTTAGTGCACATAGCAAAACAAATAATTAATTAAAATTAGATGAAAAAATTCATATTGACACTGGAATTTAAGCCTGAACGTTTGTCTTAACTTGTCAATGTTTTGCCACTGTGTTACTCAGGTTTAGTCTCATGCTTAAGATCCTTTCTTCAGCAATAAATAAAACATATTAGTCTTGTCTAAAATTTGTCCATTATTAGAATATAATTAGTATTATACTTATGTTAAATGGTGTGAAAATATTTTTCTGTGATCGATATATAAAAATTGACGCTGTAAAAAAAAGTAAAGCGTTTAACTATGCTTGTAAAAATAATCAAACTTCTAAAAGAGGTGAAACATTAACACAAATCTTGGAACTGAAATACGATTTTTTTTAAAGTGTGTTTAATGTGGGCAAAACATTTCGAAAATAAAAATAGATTTTAACCAAACCTAGTTAATATTAAAATTAATTAATTACGCTGTCCGTACTGCCCAGGACAGTAAAAATTGAAATATAGCCTTTGTTTTATAGTTAGTGCCACTTTTGTCAAAACTAGCATTATTTTACCAAGGGAGCCAACCTATATTCTTAAATATTTGAAAAGGTTATAAAACTACCCGACCAGTTTCTAAAGTAAAAATTAATATCAACGTGTTTTAATTTAGCTTGATCAACACCGAGCCGTTCCTCATAATATTGTTATTTACTTATTTTTTGTGAGATATGGACAAATAATGTGAAAAATGTAATCTAACAATAAAATTAATAACAATTCTCATCACATCAATTAAAATAGGAATAATTACACTAGAAAAATAAAAATTTTAGATATGCAATACAATATTTTGAAAAATAAAATATAGAAAATAGCCTAATTTAAATGATATTTTAAAACAAAATTATAAAAACCACAATTTTATTTTTGTATATTATGTATCAACATAAACTTATTTTGGTCCTATAAAGTAAATAATATTTAGGCTAAAAAGTGCTTACAATTTTTCAAAATGATTATGTCTACACAAAATTAGTTCTAGTTTTATTTTGTTGTGCAAGTAAATGTGTAATAGGACTAACATGCACTAGTTAACTGGGTCAAGGGACTAATTTAATCATCCATAAACACTGTCAATAAGCCCGAGAATATTATGAAATCGGCCATAAAAAAATTCCGCACGGAGTGTTTTGGAATAAACATGCACATCCTGTTTGGTGATCAAGGGAAAGAAGTTCTTGAAGCACTTAAAAAAATCTCTAAACCAAGAGGTCATCTTAGGACTAAAAACATAGTTAAATATAGGTGTAAGCTTACCTCAGCCACTGCGTGTGCATTTGTCAACCGTTATTAAGACATCTTATCAGTACTCGTGTGTTTAAACGTATACGAAAATAATAGGCAGATGTTTGCATGCGACATAACGAATGTAACTTTTTTTTTCCACACAAACATACACACGCACAGAGATAAATTAACTGCTAGAATAATTGAATAAAAAAACCCACCAAAAGGTTTTCTTAAACAAGTCCTTAACGACTTGTATCAGGAGAACATGGTTTATTATCTTATACAAGGAGGCAATAAAAATATTATGATGATCGGTAAACATTTTTTAAATATTCTTGAAGTGAATATCTTCCGAAAGTCTTTGGTTTGTTACGTTAGGGATGAATTTGTTTTACTATATAAGTATTTTCAAGTCCGGCAGTTTAGCTCAGTCGGTAGTATGTATGTCTGTTGAACTAAGGGTCCTGGGTTCGATTCCTAGCATGTCCGTAAAATGTATCATTGGTGAAATGTGGGTTTTTTCCCTTTCATATTGATGAGTTAACCACCGGGGGATGGATGTTGTATGTTCTAAATTTAAGTTAATTTACAAATAGTGTGTTAATATAATCAGTTGGTTCATAAATTACACGTTAAATACTTCAAATAATTATAATAACACTTTCAATACAATAATCTAATCTGAGTGAAAGCGTGGCACGAGGATGGGGAAAACCTTAGCTGGGCCGTAAAGGAGGAAAAGGATGGAGGCAGGCGTAAGGCACCCACTTATTCTATAGATGATATAAAAGCAGTTTCCGATCAAATTTCCTTGCATATGAGGTGCCATTGTCAGCCACATGGCCTACTCAAATTTATAAATGGGACCAACTTCATCTACCACATACGATTTATCACTCTGGTCTTTTGTTACTTTCTTCACTCTAATGTGGGCTCACTTTTTCAACAACAACAAAATCTTAATCATCTCTATACATTTGATCAGCGGTTCGCAAACTCGTGTAGGCCTATCCCCAGAGGTACGCAAACAGCTCTCAAGGGGAAATGGGCAAAATGACAGGATGACAAAACGTGGCGGGGAATCTTCCTCTTTTGTTTACCTGACAAACTTGTTCACCATTGTTGCCAAACTGTTATTATGATGCCTTTCTCAACAACTTATATATGTGAGAGTGATTTTTCATCAATGGAGTACTTAAAATATAAGTACAACAATAGACTAAATTTGAAGCCGGAACTTCGCTTGAAAGTCTCAACTGGACAATCAGACATCACTGAAAACGTATAGTCACTAATTAATAACCTCTAAACTCCAGAACCAGTATTTGAAAAGATTGGTTTTTTTCCCCTTATTTTTGAACGAATTTTTTGGGAATAGATATGAAACTCTTCTACAGACTTTTCAAAGGTTTTTTTTAACTAATAAAAACTATTATTAATAAGTAATAATGCCAAAGCTATAAAAGTAGGATTCTTTAAATATCTTTGCACCTTTTAAAATATTTTTATTAAAGATTTTTTTTTCAATAGATTAAAAATGTCCTCAATCATTTTGGCGGGTGGTCATACATTTTTGTAAATCCTGTAATTCTGGGAAATTTTACTGTGGAAGTACATTAGATTTTTATTCATGACAAAAGCGTATAACCCGAACGGGTAGTAAGACATGGTGCTAAATAATAATAATAAATAGTCATGACAAAATGGTACACTCCAAAAAAAATTTAGAACTACTGCCTTAGATTAATCCATTGATAGCTATTGTGTGATGGTGATACACTTAATGATTTGAAAAATATATTATTAATTAGAGCGCTATTTCGGTTCTTATTTGAAATATTGTATTGCAATTATATATTTGTTATAATTATTATTATTTAGCACCGCGTCTTACTACCCGTTCGGGTTATACGCTTAAGTACTATTTACGCTAGTGTATTAGGAACAGGGAAGGTTGAATTTAGAGGAAGTGAACTCGCATTTACGTAGAGAGAGTGTGAAAAACTATTTAAGAAAAACCACCCCCAGTTCACCCAACCAAGATTTTAACCTTGATCTCACTATCCTTGGCAGTCTAGCTCAATACGAAACTAGCACGTTAGCCAACTACGCCACCGAGGTGGGGGTTCAATTATATAAACCTACACTGGGTTTCGTAATTGATATGTGAAACTCAGAGAGGTAGTAGGGGGATACAAAAAGAGTGAATTGATGTAAGAAACCTGGTGGTCCAAACCCTTCGCCCCCACCCACCCCCAATTGTGAGAGTCGAGAGAAGCCACAGGGACAGGTCGGCAACACGCGTCAGTCTCACAGTGAAACACGTCAGGCTTGTGGTATTGACACTTTGTTGCATGTGTAACTGAAAGTCTGACACACATGCACATAGCCTTTTATTCACACCAGCACATTAGGATTAACACGTTCGATCGAAATTGTGTCCAGAACATTAAACGTACCAATTTCAATGGCAAGAAAGCCATTCTTCGCCTGGGTCCGTTCAACAACTCCTGGCACCGTCTGACAAGCCGCTAGAGCACGTGCGAACCAAGTCTTCCGCGACCGCGCTGACCACAGCACATCCCACAACACATTTCACAAACCAGTGATTATTACATTTCCCCAAAGGAAGTAGTTCATGGGAGTCGGGTCCGGGGATTGAGCCGGCCATATCCTGCTGCTGGCATGTGTTGGATTACGTGGACGAGGATGCATGTTGCCGACCTGCCCCTGCAGCTTCGCTAACAATTTGAGGGGAGGGGAGTTTAGAGGGGGAGGAAGGGTTTCCGCCACCAGGTGGCTCACATAAATCCACTTCTTTTGTATCCCCCTATCACCTCCCTGAGTTTCGCACATAAATAAACAAAACACGGTGTATACAATATAAGCAGAGGCGGATCCAGATCATTTTCAT
>CABFOW010000338.1:259863-306552 GCA_902141385.1 Timema californicum | reverse complement strand
AATTGGTCTATCACACCACCTTCACCAAACCAGCAGAAGTGAGAGCACACGTAAAGTAGGATTTTGGTAGAAATAAACTTTTATCAAATACAAACAGATTTTTTGTGGTCAATAATAATAACAATAATAATATATTACTATGAAAACTGGCTTATGATTACAATTCGATTTATTGCTATCCAAATATAAATTAAAAGTTGGGCTACTCTCTTTATGCAAATGTTGGGGCCAAAGTCCGAAAATAGTCCTTGGATGAAAAAACGTTACTAATTCTAAAAGTAACCCTTTAAAAATGTCCACAGTCCGATATAAAAGTCTATCTCGGACTTGCACTTTAATACAACTAACTCTCTAACTTTTTTGTTTCGCATCTCATGTCTACCCATCGATAATTACAATAATTGAGTTAAAGATTAGAAAGTATACTTTAGAAAAAATGTACCCGAATTTGTGTTACAAAAAGATGGTGAGAAGCCATTTATAAAAAAGATACTTCCAGTACACCCAGCAGGGATTCAAACCCTGATCTTCCCCTCACCGGAAATATTCAAGCTTTACATTGATTTCTCATGCGTCCCCACTTACAACCACTTTTAAACGTTGATTATAACAGTATAGAGTATAATATATATCCATCTTGACTTAACTTAATTTGATTGGCACGTTATTAGTTAAGTTAAATTATGATGCGCTAGTCTGTAACTTGTGAAGTTAAAACAAAATAGTATGCTTTAATGCGGAAGTGTAGGAGACGCTAGAAAATATCAGTGTTTTTGCAGTTTTTACAGCAAAACCTTTTTTTGGCTAAGATAAATACTAGATAGTAGAAACCTAGAGTTTCCTCACATATTGATATCAACAGTTCTTGAATACATATCATGATCACTGCAGCATTATATGGAAAAAGTTGTTATTAAATTCCAAGACACCCTTGACAGATATTCAAGACATGTTGAGGTCACCATGTGTAGAAAATTAAATTCTTATGTTTCTTCTGGAGAAGGATTTGATTTATTTTGACCAAAATAATTTTGATATAAAGACTGCAAAAATACCCCCTTTACTCGTGTTTCTTACGTTCCGACCCTTACACATAATGTTACCAACTTTGTCGTTTTTGAGTGATCAACGTTTGAGAAATGATCCAATAGCTGACTATATTAGTTTTGAAACGTTCAATCGCAAGTTTAGTCGATTTTTTTTCATCCAGTGGTTGTTGCAGGACTGATCCCAACATCAAAAATTCTTGCGTATCCTGATCTTTTAAAAATGAAAGGCCTGCGCCTAAATAAACCATGTCGGGTTTTCAGTCCCTCTGCAGGGTTGGCGGGTTTATTGGTTGGCAGCGCGGGACAGCAGGGGACCGGCCTGTGTTCGATAGAGAACAATCGTTTTGGACACATGAGATTGGAAACGATTGATCTCCCGTAGGGTCGGGTGCCTGGCGCTGTTTCTCTGGAGCACAGGGTGTCTCAGAAACATCGTGTGGTTACAACAAGGTCATATTTTCTTTGTTCTAGGTTAATTTAAATGTCTGGAAACTACCGCTTATAAATTATTGTCCAGACATTTGAACATTATTCACTTTACTTATAGAAGATCCCTTTTTTTAAAGTGTTTTTATCTAGTAAAACTCTCAAATTTCCAACAAAAACAGAATATATATTAAAAAAATCTAAATTTAAATATTACATCTAAGAATATGCAATGAATTATTATTATTATTATTATTAGCACCAAGTCTTACTACTCGTTCGGGTTATACGCACTTGCGCTAATGTGTAATGGTAGGGTGATTGTGAGATGAAATGGAGGACCTACGGTTTAACGTGGGATCCGAACCACGGAGGAGGCCTGGCATTTCACATATCTAAAACTAATTAAAATATTGTACTGCACTCGTTGAAATAGTTTGTATATATACATATTTAGTGAAACTTTTACCCATGGAAAATCAAGTATTCACTTCTATTATGTAGTACTGTATGTTTACCAGGAGAGCGGATAGAACGTCCGGCTGTCCACACTTCGTTACGTCATTGAATTAACAGTATCTACCCGCTTCGGTAGTCACATGGTCTAAGGCGTCACTTTTGCAATGGACTAGACTGCTGATGATTGGGAAATCGTGATTCTTATCCTGGTCGGGTATACTAAGTTTTCCACCTAAATTGTTTTCCACTCTCTCTCCACGCAAATGCGGGTAAATTTCCTCTAAAATTCAACCTTCCTCATCCCTAACACATTAAGGTAATTAATATATATGAGTATAGCTCGAACGGGCAGTAAGATGCGATGGCGGAAAAAAACCTTTTATTTTGTTTTTACGGTGTAATTTTCCATACGCTCTACAACTGGTGGTGTAATTTAAACTTTACCTTTCTTATTATTTTCCCTTAGGTTAAATACTATACATGTTTATTTGCCTTGTTTTCTTGATTAAATTAGAACTAATGACTAAAAATGTTATTTACATATTTTAGGAAATCAATGACTTAATATTTGTGGCGAATTTATTTTATTTGTATCTGAAACCTCTTAATAATCGAGTAATCCAAACTTGACGTATTAACAGATGTTATCTTGATGGCCCAACCAACTAACAATCTACCGATAACTTTCGACATTTCGGATATATATTAAGGATGAGCCATCCGTGAAATCAAATATGTGGTTTAAAACTCCCATTAAAGTCAAGAACTGAGGTTTGTTAAAATTCGCTATTGATTTAATGCACAACAAAACAACAAGTAATGTGAAGGTCACCTACTTATAATAATAATAAGCCTCGACTCTTCAAATTTATGATGTGTCAACTTGTCTCGCTGTCCGATTCCCAGTGGGCGTCATGGGCTGGCTGTATTAGGTACTCGATACATTTTGTTTATTTATTATTTATCGAATAACTAACCACTTACAAACTAACGTCACCTTAATTGTAGGATATTTCTTGTCGGGAAGTTTTGAGCACATGGCCAACAAGCATGATTAATCTAAGTAGTTGTAATTATAATAAAGTACTTGCATTTTCTAAACACAAGGATATATGCGCATATGACTTAACCTAGATCAACGCACTTAAAATTATTCGACAATGAGATTCACTAGGAGTTTTAGAGTCTATAACATCTTGGCAGGGAATTTAATCTAGGTGCTACCTTGGAAAAGATAGTAAGTGGCAATGTCTCAGCCCATTCCAGCATCGCCGACCAGGTAAGAAAACCAGCATGCGCTTAAACTGGGTGTGTCTCTAGTTGGGAGTATCTGACCCTCTGCCTCGGCCGGGCATATTATGTTCTACAAGTCGGTGTTGTCTCTACAATCGGTACAGTCAAAACAATAATATATTGAAAGGATTAATATTGGTCACATTAACACATTTAATGAGTAAAGAAAGCTACGTTTAAAATAGTAACTCTAAATAACACATTGTGTAATACAAAATGATATAAAATAAAATTATTGAGGTATAAACAGAACAGTATCTAATTATAATTAAAAATGATGTAATTGTACCACTTTTAAACGGCTTATTCATTAAGAAATATATTTCTATAACATATTATACTAATTTCGTTGTGAACACCTCATATGCATGTCTGATTATACTATATTTAAGCCCCATACACAGTATTAGATACTTTCCTTAACAATGGTACATACGCAACAAGCATAAAATAGCAAGTTTAATTTATTATAACTGATGAACTGTAATTATTTGAAATCAATGAATCACTATTTAAGCTATACACCTGTTAAAATTGTGCAGTAACATTTTTAATTTTGCGCGACCTAAACATACTCCCAGCCACTAAATCCCATATTTGAAATACTACGCATGATTATCAACACATATATGCTGTAGGATTTTCTAAATGCCTAGAAATTAATTTATTGGTGTTAAGTGTTTGTTGTGAATTTCTCACCGTGATAATACTAGCTATACCCTACCCTGATTTTGGTAGGAAGAACAGTATCTGGAAGTTAAAGTTATTAAAACAATAAATTTTAATACATTGATGCGTCGCGTCATATTATCTGCAGCCGTCACTTTTGATATATATTATCAATATCTAGAAAATAACATGTATACAGTAAAATGTTGTCAATTTAGGCCGCAAATAAATATGTTTGAATTTCCTAAACTATCGTTCCAACCAAAATCTCAGTATATATTAGATTAGTTTGTAGCTCACTTACCTGGATATAACCGTGTGTTTTCAAATTAAACGTTAACTAACTAAAAACGCTTTAGGCTTAGTTGACATATTTGATCCATTGGCAACTAAAATACATCTTAATTTGTCTAATTTATTTTTCTAGAAATTACTTTAAAAGCTTTATTATCATATTTAATTGGTTAGAACAACAAATTACTTCATATTTAATTGCAGAATATTAAGTTCTTACAAACATAAGCCTTTCTTTACAGCATTATTTTAAAATACATTTAAAAGGAGTTTCCTTTAAGAATATCACCAATGCAATTATGTAAATTAAAGTTAAACTATTTTTAAAAGAGTTCAATTAAGACGTATTGATACGAATAAACATGTCACTATGGAAAGTTACTTCTGTTACGAAACCAGATTCTTGATAAAAGCGTCTCATTAATTTACAGGATTTATATATTGTTCTTTAATTATCCTCATTATTACCTGGTTTTTTATTACGTGTAGATGTATATATTATGCTTTTTTTTCACATAAAGATTTATTGCTATAATTATTGCCAAGTTGTAGTATTCTTCCGCATAGCTCCCTCTCTGCCGTAAAATGGCGCGTTCAAGTTGAGAGACTGAAATTGAACCTCCTATTTTACCCGATACGTTAAACTTTCCACTCACGATCTACTTGAATTCGCTTTTGGTTCCCTGAATTTAAACCCGGATCGCTTTATTAATGAGCAAAACGGAGATGTGTTGCACACGCTTGATTTATCAATTCTATTTAAAACCGGTTAGTTTCACACCAGATGGTTCGTTTTTACACACAGTCTCCAGCTCGTTTGAAGGAAAAAAAACACAACAGTCAACGCCCTGCTCTAATAATTATTCGACAAATGACATTTCTCTATACATAAATATTGAAAATAAAGTCTATCAGGAAATTAATTGTTGTGTCACCCGCATCGATAGGCACGCGGATAAAGGCGTCAGTATAACTCACGCCAGCACACGACTTACAAACTTATTTAACCTTGAACATAGCTTCAAACACTCCATACATACAACCTTAGGGAAAGAAACTATAACATAACCGTATGATTTTTCAGGCACTTACACAAGTGGACCTGTTGGCTTTTGAAACCACATTTAATGATCTCATAATAACTTTTAGCTCATGTTTTTTTCTCACAACGGGAACAATGCAGCATTTAGACCAAAACTAAGATTTGTTCCAGTCCTTAATATAATATAATATATATCAGAGTGTGGAGCCTAACACACTCGGCTGAGGCTGCTCGAGTAATACAGTGTCTGCTAGTTGGATCAAACCCAGTCATGAGTACATAACCATTTAAGGCAAACCGTATCACCTGGAATCCAACCAGGCTCCCCTAGAGCTGTGGTCGACTTCATTAACCGTAACTTACGGCCACTGGGAATTTGATACATAGATAGGGTCGTCCTTCCAGTCAAGTAGACAGATTTAGATATATTGTTTCAATCATACAGTCCTAGGTTCAGTTAATGTACATGTTACAGTTAGAACCCAAAATAGTTAAAACCAGATATCACTAGGTAAATCTAGTTATAGCAAAGCCATTTCGTTAATACCCGTTGTAATTAGTTAACTCTTATAATTAACAGTACATTATCATTGAAATCTAGTTAAAACGTAAACAAATATTATGTTTAGTTAATGTGTTTACTGTTTTGACTAGGCAAAACTAGTTATTCTGAGATCAATCGGCTAAAAGAATTTTGACGGGTTTGACTCATACTGGGAAGGTGTTACATGTTCCCTCAGTTGAGTACTTTTTTTTAACTGTCTTAGTTTATTGTTTGCGGTTGATAAGTGCGCGTGACTCGGTAGTCTTATTTTTGACAGTGTTTATTACTAGCAGTGTCTACTTTTCGTTATTTCTGTTGCATGGGTGCTGAAAATCATTCTGAAGAGGATTGGGTAGAGGGTGTAAAAACTATTTCATGGAGCTATTGCATAATCTTTGGATAAATAATAAAGAGTCACTACAATGTAATAACAAAAGATGCTTATAATAATTTTTGGCAGAGATTGAAGAAGCAAAATATGCTGTAAAGAAGACAACTTTACGATAGCATCGATTGAAAAATTTGATAATATAGAAATTAATGAAGGGAAAAAGTTGGTACAAGGTGGTGATATTACTAAGTACTATTTATTTACAAGTCCACTAAATCTACAAAGTTATTGAAGCGGCTCGTATAGCTGTAGGACATTGAGAATGAAAAGAGAAAATTCAAGATTCAACTAGGTTATATGTGAGATAGCTCCATTAAGGCCAGAGTTAAAGATGGCACATTTTAAACCAAGGCATACTCACAGCTAGGGCTCAGTAGAACGAGTCAACCAGGGGATCGAAAACATGCTGGCTTCCTAGATTAAAGACAACCACTCCACAAATTGGTCAAATGGCCTCCACTTTGTGCATTTCATTAAAAAGAATCCTCCATTCAGGTATCAAACAATTCCCATACAAATTGATGCCCAGTATTGATCCCAGATTTGGACTCAATAAATCTACGCTGCCACCCGAATTTTTGAAAACGTAGAGGATGGGCTTCGAGAAGTCATCGATCAGATGAATGTAAAGAAAGAGGGAAATGAAACCAATGATGAAGGATAGGAAGAGGGAAATGAAACCAATGATGAAGGATAGGGAGAGGGAAATGAGACCAATGATGAAGGATAGGAAGAAGGAAATGAGATCAATGATCAAGGATAGGGAGAGGGAAATGAGACCAATGATGAAGGATAGGAAGAGGGAAAGGAGATCATTGATGAAGGATAGGAAGAGTAAACGCTGGCTGGTACTCACTCAAATATTTCTTCAGATAGAAAGTAAGTCCCTGATAATCTTCCAAACAGGCTAAGAAAATGAAATCTATTTTTGTTGCAAGACACCCTCCTGTTGATATCGGAGGTATTTACATAATACCTGTACTAGATGTGGACCTATCAAAGGAGACTTTCGACTTTTGTGAGCGATGTTAATAGAGGAAACAGAAAAAATTCATTCAACTTGAAATGGCATGCTGCAATCATTGAAAATAAGTGTAATTGATAATTTAAATAATAAGCACCCTCTTCGGTGGCCGCGTGGTCTAACGCGCTAATATCATGTTGGGCTAGATTGAGGAAGATGGGGAGATCGGAGTTCGTTCCTGGTCGGGTGCGATGAGGGTGGTTTTCCCTCTAATTCGACTCAAATGCGGGTGCATTTCCACTAAATCAAGCCTTCCTAATCCCTAACTCATTATTGTAATTAGTACATAGGCGTATAACCCGAACGGGTAGCAAGACGAGGTGATAAATAATAATAATAATAAGCGGCGTTTCGCAAATAAGTTTTAATACTTTTCGCTAGAGACAACTAGTTTGAACTAACATCTGGTTTTAACGTTTAGAGACTTCACTCAATACTGTTTTTGACTGGTCAGTACGTATATTGACTACGGAATTTTTAGTGTAACTTGTATTGTCGACTGCATTTAGTTATATAAATTAGTGGTTAAAACTGAATGCTTACTGACGAAATGGCTTTGCTGGAATTAATTCTACCTAGTGAGATCGGGTTTTATATATATATATATATATATATATATATATAAAAGTACCGCGTCTTACTACCCATTTAGGTAGTAAGTATATCCCTCAACTCTACCATCATTCAAAACTATATTTGTTTTTGTGTTTATTATTATGTTGGCAACACGCCACACACCTTCTCAAGACGAACTTCGGGAGGCGGTGTTTACTATGACAAGGAGGATATCCCCGTTCACCCCTCACCCTAAAGAGCCTGTAAACCTCGCATCACGTATTGTTATACAGACAGGCAGACTTTATCCTGATGTTTGACCTTGGCCGCGGTCACTTTGGACCCACGTGGCAAAAATACGAGGATCTGGGTTCCCGTCCCACCAACAGTACACTATATTCATGTCACACCACACACATGTTGTTTATCAGCACCAGTGCTCGGTTCATAGCCACTTTTATCGAGTGAATATTACGGCCAATCAACCAGGATACTAGATACAAGATTGACGCTCGGACCATACACGTTTAAAAAGGGGTGATTTTCTGCATTCTTCATTTTTGATTAAAGTTAAATTGGGATCAGTTTAATAGTTTAGTTTGTCATTTAATTTTTTTAAAGTTGTATTTTGTTAAAATCTGGTTAAATTATTTCACTAATCGCAATTATACTGTTTTCTAATATTTAGCACCGCGTCTTACTGCCCGTTCGGGTTATACGCTTTAAGTGCTAATTACTCTAATGGATTAGGACTTGGGAAGGTTGAATTAGAGGAAGTGAACCCGCATTTGCGTGGGGGGAGAGTGGAAAACCATTCAGGAACCCCCCCCCCTCAGTTCACCCGACCGAGATTCTAACCTCGATCTCCCCGTTCTCAGCAGTCGAGCTTCAACACGACAAGCGCGTTAGCCAACTACGCCACCGAGGTGGGTCACTGTTTTCTAAAATCGAAAGTAAAATACAGAAAACTTCATCAAGATGCGACGCTTAGTTCGGGCTGTAATACCTACCCAAGTGACGCGCTATCCGTGAAGGGAGACTAGCTATAAACTTTAACACCTAAAACATCCAGACCACACGCAATTTTTTTACCATTTAATGAAAGAGAACTACTTAGATTGAACCCGGCACGTTTTGATCATCAGGCAGACAAGCTACAGTGCGATTGCCACAGGGAGGTAAGTACAATCTATTACGATAATATTAACCTTTTCTATCAATTCACGTATTTATGAGGCTGTGTACTTTGTGTTTTTAGAAAATATAAAATTTCAGTAAACGTCAACGCTATCATGAACCAGTTATATCTGATAGTTGCAAAAACTACTAAAATACTTTAAAATATTTATGTTTCAAATTGCATGATTTGATTCTTCAGGCAGTTATTTTCAATGCTGATAAAATAATAATGAATTTAGTTACGTATTTTGAACTTAGACTTTAAAAAAATTGTTTAAATACTTTATACTTTTTAACCGTGATTCCCAAATACTGACTGAGCTAAGTTTCAAGTCTGTACAAGAGTAAAGGAATTGAATTATTAACATTTCGAGTGCTATTTAATTTTATTCTTGAGAACTATTGACTGATTTTACTAAATGAGTTGGGTGCATTCAGTTACTGCATCCTTGCAGAACTTACAGTGTGTATCTGCAGTGGAACTATTGAACCTATAGCGCTTCAACACTTTTATTCTGCTTGGGCATTTCTCTTGACATGCCTTGAAACTCTGCTAAACTAAGTATATTTGGCCATTTATAAGTTCTTACCATGCCTTAGAGTGCTATGGCACTAAGTCTCTTTGGTCATTTATAAGTTCTTTCCATTCCTTAGAGTGCTGTAACACTAAGTCTCTTTGGTCATTTATAAGTTCTTAACATTCCTTAGAGTGCTGTAACACTAAGTCTCTTTGGTCATTTATAAGTTCTTAACATGCCTTAGAGTGCTATGACACTAAGTCTCTTTGGTCATTTATAAGTTCTTTCCATTCCTTAGAGTGCTGTGATACTAAGTCTCTTTGGCCATTTATAAGTTCTTACCATGCCTTAGAGTGCTGTGACACTAAGTCTCTTTGGTCATTTATAAGTTCTTAACATGCCTTAGAGTGCTATGACACTAAGTCTCTTTGGTCATTTATAAGTTCTTTCCATTCCTTAGAGTGCTGTGATACTAAGTCTCTTTGGCCATTTATAAGTTCTTAACATGCCTTAGAGTGCTATGACACTAAGTCTCTTTGGTCATTTATAAGTTCTTACCATGCCTTAGAGTGCTGTGACACTAAGTCTCTTTGGTAATTTATAAGTTCTTACCATGCCTTAGAGTGCTATGACACTAAGTCTGCTTAGGTATTTTTAAGCTCTTGACGTGCCTTAAGAGTGCTGTGATGCTAAGGGAGGCCAGCTTAAATCTTTAGAAGGCTATACGGTGCCTTAGAGTGCTGTAACAAAAGTTTAATTTTATCAACAGTTGCTTTGGATGTTTCATGAACAACTTCGTTTCAACAATATGAACAGACGATACTGTATGTGCGCATGATATAACTGTATAGATGAGGAGCTTGAACTTGGGTGCGGGAAAGGTAAACATTTCTCTCACGAACCTTTACCCCTCCTCAACGATTCACCTTAATTAATCAAGCAGTGCAACTATCATAGTAGGTTGAAACAAGGAGATGCACTTTCCTCAATACTTTTTAATCTCGCCTTAGAGTATGCTATTAGGGTAATGCAAGCGAGTAGAGAAGGTTTGACATTAAACGGTACAATGTAGCTATTGGGGTACGCAGATGATTTAGCTTTGTTGGGCAATAATAAAAAAGCTGTAGCAAGAAATACATAAATTTTACTAGAGGTTATTAAGGAAATAGGTTTAGAAGTGAACGCTGAAAAAAAACTAAGTATATGGTCACGCGGAGAACACAGATTGGAGACGATAATTTAGTGATACTTACGAACAACATATCATTTGACAGGGTTAATGAGTTTAAATATTTAGGAAATCAGGAAAATAATACAGTCTGGAAATGCATGCTACTACTCGGGTGGTAAGTTGTTGAAATCTCGCGTGCTGTCACGGAATGTAAAACTCAAGAATATACAACACAATCATTTTACCAGTTGTTCTCGATGTGTGCGAAACGTGGTCTCTTACCTTACACGACGAAAACAAATTTAGGCTGTTTGAAAAAAAGGGTGCTCAGGAAGATATTTGGCTCAAAAAGTAATTAGACTACTGGGGAGTGGGGAAATTACCTAATTATGAGTTGCATACCCTGTACTCATCCCAAGACATCGTTATGATAGTCAAGTTTCGTAGATTACGGTGGGCAGGACATGCAACACGAATGGGAGATTCTAGAACCTTGTTCCGGGTATTGATTGGCAAACCTATTGGGAAGACCTAGGCACAGATGGGAGGATAGTATTAGAATGGACCTGAAAGAGATAGGGTGTAATCATGTGTGTTGGATATAGCTAGCTCAAGATTTGGAGGGGTGGCGTACTTTTGTAGGTGCGGCAATGATGCCCCTAATGCCACAGAGTAAGTAAGAGGGTGCAAATATCAAGGGCCAGCCTGGTATCCATTCAAAACTATACCTTGATTTTGGTTGGAAGAACAGTAGGGAAAATTCAAATTTATTTATTTGCGACCAATATTGATAACATTTTACTATTTTATTTGTGTTATTTTATAGATTTTGATAATATCTATCAAAAGGGACAACTGCAGATAACACGACTTGATGTATGAATATATTAAAATTGTTTTAGTAACTTTAGTAACTAACTTCTACTGTTCTTCCTACCAAAATCAACCTATAGTTTGCCTCTTAGCCACCCATACTTAGTTGATTTGATGTTTGTTTGGTAATCAGATGGCTGTGTGGCTTCTTAAGCGTTTTTTGGCGTTCCACCGTTGACGAATTACCCTCTACAGTCTCCTCGCCAGCTGTGTGTATCTTATGGAAGTTCAAGACATGTAAGGGACCTTGGTCTACTTAATTATTCAGTGTCGATGTTTTGGTCATGTTAATAGTGGATTGTTGAGATTCTTGCACGCTTGACGGCCAAAAGAAAGACTTCGACCCAACGTGTTGGGTAGACAGGGTCAGTTTCATAGTCAGATTGAGTACATCTCAAGTGCGCTGCTACACTAAATGCAGAACGACACCTACCTAGACCAAAATAGAATGGGTCAGTTTCGTATACAAAACTGCTCCTTCACATTCTAGTTTAGGTCTAGGTGTCTTCCTGCAGTTAGTGTAGCACCACACTTGTCTATGAAACTGGCCCTTACGGTTCGGCCAGACTGACAAGCGTGCGATTAGCAAATAACTCTCGATAGTTGTTGACAAGGAGGCAAAGGTTCGAATCTTGGCTCAGTGAACTGAGGGTGGTTTTCGACAAGTGATTTATTGTTGTGGTTTTCTCAGTTCTCAGTTCTATCTTTCACGCGCACGCGCTCAGTCGCTCGCTCGCACGCTCCAGTCTAGCCACCTTTCAATTCATTTATTCATTCAAAAACTTCTTTGTAAATCTTGATCATCTTATTGAAGTTAAAAAAAAATTCTTTACGAATTTTTTTAAATATAATTTTTGTTTTTTGTTTTTTGAGCACTGCGTCTTAATACCTGTTCAGATTTTTATAAACTGACCTTATGAAACGTTTTTAAACTATAACATACACAATGAAAAGTGTTCTTTGCATAGTAATAACAACCTTATTCGGTCGCCGCTTAGTTTAATACGTCACTTTCGTAATAGACTGGCCTGTCGATGGCGAGGATATCGAGGTTTGAATCTTGGTTGGGTGGTACTGAGGGTGGTTTTTCCTAAATTGATTTCCACTCTTCCTCCACGTAAGTGCGGGTAAACATCCTTGTAACTAATACATTATAGTTACATAGGCGCACAACACAAAAGGGTAGTAAGACATGGTTCTAAAATAATAATCATAATAATTTCACGGTCTTACTAGCAGTGCAGCCTATGAATTTTATTATAGAAATGGGGTAAGAATTAAGAAGGAAATTTTAAAATAAATTTATTAAGATTTGCATGTACGCAGATTAGGAAATCATTTAGAAAAAAAACACCTTAGCGCACTCATCCGGGATTCAAACCCTGCACTTTGTCACCTACAAACTAGACGATATTTATGCCTTAGCTCTCTCCCATTGGTGCGGGTTTATAAATTATATACTTTTCAAATTTGTGGTCTAAAGGTAATGTTTTCAAATAAAATGTGTTCACTCAAATATTTTTTTTTTACAACAAACCCAAGAATCTACTTTATTTATATAGTAGTATATGTTTTATTTCCTCAAAAACTTCTCAAAGTTAGTTGTATAAACTACTAACACATAGAATTTCAAGTTATCGTGTTTTAAAAATTCACGTATTTAATATATTTTTCGTGCAATATTGTGCTTTTAACAGCTGTGCAATAACTAAAAATCTTATTAATATTATCAAACAACACGCTAGACACTTATTTTTAATATAAAATGTGAATTATAAACAATAAAAAAATAATTAATTTAAACTGGATTTTTTCCGACACATTATTTTATTTGTTTATATTTTTAACACATGATCATATAAGTTGATGTTTTCTAACACATATTATCTAATGGTATCTTCTAAAACATTATCTTATTTATTAAAAATCGGTAATGATAATACAGCTACGTAGGCGTTCATGTTCATCTTGTTTCCTTAAGCTATAGTAATAATCCTCTAATTATATGATATTCAATACTGACTCTAACAGCATAGTTGGCAGAATGATTAGTGTAACCGATTATATCGAAGTACAAAAGTGTACGCACTATTTTTTTATTTACCTCATGATTTTCTCATCTCCTTTTAGAAGACACCCTTCGTTTAGAATGAAAGCTGGAAAGGTTAACCTGCCTGGTTCCACTGTGGTCTAACTCATAAGATGAGGTCATAGTGTTATCCGTCAAGGTAAGTCCTCTACCCCCCAGTGCAAATTGTGTGTACATTCCCTATTACCTAGCCTTTACCCTCATCTTATCGCCAATGAATAAAACTGTTAATAGCCTTGTGGTGGGTAATGTGGTAACCTTGTCCTTGAGATATTGTAGAGTCCATCGCTCCTCTCAATCCCTCGTCTTGGGCTCCTAGCCGCGGCCCCGATAGGACTGGTATGAATGACCCACATGAAGAGTGGTAGCAGGTCATCGTTACATCGTGCTGCCTTCAGCCTTCACGACATTCTTAAATGATAACTACTGCTATATGATGCCCGTCTTGTCATTACACTCTGCATGATATCTACTGCTATATGATTACCTTATTCTCATTATGTACTGCATAGTAACTAATATTATATAATCATCTGCTGCTTATCACTGTTGTAAATCCTATCAACCATATCTCACTTGGAGGAAGAACTAGTTTTGAAAATAACTATCACACACCTAACAAATTCAACTTGTTCTATATTGGCTAAGCTTTTAGATAAGCGTTTGATACAGTTATTTATTCAGATAATTCACTTTTAATCCTTTAGAATCTTGATAACTAATAAAAATATGTTCACACACAAAACAAATGAAAAATAGTTTACTATGCGAAATTCACCTCTTGGGAGAGGATGTTTTCGGCAATGTCGTTATAGTCTTGTTCAAACTCACGAAGGGGAAATAAACTAAAGGATATATATATGTGGTGTTTCGCACCTAAAAAAACTGTCAGGAACTCACAATGAAAACATGCCATTTAGCAAGTATGCAGATGAAGACTGGTCTACACTGGTTGGCAAATGATGAGAAGAAAGTAGTATTTTTGTTTGTCTGCCTCGTTTGGCTGTGCGATGATGCGCGCACATATGTGGTTAAACCACGTCTCAATAGATATGAGCTTGTTGGGAGGTTTTAAATAAAAACCTTGGATAATCGCGTCTAATCAAACAGGCTTAATGTCAGAATGAAAATAAACTTGAGTTAAGGTATTTTTACATATTCTAAAAAACTTTTGGACAAAATAAATAAGTTATTGCTTTAGTAGATGTTTGGTTTGGTTTTCTACTTATAATAATATCAACAGTTTTTAATATCTGTTATGAGTATAGTGGAATCTCGACGAGAAAATTTTAAATGAAGAGAAAATTGTTCATAAAATTTTAGGATGCTCACGACAACTATGCAATAATTGTTGATATTACTATAATTGACCGCCTCTGTAGTCTAGTGGCCAGATTTCCTGGATACAGATCCATTGGTCCCAGGTTTGATCCCGGGCGTTTTAATATTTTCTATGAATCAGTGGGTCTGAGACGGAGTTAACTTAGCTTCGTGAGGAGAAATGAAGCGCTACTTGGATGAAAAAATAGTGATTCTGGTATAGAAAACTAAGATTAACGGTCCGGAAGGTTCGTTGAGCTGATCATATTACACCCTATTTCAGCAGAAATTGGCACTATCATCGTCAATAGACTGCGGCTGCTCGGTCGATATGACTCACTTATGGGTGGACGTAGTGGAGTACTACTTAAGATAGAGAATAAAACTAAACGTATCTACCGAAGCACTATTTTATTTATTATTGTTTGTTCAGTTATAAAAAAATCTGCAACAGTGCTGGAGCCTTAGCTCGTGTTTTCTTTCACCCCAATGGTGACCTGCTGGTCTAGGGGTAAGGTGTCAGGCTTCTGTGCTGAGGATCCGGGGTTAAATCCTCGGTCCTGGCACAGATTTATCTGATTGCCAACCCCTTCCTTCACCTCTGACAAGACTTGTATTAATCACAACTTGTTAATGTTTGGAATGCCAGGCCTCCACTGTGGTTCGGATTCCTCGTTAAACTGTAGGTCCTCCATTTCATCTCACAATTGCCCTACCATTACACATTAGTATAAGTGCGTATGACCCGAACGGGTAGTAAGACGCGGTGCTAATAATAATAATCATGGGTCAATATAAATTCCTGATAGATTGTGAATTTATGTAACACTCAAGCAGACTATTGTGTTATTAATTTTCGGTGAACGTGTTTATCAAGGCTTACCCCCAAAAAACCCTGCTGGCAATATTTTCACCCAGAAATATAAGGTTGCCTAATAACTACATACATTTTCCGTAAAGCTCAAATTGTTATGTTCTAAACACCAGTGGCATGACATCGCACATGTAAATTTTGGGGAAAATTAAATTTCATTTCTTTATAATACCGTACTCCCTAAATTCTCTAAAATGAAAATGTATTTTGAAAAGCCTTAAAAAAACGGGGAGATAGGTATTAAAATAATAGTGGCAATCTTGGTATTAATTTAATGCATGTAACTCGAGCGGGTAGTAAGACACGGGGGTGGGGAGAATTGATTGGTTTGAGAATAGGTCCGCTTGTCTTTCCGGTGTTTCCTTGTAACTGCGGTCCCAAGTGTTTATGAAGTTCGTGCGACCGGGTGGGCTCAAACCAGTGACCCGACCTGCAGAAAGGGGCGTGGCAGGGCAGAGACGACTGACTCTTCCTGGAAACTTGTCACCTGTGCTCCGGACCTATTGTCTCAAACCTGCTCTCGGAGAGAACAATGGCTTACCTCGATCGCGTCACCTGGGATCTTTATAAAAATCTTTCAGTACCACTTCCCTGATCTTAAAACTAGCATATTATATTATGCATCTATGTTTAACTTTCTAGAAATGAATCGATTGTATGAAAAGGACTTGTGGCCTTACAACTTTTACAAAAGAGAAAATATACATTTTTGAAAGTGACAGTTCATTTGGCAAAGTTATTTAAGCATCCCCACCCCCACCCCCACCCCCTCTCTCTCACTCACACACACGCGCGCGCGCGCGAGTGAGCGCTGGTGGTACAGCTTTTCAAGGAATTAGATCAGAATTGAATTTGGTTGCCTTTGACAGAAAAGTCGAGATTCAAATCACAGACGAATGAACTGGGGATAGTTTTGCACACTTGATTTTCACTGTGTTAAAAAAAAAAGATGATCCCCACCAGCGATATAACCCAGATCTTAACGTTGTTGTGTGAAGATAAGGATTCGATACTAGTTCTCGGATTTTAGCTCACAAAACATAATACGGTTCATTGTTTTATGGAAACGTCGATTAAAGGACATATCGCGTATTTATGTGAACATCCGTGCATTTGATTGTTTCTAAAACAAAAAATTTCAATCGCCCATTCATCTCTTGTAGATTGGCAAACTTTATAAAATCTAGTCCTGGAAGAGACTGTATCACTGATGAAGGAAAGAAAAGGGTCAAAGATAACGCGGGTGGCATTATCTTATATGTGAAGAATAACTGGGTTTAGCCCTTCCTACGTCACGGTGTTATTTGTTTGTGAAATTAAGCCCACCAGTTTTTATGATAATATAAGCTAGTAGGTCTTTTGTAAAGTTTTTATTTAGTAGCAACAAAATAATAATTTTATTAGAAAAACAACACTTTTTAAGAATTCATTCAATTAACTGGGAGCTTGCGCTCGAACTAGAAATCACATCACATTCTTCATTTGAAAACAGAAAAATTAGATTCAGTGAATTTTTTTTCTGTTTATAATAATTATATTTAAATTTAATATAGTAATATGTTTTTCACATGTGGTACATTAGATTCACTAGGCTCAATTCTACTGAATTATAATGGAAACTACATAAAACCGAACTACGATAAAACGCGACGCCTGGTTCAAGTGGTATTATTTACTAAAGTTACGCGTTATCCGTGGAGTAAAATGGGGCTAAGGTTAAGCTTACATCCCATACTAGCCTTACCTAAACAAGGACAATAGGAAACTTGATAAATTTTAAAATTAAACATTCTTATTAACTTAACACAATAAAGGGAAATACTTATGGATCAGCGTTATGTTCAGGAATCGGGTTTGAATACTGGGAAAAGTCAATACACATAACCTAAAATAAGAAATGGTGCAATTATATTATCATAATAATACCTTGTATTATTAGAATATACAAAACAATAGTTTCACCGGTTGGTATTTATGGTTGTGAAACTTAAGTTTATTACCTTACATGAGAAGAATACATTTAGGATGTTAGAAAATAATATTCTTTAGGAATATATTTAATCCAAATGTTATGAAGACAATGGAGAATAAAGAGGTTTACCTAATGACGAGTTATATAGCTGCGCTCATCACCATAGGATAGTCAAATCTCACAGGTTACGGTGGCAGGACATGCAGCGCGAATGGAAGAATCTAGAACCGTGTTCAAGTTATTATTATTATTATTATTATTATTAGCACCGCGTCTTACTACCCATTCGGGTTATACGCACTTACGCTAATGTGTAATCGTAGGGTGATTGTGAGATGAAATGGAGGACCTACAGTTTAACGTGGAATCAGAACCACGGTGGAGGCCTGGCATTCTCCACATTCACAAGTTGTGATTAATACATGTCTTGTCAGAGGTGAAGGAAGGGTTTGGTAATCAGATAAATCTGTGCCGGGACCGAGGATTGAACCCCGGGCCCCAAGCACAGAAGTCTGACACCTTACCTCAGACCACCAGGTCACTTCAAAGTATTGATCTAATGGTAAAGGACCATTGGGAAAACCTAGACGCAGACGGTAGGATAACATTAAAGTGGACCTGTAAGAGGTAGGGTGTAATGAGATGGACTATATAGAACTGGCTAAAGGTGGAGATATGTGGCGTACTTTTGTAAGTGTAGCAATAAACTTTCGATTTTCAAATGCCAGTGTGTAATTAAGTATTGTATTTATTTTTCTAATGATATATAAATATGTTTATAAAGGTCATTACATTTTTTGCGATACTTATCATTAGAACATTGCTTGATAAGTACATATTACTCATAAATACACACGGGTATTTAATATATACTTTCTAAACACAAGGCCATACATGAAGACTCGACCTACAAACTAACGTAACATAGAAGCAGGCGCCCAACTCGAAGACAGGAAAATGCTTTGGTAAGAGAGAATCTTAACATATATTTGAGATTCTTTGAGGTGCTTCTTGTACTCGATCCAGGGACCTTTAGCAAGGTTGCCACGCACTTGGAGTATTTGTGAATTTGTTACATTTAATTGCAAGCTTTAAATAGTGGACCTTTACGTAGAAGGAAACCAAATCCGTAGAACATTGATTTGAACATACCTCTTAGATCCCTCACCCCACCCTCCCTGAAACACTGTGTTGCGTAACGACGACTGCATATATTTTCCTATCAAAGTCGAATCATTCTGTTATTAGCACTAATTATATGACTTAAATTTATAAAAAAATAAATTTCATTCTTCTTTTATTCAATATAAATTGTTGAAAAAAGCGGACATCACTTCTGGGGAAAAAAACAGGGATTTTTCTGTGTTAAAAAAATAGTGGCAACCCTGTTCAGCTCTGTGACTGACCTCCCTACCAGCTTGACTATAGACTAGACCAGGGGTGGTAAATATATGACACGCGAACACGATTTGGCTGACACACCGGAATGGAAAAAAAAAGATTAAATAAAACTTTTACCCACCATCATATACATTTTTGAAGGCTATTTCGAACTAATATGTAAGATTTGGGCTTAAAATATTATGTATCAAAATTATTGTAATTTTTTCATTGGAGATGTTATTTACAATTCTTTTATTTTAAGTTATTAAAATTAGTATTGGCTAAGACACTCACTTTGACAATTTAATATATTTTCCTTCTTTAAAATTTAGGCATTATTTTAGAATTTTATTTGAGTTATTCACTACATTTAATAATATTCAACAAATTTTTGTTTTTAATTACTCATTAAACGGGTAAATAATAGGTGGCACATTGGACTAGTTTTAAATTAAACCAGAGTTTCACTGGTCGGAAAAGTTTCGCCATCCCTGGACTAGATACATATAGCTTTTTAGTCCATCAACGCAAACCATCTGTAAAGTAAATTGATTTATTACACCTATAACTAGATTCCGGAATTTGAATCGCTATTGGAATATAAATACAATTATTTGTGACGGTTAGAAATAAAATGTGACACAAACGTTAGTAGTTGAGTAAACACTTGAAGAGAAATATTTATTTGACGATTTTATCATCATCGCTTGTCCCGTAAGTCTACCTGCAACCACGAAGTACAGATTAATGTTTCACCTAATAAGCCACTTCAAGCTCAACGATGCCGGTCCTCGCAAATGATGAAGCGTGACATTAAAGTGACAAGATAAATGCTACTCGTGAGCCTAAATAACAGCCATCAACGCATGTGAGATTGAATCGCGAGTCTGAAGTTTGATCCTCTATCAGGGTTTAATAGAGATGATTTCCCCCATTTTATTAGTTACACCAGCAGCATTTTTTCTGTGAGTAGTATCTCAAACCCTATATTAATAGCAATTTAATAACATTACATTTATTAGAATTTAAGACTTAGCTAAATTATGTTTTCTAAAATGTTATTACATTTATTGTTAAATATTTTCACTAAGCTGGAATTAAAATAGACAAGTATATTGACTTTAATTCAAATAAGCCTATTACTATTATGCTACTAAACAATAGCCCCCCCCCCTAATGCTAAGCCTCTAAGCAACTTACAAACATACACATCATTCAGTGTTGGCCGCATATGCAAAAGCAATTTTCATTAATTGAGATACCTAACGTGCACTTTCTGAACTGACTGAATATATCATCATACGACTTATTAACTTACTAAAATCAATTAGGGGAACCCCACATTTCACCAATAACAAATACCAACAATTATCAAGTTGTCCTGGTGTAAGGTGATCTTTTAATGTCTCAATATTAATTCAATGAAATTTAACTTATATCGCATTATCTGGCAGGCCATTGCTTTAGGCCGATATATTTTGACACCTCATTGTGTGATATACTTTCAGAATGGGTATGCGTCAATTAAATTAAATTGCAATCTTAATAAAAAATATATAGTGGCTGGAAAAGTTGGAAATTGGCTCTGAATCACCTGGGAAAGTCAGGAAATTTTAAAATATACTTTGGTTGGACACCCTGAGTTAGTCTGATGGCATGCTTGGAACCACTCTCAAGTATACGAGTTGAGTTCTTTAATCTGTGTATTTTGTTGGAATGTTTGTTGGTGTATTCTTCACATTGTATTCTCCATAAACAGCGATGACTCCGGTAGGCCTCATTGAACGTAGGCAACAATTGTACAGACAAAAATACTGCTGATTCGTCTATAAGTAACAATTAACACTATTTGAAAAACAAACAACTATACCTACTTACAACACTACTTGAAAAAAGATTAACGAATTTGTCATGGGCAAACTTGACTCACAACCACTAACATGTATTCACTCTGGCCCGTCTGCCTCCCGAGCTTGCACACGAGCACGATGGGCAACATTGCAATGCGCGTTATTCACCAAACACTGCGCCACACGTTCGTGCAGGGCACTACGTTTATGGGGCGCTTTAACATAATGAAACTAATTTTAAAAAAACGCACAAGTTTTAAGCACATGGAATGGAAATAAACTTTGAACCCGGCTGTAGCTTGTAGTTGACGTATCATCCTTGCATAAGTCCGTCTCTCCCAGCAATCACGTGCAAATATTTTACAAAATACAACTTACTCCTTTGATTAAAATAACAAACTTAAGACGTGCGGCAAGGCTTATATTTTCAAGCACATAAAATTGCCACAACACAGATTCTTATGGCGCGTCTGACCTTTTAGCTTGTCTTCAACTGCTGCAGAATTGACGTTAGCCGCCCAACTCGCTGTGTTTCGTTTGGGTGAGGGGGGGGGGGTAGGGGGGCGGGAGAAGGTGTAACCTGCAAATAGTGAAGATCGTTCCGACCTTGGGCGAGTAATTGAATCAAATGACTATAATCAGTACTGTGTTAGCAGGTCAACGTATCACGGCCCGTTGTTGAACAGTAATATAGCTCTTTTACTCGCTTCGCTGGTAGATCATGATCTAAACATGGCGAGATTATTATTATTATTATTGTGAATTAGTTTGAGGATTTAACGTGCACTTTTTAATTCAAGGTTGTACCAGAACACAGCTGAAAATTAGCTTAACCTAGCACGGTGGACTTAAAATGGGGGTGTAAGGAAAGCAAGAAAAGGTCGGTGTTAAACCAGAACTTTAGGAACCATTGTCGAAAGGAATATTTTATACTTAAAATATCTAGATAGTAAGTTTGCTTTTAACCCAATTATTTGAGTAAATAATTGTTTATCAAACATTTGTAAAGAGGTAGAGGTTTCGTTCGGAAAATGTCTGTAACATATACCTTTGTATTGATTTAAAAATACAATTTATCTTTGGTCCTAGAAAACAACATGCCAAATCTAATTTGAGTTTCGATCAATAAAACTATCAAAGTCTTCAACGAGGTGGTGTTTGGCCTCTTAGTCTAGTGGCCAACGTAGTCTGGATACTAATCTAGAGGCCCCAGATTCGATTCCCGTTGGTACCGTAAGCACTTTCCCGAGGGGGAAATTGTTCTTATGGCTACAATTGTCTGGCTAATTTTAGGACCTCTACTGTCACCACATAATCATCATCATATCATCTCATCGGTATGAAGTAACACCACCTGAATAGTGCTCCAACCTTAGAAACAGGTTACATATATACACCACTGCCAGTAGAAGACCAGAATTGTCTAGCCGAACACCCTCGTGACATACGTCATAAAAAAAACCACACACAAAACATATTGTTGGGGTGAAGGGCTTAGACTTAATTTTGTATGTTAAATATTTATTTACCTACTTTTATGGTCGGGTGGTGTAAAGGTCCACGCACACTGAGCTTAAGTTGCTGGCCTTCAATGAATAAACCTTATTAGACTAAGGGTCGGTCCTATGACTACCGGATGAATACTGCTATCGGGAGGTTAAAGTTAGCGACCAGATAAAGGTTATCAGCTACTTTAGTATTTTACGTGTATTAAGAGCTGAATTTATCTGCTGAATAGCTATTTGAAGGATAAATGTATTTTTATTCAGAACACGCAAGGCTGGCACTGTTTTTACTGGTGCGCGCATGCGTATAAGCCCTGCTGCTACCGCTAATACATGGAAAGTGGCTACAACGCTCAACAGTTGTTAAATAATGACGGCTAAACAAGTGCGAGGAAACAGATGGCGTCACGCGGGCGCAGAAGCTAAGATGTCCTGCAAGTACTTATTTCGGTGTCTGCCAAAATGTGGGCAATATTTGGGTACAACGTTTACAAAATTTCATTTATTGTACTCACATTTTGATAATTTGTTCTTATATAAATATAACTCTACAAATAGCTAGTCAGTTTATATAAGAGTGTGAATTAAATATTCTAACTTTATATAGTTTAAGCCCGGGCCTGTGCTTACTAATTACGTGAAAGTTCATTAAAAACAACGTGTCACTATGGCAACAACAATTTTAACTTGCAAATAAAAGTTATCAGGTACTTAAACCTCCCGATAAAAATGTGATGGATAAATACATTTTTTCTGGTAGATATATGCTATCTGGCAGTCATAAGACGCACTTTTAACTTATCGACCAGATATAAATATTTATCCGCCAGATTAATATTTATCCAGGAGTCATAAGACCGGCCCTTAGTAGTCTGCACACACAATACTTTTACGATAGTTATTAATCACGCAGACCTTTAACAATGTTAGGAAGGGTCTTAAACATTTGGGTGCTATGCATAACTGTTGTGTTCCAACTTATTATTATTTATCAAATTGGTGTATTTCAACTAAACTTTTTTACACGCGGAGGAAACTCCAAAGAGCCTCAGGTTTATATTATTTTTACCGCCGCATCTTACTATCTGTTCTGGCTATACACATGTTTGATAATTACTCTAACGGGATATAGATGAGGAAGGAAGCATTTTAGAGATAATCTATCCACATTTGCATGGGAGGAGAATGGGAAACTATTAAGGAAAACCCCCCCTTAGTAGACACGATTGAAATTCGAACCACGATCTCCCCGTCATCAGCAGCTCAATCTACGGAAGTAGGAGCAATTATTTTGACATGTTATCAATAAAATTTATTTGTTTCACCGGGTTAGTATTTGAGGAGAAAAAGGTGGGGAGTGGGGGAGAGGAGCATAGTGTGAAAGTTTGAGAACCTCTACCACAAGAAATAGAACCGTGTTAGAATTTTTACTTTCAGTAATTCGGTGACAACCATTCATTGATCATGCATTAATGATATGGTTTCCCGCGAGTCTCTGTTCAATTCCTGCACCCCCTCCCAAAGTATAGTTTTTACTGTGCGTTTCTCCCCTGCGCTCTTGGTTGAGGGGGAAGGGGGGGGGTGTTCCTCCAGGATTGGTCGGAGACATCGTCTATATTCTCGGCCAGTCCCTCTGTATGCATATCTGCATATCGCAGCAGTCGTCTGTCCTCCTCACCATCCATGTGCAGACCTGACATACATCACCTCGGTGATACATGGGTTGGCTCCGGGCCAGCACAATCCCCTCCTCGGCTGCTCCTAACTACCAATATTCAGGTCCTCGATTACAGTGGGAACACCTCACAGGAGGATGTGAACTAGGATTACACATCAGAAACAGATCAATCCTCTCTCATGAGTGGCAATCACCATTCACACAACATTCTTCAAATGTAATATTTGTTTTGGTAAAATATTAGCAGATAATGTCAGGAAACGTAGTTGTTCATGTATTTGAGCCATATTGAATCGTATTTACTATTAAATTATGCATTCTGACACTTTAGTTCAATCGGTAGCGTGTCTGTCGGGTTTGATTCCTGGCAGGGCTAAAAAATGTATAATTGATCAAATTTGGGTACCCCCCTTCCCAGTGATGAATTAGCTGTTAGGGTCTGGATGTTGTGTCTGTTCTAGACTTAAGTTAGCTTATAAGTCGTCTTCTGGGCACGGGGCCATTCCTGGATAGCTCAGTGGTTAAAGCATTGGCGTACTAAGCCAAAGGTCCCGGGTTCTATTCCGTGTCCAGGTGTCATTTTTAAATTTTCAGAATATGATATCTAGATGGAGTAATCCTCACTAAAAGCATAAATAATAGCTTTGGATATTTGATTCTTAGTATAGTGAGTGTGTAAACTCGTCAGAAGAAGAGGGTAAGTGTTATCGGTAGAAAAAGAAGAGACCGCGCATGGTGAAATGCTCAGGGACTAATAACTATTCCTAGCGTTTTGGGGGAAATGGTCGCGGACTAAAGATAAACTCACGTTCTTACTAGAAACATCGATAGTGCCACATGAGAGCCTGGCTCACTTTGTGAGTTACACCAAAAAGTAGCCTAACCCTGAAAGGCTACAATAAGTCTGCACCTGCATGTGTAAGACTAGTTGCGGAAACCACCAAGGTCACCTTGCACCATATTCACTTCAACCATATGGTATAGTTTTTTGATCCACTCACCTATTCCCCTCCCACACACCCTCCTTCCCCGATCTAACACTGGCACAGCCTACGACGGGAGAAGTGTTCTCACAGCTGCTGAGATTAGGCTTTACACGAATAAAGGATGGGTAGCGTAATGGGGATTGAGACGAATAAGTAGACGTCTCTCTGTCTCTCTTTTTGGTACAGGAATGTTCCGTCACCACCTGGGGAAAATATGTTTACCATTTATAAATACACCAATCAAATGTTAGTAAGAAATATAGTATTATTATTATTATTATTATTATTATTATTAGCACCGCGTCATACTACCCGTTCGGGTTATACGCACTTACGCTAATATGTAATGGTAGGGTGATTGTGAGATGAAATGGAGGACCTACAGTTTAACGTGGAATCCGAACCACGGTGGAGGCCTGGCATTCCCCACATTCACAAGATGTCTTGTCAGAGGTGAAGGAAGGGTTTGGTAATCAGATAAATCTGTGCCGGGACCGAGGATTGAACCCCGGTCGCCAGCATAGAAGTCTGACACCTTACCCCTAGATGATCGCTGATTTGTTATGGTTTTTACTAAGGAATCTTATAGCGAAACAGGTAAAAAAAACTATGTTTTTCTAATGCAGCTCGAAGTAAATATAAAATATAACATTCCCTTAAATGTTACACAGAGCTAGAGTTCAATTTGGAAAAGAAGGGCCTTTAAGAAAACACAAAAAAAATTCTTACAGCCAAAATTGATAACATTTGACTATTTTATTATGGTTATTTTATAGGTATTGATAGTTATCTTCAAAAGTAACAGATACAGTTCACATGAACAGATGGATGAATACGTGAAAGTAGGTCTAGTAACTTTCCTAGCTGTCAAATAAGGTCCTTCCTATGAAAATTGGACTCTACGGCAGCTTTCAATATAGTTGCAGAGACACGCCTAGAAATTTTCTTGTGGGAAGCACATTAAAACGTAATGAATCTATTATTTCTGTATGATTTTATTTTGTTATGCTATACTTTTATTTGAGAATATTATAGCAATTGAATGTGTAAAACGGTTCACACTTTGAAAATAAAGTAGTAAGCGTGATATTTAAATTTTATCCTTTGCATCCGAAACATTTTCGTTACACTATATATATTACTAGCTTTGCTCGTTGGGGACTTCGCCCCCAAACCTCCAATGCTTTTTCTTTGCAAGTGGATTTAAACTAATGTAATTCCAGAGACGTTTTTTGATAGGTCTTACCTTTTAGCCACAAGAGACCTCCAAAGAAAGGTCCACACCGACTTTAAAGTTTCTCCGCCATTTTGAATTTTTTTCGGAGGTTAAAAATCAATTTTTTAAACTTTTTTCTCGTCGGTTACATAAAAGTTATAAGTTTACCAAATTTCAAGTTTCTAGCTCATCTGGAAGTGGGTACACATTAATGTCAGTGAGTGAGTCAGCCATGTTTCTTTATAGTAGTAAATAAAAGTAAATACAGTGGTACTTGTTATGTTCTAAGCGTTTATTAAAAATATTTTGTGACCTCTAGGAGGTCAAATACTCTATTTGTCCCTTGTGCTATATCTCCTTTTCTTCTTAGGTGCGCGGCTTTCTTTTTTGCGTTTCATAGACAAGACTTTAACTGGATGCTATTGCTTATATTAGGCGTCACTCTCGCAACAGATTAGACTTCCGATGACGGGGAGATCAGAGTTAGATCCCGGTAAGGTGTAATGAGGGTGGGTTTCCTACGCTCTCTCCACGCAAATGTGGGTACATTTACTCAAAGTTCAATCTTCCTCATATATAACTCACTAGCGCAATTAATTCATAGGCGTATAACCCGAATGAATAGTAAAACGCGGTGCAAAAAAACAAACTAACCACTTCCGAAAAAAATATTATTATAGGACGCACAACTCGCATCCATTCCGGATCCTTGCGCGTAAAAAATATATTCATGCACCGGTCGTATAAACCATCCTTCGCCGAGTCCCTCGGGGGTTTAGAGGGGAGCGGAGTAGGAGGAGGTACAAAAGTCCCAGAATGAAAAATAAAAGTCAATAGAATCGCCTTTTTATCTTTGATAGAAGCTGGACAGAATTTGTGATGATGAGGATGGGGGAGGGGAGTCGTTTATATAGATTCGGGTGAACGCGCGTTGAAAGCTTTCCAATAAAACACAGCGTGAAATGTTTGTTTTGTTGAGTTTTCTGCGAACAGTGATCGTAAAACTGAGATTGAAGATGTCCGGACCGGACCAGGAGCGGAATTTGGTCCTGGGACATGACATCCATTTTAAAGCGATGCGTACAGTACCTCTTGGATGCGCCAGATTCTGTCTAGTAAGAGGCCCGCCATAAGCCTGTCCAACAGCTGTAGTTTCTTTTATTGTGCATTACATTATTATTGT
Source organism: Timema californicum (assembly GCA_902141385.1). Classification (NCBI taxonomy): domain Eukaryota; kingdom Metazoa; phylum Arthropoda; class Insecta; order Phasmatodea; family Timematidae; genus Timema; species Timema californicum. The sequence goes on along the minus strand of CABFOW010000338.1, from coordinate 279,009 downwards.
AGATGTAAGTAGAGTCAAATATGAATAGGAAGCGCCTTTTAGAATACACAATTAATACTTTTTTTGTGGCTAAATTTGATTAAATTTTATTATTGCTATTTTATAAACATTCATAATATCTATCAAAAGTGACAAATTCAAATAGCACGTCATGACGTATACATATGTGAAAGTAAATCTTATAGTAATCTTTCTATTTGTCAGATAAGAAAGGCCCTTTTTTAAAAAATGAAAATTGACTCTAGAAATGTAGCCAATGCACAAAATAAATAGATACAGGCAGACGGCATTGCGAAAACCTCTTTTTTGGTTTAAGGGGGTCATGAAACTTCGATGTAAATTAAAATCTCAAGTTCTTGCACACGTATTTGCCCGGTAAGTGTATGCGTAACCACAATGTTTACATGAAAATCCCCCATACCGATGGTTACGCTGTCTAAAGTGTTTAGTTAATAATATTTTGGATTTTAGGAAACATTGAGGTTGAGGTTTGAATCCCAGCCGAATGCATTGTATTGAGGGTAGTATTCACCGTGTTTTCCTCATTTACTCTCGACGCTAAACTACCCTTAAAATTCCTACACCTAATGGTAAAACGTTAATAACCTTGATGTTGAGCACACCGTCCAGTTTTAATATGAAGAACCTTACATGACACCTAGAAAAGTTACTTAGAGCTACTTTCACGCATGTTCATACATCAGGTCGTACTATCTGCAGATGTCGCTTATATATATATATATAGGCTATATATAAAATCAATACCTACAAAATAACACTTATAATAAAGTAAAATGTTAATAATGTTAGCCGCAAAAAGAATTTGTATTTTATAAAGCCATCTATATTAAAAATTGAACTTTATTTGGTAAAACAAGACATTCGGTAAGTATTGAACCATAAGTATTTGGGTAAAAGTTTGGTACACATTTATCGTAGTAAGGTATTTTGCTAATTTAGTATAATGATTAATATATTTAAGTTTCATAATTCATTTCTTCTAATAATCAAACTGTTAAACTGAATCGAACACAAAGGATTCACCAGCATATTTATTTGCTCCAGCCAACTTAAAACCCGTGCTCCAAAGATTTTCTTGTGTGTCGACATTTTCACTGAAGAAATCATAACGCATTGAAAATATTTCTACATAATAAGTTTTCACAATAGATCTCGCGCTAAAAAAAACAATAACATGGTTACGCTACATTCGAGATAATACAGCGTGAAGGTTTCAATAAAAAAATATAGTCGAAAACAGTTGAGTGGATATTCCGTGGCGACTCGAATGGAGTCATTACGAAACACGAGTATTAAACCACGTGAGGCATTGTTGTTACGACATCGCGAGAGACGAGACCTTATTGTTGTTGTTGAGACGAACCATTATTTTGTCGGAATGACCCGTAACTCTTAGTCTTCTTTGTTAAGTTATGAAGACGCATGCTGCTGCATGATATGCCAAGAGGCGAGTTGAGGGCGGTCGTTGGAACGACATTACTCCGATGGCTCTGTTCAAAAGTTTCTTCGTAAATATACGATCTTAACTGACACGTATCTTGAACACGCTTGTCGGAGACTTAGACTGCCTTATACTAGGGTACCTAATGAGGAGGTGTAAGTTTTAATTAAATGCATTACAATTGGCTTAGTTTGAGAATAAAAATTCACGCTGAAAGGGAAGAACTATACAATATGCACGGTTGAGATTCTAAACAACTCTCAAGTGAAGCGCTAGCATAAACCTAAATCTTCCTAGTCTTAATATATTTTTGTTGTGCATAAATCATTCTATATTTCTAAGTTACAGTAAACTGTACAAGTTGAACCTTAGCCTTATGTTTGGTCACTTAAGGACGCTCTTCAACAAGAGGGTCTTTATTTTCACGTTTATATTGATTTAAAGCTTATTTTAAAAACCCATCTATATTTATTTGAGGTATTTAACGTGCACTTTCTATGGGCGAGAATGAAAGGGCCTATCAATTTTACCGGTAAAAGTATTTTAATATACCTTTCAGGGTTATTTTACATATTACAATCAACATGGGACTGACGATGGCTTTACTTCCCCTCCGAAGAAGTTGTGTTACGGATTTTTATCGTTAAAAAAACCGTTGACTTGGACTGGGTCTGAACCTATAAATATTAGTTTCTGAGGTGAGCACTTTACCCCAAGACTAACGAGGACGACTGAAACTAAACGTACTAGTACACTATTCTGTTTATAAAATGACGTTGAAATAAATCATCCCAATCTTTAAAGAAATAAGATATTATTGAGATCAAATATTAGACTAAACAATTTTATTCGTGATATTTTCTTAAAACTGAAACATATTTATTGCATTTTATGACCTTTTAATTATAGGTGACTATTTCAAACTATTATGGGTAGAACACTTTCCTTATTTTACTATAAATAACGAATTAAGTCCAAACATATTGAAAAGAGCTCGCTGGTTGTGAAACGGCCCGTTAAAAACATGCTTTGAGAAATTCATTTCGCCGGAATGGAGCTCTCAAATAACACATACACACAAAACACCCAAATCGATTAATTGTTTCATTTCATAAAAGGTTGGGAAAACATGTTCCATTCATCAAACAATAAATCTGTAATTTAATTAAATAAATTCAACCCGTCTGCATACTGTTCCCGTGATCTTGAAAATCTCCCTGTGAAAAGTTTTTATCAACAATTAGTAGGTTGCCTTTGAACAGTTTTCACTTATACCTTAATTTCAATGAATTATAATAGCTCATTTTGTTTTTTTTCTGTTGTATTTTATTTAATTATGTTTTTAAAACATAAAATCTATATTACAGAACACAACTTCGCTGCGCAGCGAACACAGAAACAGCACCGATCTCTAACGACAGGAACTGGATTCTGTCGCCGCAATATAAAATATTGTCCAATTTTCATTGAAAAGCCTTTTATAAAGTACAAAATATAACAACTTTTCGGCCAAAATTAATAATACGCCCCTATATTATTTTTGTTAATTTATGGGTATTGATAACGTAAAACCTTCAGATCACATTTCTTGAATCTTTCTCTCGTTTATTGATATTATTATTGATGGTAATAGTGATAGTGGTAGTAGTAGAGGCGTAGGGGTTGTTCTGATAGCGGCAGCACGTTCAACCACTAAGGTGATTTAGTGAATGATAAGTTACTAGAAATCTATAGATGAGCATGGATGCGAATAGTACGAGGTTATTCGCATATTCACACTAATTGGGATTGGTTGAGGATGGTAACAATTTAGGAGAATATTTCCGCATATGCGTGAAAGTAGAGTGAAAAAAACAACCACCTTTTAGACATCCAGTTGAGATTCGAACCTTGACATTTTTAACGGAAATTCAGTCTGTACCGATCCTAATGCCTAAGACCATTCTGCCACCGAAGTAAGTTAGGAGAATGGATAGTGTTGAGGTGCACCAGCACTCAAATGGAAAAAGCAAACAGCCTCAATGCAATTCAGTCTTGCTCTACCCTCGAGTCGGAATCTATCTCGCTAGAACACAATTATCTCCCGATATCTCCTTTGTTTTTTCCTCGAATGCTGTCGGAAACACGATGAAATAAACGTTCACTGATTCTTCAAGTAACGTAATTATCAAAGGGAAAAAAAAATACCATGCATTTGAACAGTTTGAAACCAAATTGTTCACTAAAATAAAATAAAAGCAGGGATATCTAATAAAACATCATTGACTTGCAATATAATCATACTGAATCTACAAAATAAATTATAATAAGAGGCCACGACATTTTGTTGTTCGAGAAACATGGATGGATAAATTATACTAAGTCGTCTGCACACCAGTAACAAGCAAAGGAAGTACTAGATAGCAGTGTTGATGTTATTCGCAACATGATTGGCTGGCAGGAACACGTAGTAGACTTCACGTAACGTAACGTAACGTGGCAGTTCTCCTCTAGACAACTCTTACGTAATGTGAGCGTCATGTCTTCGTTTTGACAAATGCATTATGATGACTCCCACTTATTAACACTAGGAGTACCGTTACGTTACTTTGTCGTTAAGTTGATCGTAATACCGGCACAATCAGCGCTAAGTCAGCGAATGTATATGTTGCTGACTTCACTCACTATGAGCATGCGAGACAAGACCAAATTAGGCAGAGCGATGTCTGCGTTGGACAAAGATGTCGTTTTCAGAGACATTCAGCGTTGTGATTATTGTTTCGCCGTTGAATGTGAACCCGCTCCTACCTTTCGGGGGTTGTCAGTCGACTCGACATGTCGTGACTGTTCCGGAGATGAAGTTGATATGCGACTACACTCCAATTTTCATATAAATAGCCTTTTAGAAAATACAAACATAATTTTTTACGGCCAACATTGATAACATTTTAGGGATATTTTATAGGTATTGATAATATCTATCAAAAGCAATACTTGCAAATCACATGACGTGACGTATTAATACTTTAAGGTATATCTAGTAACTTTTCTAGCAGTAAACTTAGGTCCTTCCTGTGAAAATGGGACTGACCATGCCTACATAATGCAGTTGAAAGTATTAGTGTCGTATCAACGAGCTGAGAATATTTTTGCCGTAATTTATACGTGCTCATTTTGTTGTACTGAACGCCCCTTAGTTTTTTATTGCCTTTCACCTAAAACTTCATGATCAAATAAGAGTCCAAACTGCACGATTAGGCCTGTTTAAGCACCGGTTTAAATATCGAACTTAGTCGTCCAGAGCAATGACCTGTGTTGTCAGATTTCATAGGATCTTGTTTTCTATGTTGTCATGTTTCCAGTCGTATTGCTATATAGTTTTGTTTTATCTTATGCAAACCATTTGTGTATTATTTGGGGGTATTCATAGTGCACATTCTGAACCAAATGATTATATCTCAATCTGACTTACAAACTAACGTAATTTTAGAACAGACACAATATCTGGCCGGGCCTCCAGCCGTTAATTCATCATTGAAATGGGTGGCTTTTGTGTAACCATAGTTTCATCATTTTTTTTTATCCATACCGTAAATCGTAACCTGGATCCTTAACTCATTAGGAAGACGGCAATGAAAAAAGATTCGTTATCATATTTTGTCTCTTTATATTTCTATTCATTGGAAATTATTTATTTAGTTTTAAGGGCTATGTTTTGTTGTAAATAATTTTTGTTTATATTGGTATTTCTAGAGAAAATTAAATTTGGTTATTTTTATCTGTGAAATATTTTGTTTATGTATTAGTGTATTGTATTTTAGAGTTTTTTTTTATCATTTTGGTATCTATATATATAATAGGTAGAACTAGGATTTTATTTGAGGTATTTAACGTGCACGTACTGAACCAACTGATTATATAAGCACACGATAAAACTATGTTGATTTTATGTCTATGTTAAGTTGGTATTACTAGCCCCTAGGTTGTCATGACTTGCGATAGGATAGGTTTTGTTTCTTTGAATTGCACAGATATTTTCTAATTTTGCGGTGTTAACATTTATAAATCAAAACATGTCCGGTTCATTTGATTTTCTGAGAAATTTTTCATTTGGAATCTTGATTAGTGTCGCGTATAGAATATTTCTATCATTTGTGTTAAGAAATTCTTGTACAGTTTTTTTTTGATGAATTCAAAATGTCCTGTTTAGTTGAAGTGTTTTTCCACTGCGCCTTACTACCCGTTTGGGTTTTATGCATATATATTAATTACGCAAATGTGTTATGGATGAGGAAGGTAAAATTTAGAAGAAATGTACCCACATTTGTGTGGAGGGAGAAAAACTTGTAAAAACGCCCTCAGTGCACTCGGCCGGAACTCGAGCAGTAACGTCACCGACAAATCGGACTAAAAATGAGCTTGACGCTTAGACCGCGTGTCAACTGTCGCGAACTTTGTTTTCGTAATGTCAGTATTTATCGCGTTGAAGATATTTTGTTCATTTATATATGTTGCGGATCTCTTTGTTTGTGTTACGTTGGTATCCTGTGATGGATGATTTGTGTTGGTGGTCGGTCACGTGCGCGTTGTTTGAGGTGCACGTCTGCACGAAGGACATCAAGAGCCCCATGCACGTCTGGTGGCCAAGCCCTTGGAGCGACTCCCGACCACCAACTATTTACAGCCCCGGGCCACTCCGCAACAGCCTCAGCGGTCGCATGTTGTATTATGATCGTACACTTCTTCTCAGTTAATTTATACGGGACGGAATCATATTTGAATTAGTTACAGCATGACCCGCATCTATGTACGCGTGGTCTAAATGTCAGGCTCATTTGGTATTATTTGCCTCTGAAAGGGAGTTCGGGGTTCTAATTCTGTCCGGGTGCTCTAAAGGTATTGCTTTTTCTTCTTCTAAATGTCTTTCCTCACCCCCTTGACTATACATAATTAAAGCTAGCTCCCATTTGCTCGGTATATTATTATTATTATTATTATTATTAGCACCTCGTCTTACTACCCGTTCGGGTTATACGCACTTACGCTAATGTGTAATGGTAGGGTGATTGTGAGATGAAATGAAGGACCTACAGTTTAACGTGGAATCCGAACCACGGTGGAGGCCTGGCATTCCCCACATTCACAAGATGTCTTGTCAGAGGTGAAGGAAGGGTTTGGTAGGTATATTATTGGCACAAGTATTTTATCATGTGCTTTCATTTTATTTAAAGACAGAGTTTCCTGGCTTACCAATCAAACAAGCAAATTAAAAAAACTCACGAAACTTAGAAAAATACGATCATAGAAGGTTATGCTGAGTAAAAATACAGGCTATTTTTCGAAACCACCAGTGCTCGTAAAATTTTCGTGCTATTAAGAACTCGGAACAATTGAATTTGCAAAAGGCAGCACAGCCATTGTGGTGGCGTGATATCCAAAAATACTGAACAAGTGTCATTGAAGGAATTATTTGATCGTATCATACTTTCGATGTTGTTTTTATCCTCTTGCTTAAGTCGTCTCATTGTCTTGTTTCATTGGCTAACTAGCGTATTGAATGAAACCTGTACAGGCAATTATCGCATTCACTTTCAATGGTGCATATTTACTATGGTGAAACAGCTTAGGCACGCAATAATCTTTTAGAGGAAGATATTTAGTACCTTTGTTATTTAGCAGTTGGCACGAGTTATTTGTTGGCCAAGAGGCTTAGTATAGTAGGGTTCCTTGTAAGAAAGAACGTTAAGAAAGTACAAACATATATTTTATTTTATCATTAATAGTTTACTGATACTATCTACTAAAAGTAACATTTGCAGAGCACAGTACTTTACGTATAAATATATGAAAATAGTTTTAGTAACTTTTATAACTGTCAAGAAGGCTTCTTCCTACTTAAATCTGACTATATGTTATTCAGAGAATATAAAATTTAGTACGCGTTTTTGGAAAGCAAGGAGAGTTATTACGCTTTATTCAGATGGAAAGGAGTCTTGGTACGCTTTATTCAAAGGGGAAGGAGACTTGGTAAACTTTATTCGGAGGGAACGGTAACTTGGTACGCTTTATTCAAAGGGAAAGGAGACTTGGTAAACTTTATTCAAAGGGAAAGGAGATTTGGTACGCTTTATTCAGAGGAAAGGAGACGGTACGCTTTATCCAGAGGAAAGGAGACTTGGTACGCTTTATTCAGAGGGAACGGAGCCTTGGTACGCTTTATTCAGAGGGAAAGGAGACTTGGTAAACTTTATTCAAAGGGAAAGGAGATTTGGTACGCTTTATTCAGAGGAAAGGAGACGGTACGCTTTATCCAGAGGAAAGGAGACTTGGTACGCTTTATTCAGAGGGAACGGAGCCTTGGTACGCTTTATTCAGAGGGAAAGGAGACTTGGTAAACTTTATTCAAAGGGAAAGGAGATTTGGTACGCTTTATTCAGAGGAAAGGAGACGGTACGCTTTATCCAGAGGAAAGGAGACTTGGTACGCTTTATTCAGAGGGAACGGAGCCTTGGTACGCTTTATTCAGAGGGAAAGGAGACTTGGTAAACTTTATTCAAAGGGAAAGGAGATTTGGTACGCTTTATTCAGAGGAAAGGAGACGGTACGCTTTATCCAGAGGAAAGGAGACTTGGTACGCTTTATTCAGAGGGAACGGAGCCTTGGTACGCTTTATTCAGAGGGAAAGGAGACTTGGTGCGCTTTATTCAGAGTGAAAGGGGACTTGGTACGCTTTATTCAGAGGAAAGGAGACTTGGTACACTTTATTCAAAGGGAAAGAAGACTTGGTACACTTTACTCAAAGGGAAAGGAGACTTGGTACGCTTTATTCAGAGGAACAGGAGACTTGGTAAACTTTATTCAAAGGGAAAGGACACTTGGTACGCTCTATTCAGAGGGAAAGGAGACTTGGTAGGCTTTATTCAAAGGGAAAGTAGACTTGGTACCTTTTATTCAATAGGGAAAGAGACCATACCCCGGTTTTGGTTGGAAGAGCAATAAAGAAAATTCAAATATTTTTCCTTGGTCCTAAAGTTAATACCATGCTCCTATAATATTTGTATTATTCTCCAGGTACAGTATTGATAAGATCTAGCAAATGGGACGACTGGAAGCTCACATGACTTGATGTATGAATATTTTAAAATGGTTTTGTAACTTTAGTAACTAACATCAACGGACGGTTCTTCCTACAAAAATCATACTATAGGCACGCGTCATTTGGAGACTCGGTACTAGTAAGATTGTAGTGCCAAGTTAAGATATTTGTAGTTTGTGGGACAACTAAAACATGTTTTCTACAAGTATATGTTAAAAACCCAGAATAATCAATTAAATAGGCATTTAGACTAATTTTATGTTAAAACAAGACTAATAAAGGTACAGTATATATAATCTTTCGTTCTAAATGCGTAGTATTGACTATTTGTTGTACTGAGGCGAAAATTCGCTTAATTCAACTTTCTCCTCTACCTTCCTAAATCAACGGGTTTGTAGTAAATCCCAGCGATGGTTCAGATGTTTTGTGATTTTTTGCAAATATACATACAGCTAAATAATTTTTTTTACTAGATCCCAACAATAATTTTTTTATACCATCAAGAATCCTGTCATAACTATAGCGTCCATACATTCACCACTTATTAAATATAGACCTTAATCTAATAGTAGGAATATATCATTTTCAGTTTCATTTGATGGGATTATATATTAATAAAATTTAATTTGATATATATATATATATATTCATCAATATGATTGGTGTCTAATAGTTTTTAGTCTAAGGTTGTCTAATTTCATCAATTAAATAAAGAAATCATAGAATGGATGGAATTGCAATAAAAATAAAATAATTGCTGAAGTAATAGTTTAAATAGCTTTGATAGTGTGTCTTTTTAATAAATATAATGTGTCAGGTTACTAAGGAGGTACAATCATTTAGGGAATACAACCTCTGTACACCCTGTATAAATTTGATCCCCAAATTCCCCCTCATTTTCAATCCAGACGAAACTGACGCTTTTAACCGCGTGCCCACTGGTGCGGGTGATGTAATTAACTAAACACCTTTTAATAAAATAGTTCGACTAAATCAAAAAATAAACACATTTTGTCTGAAACTAATTTACTTTGTACTTAATCTTACTTCCGTAATACTACTTCTTAGTTCACTTTTTGATCGTCCTTTTAAAAATGAAGTTATTATTTCTTTATCTTGTTCACTACATCCACACTTGACAATTATTAAAACTCATAACAGGTTGGGCGGTTTAATTGCACTACCGGAAATTACCAATTCACTTTCTTTGCTTGACGTTTTCTTCCGAGAGAAATCTCAAACTTCTGGAGCCATTACATGTTATGACCGCCATTAGTGAGCACACAGACAATTATTTCACCTCTGGACGCCTCACTGTAGAAATTATTTCGTTTTTTCTTCTTCTAAATGAATCATTAGACTAAATTTAGGTAGTTTAGCTTATGTAATGGCAGATATGAGAGATTGGTTTTGTTGTAGTCCTCACTTTCTTTTACATTCTAGATGTGAAGTAAAATTGAGGGAGACTTTAACGAGCAATCAGAAAAGTAATAGCTCTTTTGTGCTAGGCCTGTATAGTCCAGTTTACATATAAAGTACCTTTAAAAAATTCAATTATATCATTTTTGCGGCCAACTTTCAAAGCAATTATTGGTGTTATTTTATAGATATTGATACTATTAATCGAAAGTGAGAGCTTCAGCTCACATGAATTGACGTATGAATACATGAAAATAGATCTAGTACATTTTCTAGCTATCAGATAAGGTTCTTATTATGAAAGTCGGATTGCACCAACTTGATATCTTAAAAGAAAACACATGTAGACGTTTATATGTGAAGAAAAATAACAGTCGGTAATGTTTTTTTGTTGTTGGTAAAAGTGATCAAGATAGTACATTACTTCAACCGTAACTTCCAAGAACAAAAAGTTCGCAAAACCTAGAGGTGTATGCTAACATGATTGACTTTGAACCAGGAAGTCAATACTCGATCCTTAAATCAGAATACTGAGTGTTTTTTTTTCTTTTTCCATTCATACCGTCTAAGGCGTCAAGCTCGCGATATACTAGATTTCCGGTTATTGGGAGATCAAGTTTTGAATCTCGTCCAGGTGTACTTGTGGAAGAGAGGGTGCTAACAGGTAAATTTATCAGATTGGTTTCCTCTATCCCTGCTCTACGCTATTACAGGTGCATGATTTTAAATTGCGACTGATAATAGAACGTACCCGCATTGGTGGGCATGCGGACAAAATATCATTCTCCTCTAGTCTAGTTTGCCGGTGATGGGGAGGTCAGGGATCATATCCCAGCCGTGTGAACCAACTTTTTTTTTGTTTTTACAAAATTAATGGTCTGCCAGTTTCTCTCTACGAAAATAAGGGTGCAGTTCTTTTTTAAAGTAGTAATACACGGGGAGGGGGGAGAATCCCCACAATCATCGCGACTTAATTTTGCTAACTGTTTTTTCCTAGTGATTTAAACTATCTTAATAACTTAAACAAAAATTCGTAAAATGCATTTGAATTGAACACAGAATGATTTATTTATACGAATGATAGCAACACCGGGTTTTTGGAAATAAAAAGTCATCTGGTAAACCTAGTCAGGATTGAGTCCCCTGCCGCCGTAGTCCTAATCGATCACGCAGCCACTAGCTTAAAAAAAAACTACCGGCCACGAGCAAACTATTTGGGGATTTCCAATAGATAGTCTAAATTCACGACGGAAAATGAATGACTGTGTGACAATGCCCTACAGCACCACATCCAAAATACTAATCGTTGTTTTCCTCTTGTCGGACAGGTATCAGAATGTAAATTGGCCACTGGCCATGATCATTAGGCGTCGTCACACTCCGCAGTCACTTCATTCCGCATTCAGAAAGTGTCCCTACATTTGAACCATCTTGGTCGTGGGTCATCCATTGTCACCTTGTTGTTAAAGAGGCGCTGATAGGCAACATTTTCTTTATAGAATCAAATAGACAAAGCTATTGTATTTGTTTAAGTGAGTATTTACTCGCATATAGATATCATATTCTGAAAATTGTAGCCGACGATTTCCACATGTCCATCATAAACTCTGCCTTAAAATATGAGTGAAGAATGACTGGGCACGGGACGATTCCTGGAGAGCTAAGTGATTAGGGCATTGGCGTACTAAGTCGAAGGTCCCGGGTTTGATTCCCGTGTACAGGTGTCATTTTTCAATTTTCAGAATTTTCTAGACAGTCTACTCAAATGTTTTTTCAGTAAAAACTATAAAAGTAAAAATAATAGAGAACAAAATCTAGTCATTTAATGTAGATTCTAAAAAAGTCACCATATTATGTTGTTTTTTCGGATACACTGGTTATTAACTAGCCGTCAGGGATAGCTGCACATTTACACAAATGGCGTGGGAAAAATACCCGCATTTGGGCTTAGAGAGTGTGGGAAACCATTTAGGGGATAAAAACACCTCTGTACACTCGATTGGGATTCGAACCTCAACCTAACTCATTGCCCAACCAGACAAAACAAGACTAAAGACTTTTTCCACGTGCCCATTTGTTCGGGTAATAATATGTTATTTCGGAAATATCACTGACTCTAGTTTTAAATATCTACTAAATTCAGCCGCATTTAATTCAGTAGAATGTAGGCTACTTCATAAAAATATAGATCGATAACGGCTTAGGTGGTCGCATGGTCTATATGCGGATAACTCGAACGGTTAGTCAAGGGTGTCTTGAAATTTAATGACAACTTTTTATTTTCATTTAAAAAGTGTCTCATCTAATACCGCTATGCTCATGACAGATATTCAAGAACTGTTTATACCCGTCTCGGTGGCGTAGTTAGTTAACGCGCTGGTTTCGTGTTGAGCTAGACTACCGAAGACGGGGAAATCGAGGTTCGAATCTTATTCGCGTGAACTGGGGTGGTTGTCTCTAAGCGGTTTTCCATTCTCCTTCCACGCAAATGCGAGTTCACTTTGTATAAATTCAATCTTCTCAATTCTTAACCCATTATTGCAATTAGTACTTAAGCGTATAACCCGAACGGGTATTAAGGTGCGATGCTAAATAAAATATCTTTAGTAATAATAATACAAACCTTAAATTGTAGAGACTATTATAGCCTCTTAAAATGAGTATGGGCCACCACTATGATACATGGTCTAGTTCTTTGACTGAGCGGTAAGATACTATAGGCCTGATAAAATCAAGGATGATGCCTGATCTTATTTTACTGGCTGGTTAAATCTGTATTCCCTGGATCAGGGATGGACGAACTACGGCCAGCCGGTGTGTTACATCCGGCCTCATATTCCTGCGAACAAGTGTTTTCAACCATGAAACTTAGGATAAGTGATCTGAGAAACCGACTCACTGATGAGCATCTGTTTTCTCTATTAAAAATCACCTCCTCACAGTTTAACCAGATTATGAAAAAATGCTGGAAGCTCATTCATAGTTTCTCATCTCACACCCCGTCATATACATTTTTTGAATGAACTAGAAACATAGGCCTACTGAGCCAGTAAACTATTTATGATTTCTGTACTCTCAATGCATTTAAACTCATTCATATCAGTATTTATTATGTGTGTTTATAATTTTTTTAAATTAATTTTGAAGAAAAATTAACGAATAAAAGTCTTTGGGTCTGCCATTTTTTTTTCATTTGGCCCTCCTGAAAGTAATTTTGCACATCCCTTACCCTAGATAATACTTTATTATGGTTTACTCTTTTGTCTAGAACATAAAAGCAGAAAAGATAGTGGCGTGGCGTGATTCCAGGGTAAGCACAATGTTAAAACTGTACACTTTGTGCCCATTTGACTAAGGACAAATAGGCCCTTCTCTACATGCCTCACATGGGTATGTGTTTCCTTTTATACCTGACCAATGAGTGTTCTACTGAGTGATGAGAATATACTATTATCACAGGTACAATTTAAACTAACCCAGATTACCCTGGCAACACGCCACGCCAGTCTAAAGAAATCAAATAATATGAAAATAGTTTTTTTTAGTAATTACATTCAACAGGTGGGTTACAAATATATATTTTTTAGCACCGCGTCTTACTACCCGTTCGGGTTATATGCTAAATAGATTTATCTATGTGGTATTGATCACAAGGATAGATAGCACTGACACCGGCATGGGTGTCTAATACAACTTCAAATTATTATTGGACCAGAGGATTTCGGTGTTCATTATAAGCTAATAATACATACGTATAAATGGTCTGAAAAATGGCTATCAGTATTTCAATGACATAAAACTTCTTTTTTTTTCATCAGAGTGAATCGAAAACCAACTAAAGCGTTCGCGCTAATCATTGGGACCTGTATTTAAACAACCGTTTCAAACACGTGTTGACGACAATAAAGTTGTAAGTAATTTACGCAACTAGCCCTTTGGGCCGACAGCGGGAATAATGAAACGGTAACTATATAGGCTTACCCTATAAATGTTGGAGCAATTCAATTCAAAGTAACATCATGTTCATTGAATGCCAGATATTAATTTCTGTTTAACCTGAAGTTTTGGAGGGGGAGCGAGGTATTTACTAATGAATATGAACTAGGTAGTAGTTGTATGCGTGTGTTTGTTTGTTTGTTTGTGTTGAGGGGGAAAGAGCAAGAGATCAAAAATGCACGTGTTGGTTGTAGTACAATCGGATCCAATAATTTATTCTCCGTCCATAATCAAGAGTACAGTAAGTCCTTGACTTACACGTAATAATTTAGCTACGCAGGTTCATAGACATTGACCTACGACTAGAAACACAACTCATCACATTTTCAACATAATAGATAAAATGACTAGTAAGATCATTTTGTTAGTTTCCATCATGACCGCAAGTCATTTTCTCAAAAAAAATTCCTTTTCATAAGCAGAATTTGTTAACCTTTGATTCCTTTGAAACGAAAATAATATGTCAAAAATATATCGTATTTGAGCACCATTGGACTTGCTTAGTTTTTCAACTCGCACGGAAACCTTCGAAACGAACTACCCGCGTAAGTAGAGGAATTACTGTATTGCCTTTTTTTTATGCACCACGTCTTACTCCTTAATCGGCATATTCACAAATATGCACATATAGGATAGAAATAAGAAAGGTAGACAGTATAAATGTGCCCATATTTGCTTGGAGGTAGAGTGGGAAATGAGTCTGTCTATTTGTGAGCCCTGTGCCTTAGAAAGGTATAACTGAGCAGTGCGGCAGGAAAAGTTGAACTGTTAAATTGGTGCGAAAACAGGTAGTATATGAGTGACTCGGAGTCATCGATAAGAGTAATAATCCCAACCGAAAGTAGCCTGTGGTATTAAGCGCTTGCAAACACATTTTTTCTTTCATCGTGTCTTACGATCGTGCGGTTTATACACATTTTAAACTACGCTAATGCTATAGAGCGCTGTTCACTAATTTAAGTGCAAAGAGTGTTGGTAACAATTTGGGAAAAACTACCTCCATTGCACCTATATGAGATTCGAACCTCGAGCTACTTAATCGTTACCGGAAACCAATTTAGATGAGCCTGACATCCACCCCACCGATGTGAGTAATACGAATGAAAGATTATTCAGTCGAATAAAATAAAGGTTAGTCTCTTTATTTTATACTAGCATTTGTCCACGGCTTCGCTCATATCTTTGAAACAAACATTAATCATAAATCCTCTTTATTCCTATCTCGTAGGAATTTCAAAAAACTCGGCCTTATTCCTTGTCTACATCATAAAGGGAACCTCTGTGCGAAATTTAAGCTTTCTAGGTACAAAGGTTTGGGCTGGGCGTTGATGAGTCAGTCAGTGAGTCAGGACTTTATTTTTATATATTTAGATTTCATGATCACATATTTTACTGCCCTAAAAAAAGCTTCATTTGGCTTATTTTCTTACCCCCCCCCTCCCTTATTTTTTTAGTGCCGCGTCTTACTGCGCATGCTTTCCTTGTTAAAACGTGAGTGGGGTTAATGGATTTCTTCAAGTTTTGGCACAGTTAGGAAAAAATTGAAATAGAGTCAGGTTTAATTCGGTAAAATAAAGTATGGTTAGGAAGAGAAACAAACACCTTTTCCCCCCCCTGATGTTAAACTATCCTGGTCAACTCAAAATAAATGGCTAGTTGATAAAGTTGCTTAAAAAAACAAGGCAATTTGGTTTAACATAATAAATTTCGACTTAGGTTACAATAAGTTGACATGTCAATCCTTGCAAACATTCACTTTGGTGTGTATTATAATACTGTATTGCTGTTATATCCAATCATCCAGATTTTCATTTATGCGCATTAATATATCGTATTAATGCTGCTAATTGGACCTGGGTTTTATTTTAGCTTCATAGATATCAAAATATATATAACTGTAAATAGATACACAGTTTATTAATTAAGTTTGGAGAAAAAACTTATGTACCGTACATATTTCAATTTATTTGAGTATTTAAAACATATGCATTTTTATCTGACATTTATATTAATAGACGGGTTTTAAACTAACTCGAAATTAAAAAAATACAACAAACTCTAAGAATAGGCCGTTAGAAGACGAGGCGCTACACACATTTTCAACCTTGGATCAGAAAAGCATACTATACTGTATCATACCTGCAACCGGCCTCCCTGACCCCTCGGTATTATCCACCGACTGTACTCCAATCCTGTGTTCGTTCACGTGTGTGATGTTCATTTAACTTCCCCCTTTAACAGTAGACTTTTACATTACCTTCCCCGTGACCTGTCACCTCCATCGGAAGGTCACTAAAATACTATCCAGCCAAACACTGATCATTGTATTGGTCAGGCTTAAGCTCTAGGTCTCATCCAGGTAATCACCAGCCAAACACTGATCAATATATTGGTCAGCCTTAAGCTTTGGGTCTCATCCGTTTAATATCCAGCCAAAAACTGATAAATGTATTGGTTAGCCTTAAACGCTGGGTCTCATACAGGTACTATCCAGCCAAACACTGATTATTGTATTGGTTAGCTTTAAGCTCTGTGTCTCATCTAGGTAATCTCCAGCCAAACACTGATTATTGTATTGGTTAGCTTTAAGCTCTGTGTCTCATCTAGGTAATCTCCAGACAAACACTGATCATTGTATTGGTTAGCTTTAAGCTCTGTGTCTCATCTAGGTAATCTCCAGCCAAACACTGATTATTGTATTGGTTAGCTTTAAGCTCTGTGTCTCATCTAGGTAATCTCCAGACAAACACCGATCATTGTATTGGTCAGCCTTAAGCTCTGGTTCTCATCCAGGTAATCTCCAGCCAAACACTGATAAATGTATTGGTCAGCCTTGAGCTCTTGGTCTCATCCAGGTAACCTCCAGCAAAAGAAAAATTGATTTTAGAATTGATCGGCCTCAAACTTGAGAATAACTTGGATAATTTCCAACCAATAATACAACATTGGTTGGGTTATTTCTCTGGGACTGACTCTGATATCTTCCAATAAGAAAATAGTCGGCCACAGCCGACACTCACTATCTGGGACCACTCTAGAACTCGAGCATCCGCTTATGTTACATGTAGTATACATTTTAATAACTAATAAATAAGATAATATATGACTCAATCATATCATAGGGTCTATCTTTAATTTGTATTTAATTTCTTTAGATATACATTTTAATGCATGTATTATTAACGTTGCATGTATATACGTTCAACGGAATTAGCTTACTTTTAAGGGAGGAGAGAAAGGGGGTCAAGTAGCTACCCCCTTCATCATACCTCTATAAAATTGCGTTTGTTCCCTTTAGCTATGTGAGAGTAATTTATTGGTTAGAGTATTACGGTTGTGTTTGTCCTTGAACTTTTTTTTTTACAAACCAGTTATAGCCTGAACAAGGAGTAAATTCGAAAGTAAAAATAAAACTAAAACTCTTCATTTTTACCACAAGGAAATCATTGAACCGCCATAACGGGTTGAGTTGCTTACTATTTAAATTGGTTTCCTCGTAAGTTGACTGGTCCTAAGTCTTTCCCTCGCCAGTATTATAATTGAACGTACAAGTGCTATTGCATACATGTGTTTCAACTCTCTTGATGTTAATTAGTGAATGGTATTGTGATGTGTTTTCTTGGAGTACCTCCAGGCGGAGCATTATATGGTTTTTGCGGAGGTCTAATTAACCTAGTCTAGCGCGAGCCTTATCCGTTGAGCCACGCTCCACTGCGCATCCCCTCCTTCCAAACACACCTGCTCCGTTCAACTTCCTGGAATAGGTTATTTTTCCCCCCAGGTTATTAGTTAAGAAACTTAGCCCACATCGGTGGATGTATGTTATAGCGCGTCATTTTAGTATTTTAGGGGATTTCCGGTGACGAGTAGAATGAGTTCAAATCCATGTCGAGTGCACTGAGGGTGTTTTTTGCTAACTACTTTTCCACTCTCCCTCCACACAAATGCGTGTAGATTTCCTCTAACATTCTAACTTTTTTTTTATCCTATTACATTTACGTAATTTACGTAAGCTACACATGCGAAATTCACCGAATGTCAAATATTCGCCTCATCGCGAACTACTCGCTAAACTGTCTGTTGAGTGACGAGCACATATTTATACACATTCACCCATTTGTCAAAGTTGATAAGCTTGCGATCGGGGGCGACGAACATTCGTGCTAGGCACGGAGGCTTAAATGAACAATAATTGCGACCCGCAAATTGCTGCAGCTTAATTTATCTATTACTTCATTGATCTTTATATAAACATGAATCTTTTTTCTATTTTTAAAGTCGTTAATAGAATAATCCACGCTAAATTGTTGAATACGCTTCCAGCCATCATCATATCTCATTCATATTTTTAAATTAAATTATCGGCTGGATTCCATTATAGCAGACTATTTTTCATAGAGGTCCACAAATTGTAAGACCTAGTCTTTGGAACACTTCATTTACACAGCAAACATAAATGGTACGGAACTCCGCACGAACTTTCTCGCTCTATTGTTTGAAAATGGAGATATTTACTATAAACTCGTAATATATGTGAAATGAAATAATATACACTAGCAAACCCAAGCATAAATTGCACTATACTAATGTACAACTTTTTTTTAGTCCCGGTTTAAAATTTTGTTTTTAAAGAATTAATGTCCTCATTTATATGTTTAGACCAATAAAAAAGATCAATGTTGGGTCCACGAGGATCAACACTTCGTATTAAAATTTCAACCTTCGGTTAAAATTTTTGACATTTTATTAGGCGTTACAAATCTTAATGCCATCGCATTGCTATTAAATTCGTCATTTATAAATTGTGACCAGTAAAAATGTAAATATTGACTATTGAGTCTAAAATGGATATATATCATTGTTGTACAAACATTTCTCCTAAGAGGTTTAAGGGAAAACAACATTTATCAATATCTCAGAAACTGTTGGATTTATAAAAATATATTTTATATAAACGTTTCTAATTTTTAATAGTACTACAATTTTGCAATGATAAGTTATTTAGTATCTCAAATAGTTGCGGAGATACGGAAGTTTCTGCTTCTGTAAAGTACCCTAAAATTCATTTTCATGGTAAAATGAAAAATCTAGTCTATTTTGAGATTTTTTTTTTCTTTTAGCACTTTCTTAATTTTAAGTTTAAACAGATACACAGACAGAGTCATTGTAAATGCCACTTTTTAGGGTTGGGGGG
>CABFOW010000338.1:122172-249221 GCA_902141385.1 Timema californicum | reverse complement strand
ATATATATATATATATATATATATATATATCAATCAATACCATTCTTATACATAATTTATTGAGTCTGTACAATAACAGGAACTAAAGAAAAATAACAAGTTGTATTAAGTATTAACTACTTTATCCGGCTTCCACCAGTGATTTTAGAGCGGCTGTCCCCCCAAATACCTATGATCACTTTAAGTTAAGTTAGTTAAAAGGTGGGCGTTAAATCTGCGAATTAAAAAGAAAGTCGTGTAGGTATGGATAGCAGTGATGGCTACCCGACCAAACATGGGCAGGTCATCAGTAATTACCAAAGCAACACTGACAAGACACCTTTGTTTCTGGTAGCGTCAATGATCTCATCAAGGCGGGGTCTACACACAGTGGCTGTTGTTCCATCGCGCGGGTGACTTGACTCCTTAGACCCACAACGAGCTGGGTTTGTTCAGTGACGGAGTAGGCCCTAGTTAAAACCTGGGTGACACCTGTAGGATCTACTGTTTGTAGGTGGATGGACGTGATCTGAAGCATGGATTCATCATTCATACGGGTGACCTGGTGGTCTAGGGGTAAGGTGTCAGACTTCTGTGCTAGGGGTCCCGCGTTCAATCCTCGACCCTGGTTCGGATCCCACGTTAAACTGTAGGTCCTCCATTTCATCTTACAATCACCTTATCATCACACATTAGCGTAAGTGCGTACAACCCGAACGGGTAGTAAGACGCGGTGTTAATAATAATAATAATAATAATATCATTCATATAATTATATTTTAATTTTAATGTGCTTCCTTTAAGTTAAATTAAATAAGACCACGTGCTGTGTTTAAGAGTTAAATCAAGATTAACCATCAACCACTGATTTAGAATTCACTCTTTTAGAGCGAGAGGGTAAAGGGGGTGGGGGAATAAAACACTAATTCATACCTTAGGAAATGTGGTAAGACACTTATTTAGGAGTAGTTTTCAGGTGGGGAAGGGGTGCATAGCTACCCGCAATTCTTCAGATTGGAAAAGAGGAGGAGAGGATGTTACTAGACCTCCAGAACACCTTCCCTCTAGGACAGGAGTGACCAGTTTGATCTACTGATTTACTTCGGAGAAGGAAAATCCTTTGTGATCTACCACGAGACCATAGGGCTATACGATTTTTTCCAGTGGTAAAAAATTAATAACCCCTTTTGTGTTTTAATAGTGAAACTATATTGCATATAAGAACTAAAGTCCTTTCTCACACTACTACTGAGTTTTTCATCAGACTACATAATACATCATTTCCCTTAAAAAGTATTTTATCATCAAACACTTGACTTTGAAGTTGATGTATGGCACCTCATAATCTTAGGGTAGTTTGTTGAATGGGAGTTCATAATTACTCTATCATAAATGAAGGTAGGTTTGTAAATGGTCATCATTCAGACAACACATGTTGATTTGAGAAAATCTGTAAACCCCTCTCTTTCATTTTCTTTCTCTCAATCATGTTTAATCGATCGACCAAACTATCAGCCGTAGTTGACCGGTAGATCACGATCGACTATTTCGCCACCCGTGCTCTAAGTTATATGGCTAACATCCTCTAGATACTTTTGTTGAGCAACGCGCAACTTAATGGCAGGATTTTTTTTCTCCCTAAGGAAATGCAGTTTTACTTTTACAAATATGTATACAATAAAATATTATTCTTAGCAACTTTTCCATGAATTACTTAAAGTTAATTTACTTTTTCCCCCTCTTTATTGGAGGCCCTGCCGATGTTCGGTTTATTTAAATGTTACAAGTCTAAATCGAAGCTATAAATGGGTACAAGCAGGACACGACTAGTTCGAAATAAACTTGAACTTGATCTTAATTGTTTTATTGGCTTCAAACATGTCTGTTTATAACCCGTCACTTAGTTTTTATTTAATTTTATTGGCAAGCATGCAAGTAACACAATGGGTGAGCTACATGTAAGTCTCACTTTATGGTTTGCGCGCCAACATCGGACTCGGAAAGCCATAGTTTAAGCTCGACCTTTTTTCCAGGAAGTTATTTTTATCACAGATGGTTTTTCATCCTAACTTCATACGAATGTCAGTAAAGTTACTATTAACTACCCTCATAATTGATTCCCATATTAAATTAAACCCTTTGATAACCTTATGACAGGTAAGTTTCGTCCCACAGGTAATATAATATATACAATATATTATTATGTAAAATAAATTATTCATAATATATCTATAACTATAATGAAAACGACAGGATACGACACAGGAAAATAATGAACTAATTTACGTCCTGAAACTATTGATATAATAAACAAACATAAATGGTAAAGATTTAACCGTAGGTGAACTGGCGGTCTAGGGGTAAGGTGTCAGACTTCTGTGCTGACGGCCGGGGTTCAATCCTCGGTCCCAGCATAGATTTATCTGATTACCAAACCCTTCCTTCACCTCTGACAATACATCTTGTGAATATGGGGAATGCCAGGCCTCCGCCGTGGTTCGGATTCCACGTTAAACTGTAGGTCCTCCATTTCATCTCACAATCACCCTACCATTACACATTAGCGTAAGTGCGTATAACCCGGACGGGTGGTAAGACGCGGTGCTAATAATAATAATAATAATAATAATAATAATAATAATAATAATAATAATAATACTTAACCGTAAGTGAAACAGTGACAAAGATATTTTAGAAGACAATGTGATGTGATGTGTGACAAGATTTTAATGCGATTCTCCCGATCGCTTCCTAATTATATTGACAAAATAGACAATAGCGATAACCAGGCGTTACTTGTGTTGGACGTGGCCACTTTGTAAAAAGAACTGCAAATGTATTTAGAACCAAAAATAAAGAAACAAAGACGCGATATGTGTGGGAAATATTTGTTGCTGCCTAATGATGATGTGTAGTATTGCTAGATTTTACAGATGCATTTTTAGCATCTGAATAAATTAAAACTTTTTCTAGCCCATATACATTTAAAATTGCATTAATTTATTTTACAACCTGGGAAAAAAAATAATCCGGCAGAATTATTATTATTATTTAAATTGTTAATTAATCAAATGTATTTGGTTACTAAATACTATTATCAACATTGTTACTTTTTTAGATTATTTGCTACCTCCATAATGTGTAATATTAATTATGCATACACAGTATATATTACTTGAATGTGTGTGTGTTTATATTTTAATGCTCCATTTTGTTCTGCTTTCATAATGTATTTAATTCGTTAATGTGTCCATAAATGTACTCAATTATGTAAAGATATACTCGTATTTGTTTAGTATTATTAACAATTTTAATGTATACATTTATCATAAACATTTTTAATTATTATAATAATAATACATAATTATTTGTATACATTAGAAAGACGTGACTAATCGTAAGAAAACGCCCTTAACGTTGTCAAAATAAGGACGATAATATTGTTTTATTTAGGGGACTATCCCCCAAAATTGTTAACGAATGGTCGCCTAAGTTTAATNATCTGGTCGTGGGGGTGGAATGACCTTCCTACTTCGCAAAGTATGTCCAAGGTAAAATTAAATTCTTAGTGAGAGGGGAGCAAAGTTAGGATAATCTAGGTTAGATTAGCTTAGGGTTTTTTAGCTCCGCTTTTTGATACTCGTTCGGGTTATACGCTTCTATACTAATTACGCTAATGGTTTTAAGAATTAGTAAGCACCTTGGAAGGTAAATTGTACTGCAAGATGGCAGTGTCCAATCCACCTTGGGAGGGAAGATGTTGGTGGTAGTCTGGGGTCAAAAATTGTGCACAGTCCACCTACTCCAAGTTTAATCCCAGTTGAGTGCGAATTTATCCACAATGAGTATCTTTTTTATAACCCAGAAGAATGTTGGTGCACTACTTACATGTTAACTTCTTCATCCTATTTTAGTTTAGGTGGACTGTCATCTATATACAGTATTGCCACTCCTCATTCTCTTCCCCTGAGCTAGATCACTGGGTCGTTGTAGATCCCTAGTTGTAAGTCCGTCTGACTCCAATCCTCCAGATTGTCTGACACATGGCGGCCAACTAGATATGTGACCGCGAGACGCGGACAGACCTCCCCGACGATTGGGCGCCGCCGCCGACTTGTTTTTATTCCCTTCTGCCCACCCGCCCGCGTTCATTGCGGTGGAGAGTTTAGTTTTAACGATGGTTGGGAACATAATCCCTGTCCTGCGCCACTGTGTCTCTTCTAGAACAGGATTCTGATAAAAAACAAAAGTCTTTTGCGCTCAACATTGATAAACATTTAACTATATTGCTAATGTTACCAGTATTTTATAGGTTTTGATCATATCTACCATACTTGATAACTGAAACTCACCTGAATTTACGTATGAATACGTGAAAGTAGCCTTAGTGACTTGTGTAACATTCGGAAATGGTTCTTTCTACCAGAATCTTCTTCTAGTCCATTCCTGAAAACTTTTGGAATGTTTCCAAAATAGTTTCTGAAACTCACCTGAATTTACGTATGAATACGTGAAAGTAGCCTTAGTGACTTGTATAACAGTCGGAAATGGTCCTTTCTACCAGAATCCTCTTCTAGTCCATTCCTGAAAACTTTTGGAATGTTTCCAAAATAGTTTGGATTAGTTGTTTTTTTGTGTGTGAAAAACTGATCTCTAGAGACTTCTATTGAGAGATATACGCTTGAAATATGTTTCATAGTCTTTTCACATTGTGTTTTTATGAGTGTGTTTTCGAGCATTTGTTTTAGCTTCTATCTCTGACCTGAAACAAAATAGGCTACCATTCTGCCCCATTTGATTTCACAAGTTGGAATATGTATGCTATTTCTTGTGATTTGTGTGTTTGTAACTGTTCGGGCTAGTTACATATTTGAATAGAGACGAAAATGATAAAGTTTAGAGAAAGTGTATCCGCATTTGCGTGAATACCCTTTTAAAAATAAACACCCTAAATATACACGCCCTAGAGTTTGACTGTGAATTCTCTTATCATCGGCAAACCAAACCAGACGATATTGGTGTCTTAACCCACGTGCCCATCGGTGCAAGATTCAGCATATTAAATCCCGCTTATAGCAATTGTATTTGCACCTTTAAACCCTAAATAATATCATTGTAATAGCTAATATTTCTCAAACGACCTTTTAAATTTCTCCCCATTGTTCAAAATTGAGATCGCAAATACTCCTGGCCTAAATTTGAACCCTAAACTCCCGAATATTGGTAAACCAGACGCTACGAGACTGGTGCCTTTTCCCGTGATCTCACCGATCGTTGGTCATATAACGATGTGTTATCAATCAATGCAATAGGGTCTTCTTTTAAGACATCATGTAAATAAATGGTGGATTTTGTCGCGACAGCAAGGCTTTGTTCGGAAATAAAATCTTCTCTCATCTGTTGCTTAAGAAATGTCGCTGTTGTAGGGGCGTAGGGTGGGGTTTTTGGGTGGCCCCAACTTTCAGTAGGAAGGAAAAGAGGGAGGGGGAAGGTTTCTCATCAATCAGTCCTGAATGTCCTAGACTAGAGTCTAAGAACGTGCCCGGCCTGAAGATTGTGGTGCGCTACGCTCTTTCTTTGTGTGTGTGTTGCGCTATGCTCTTTGTGGTGTGTGTTTTGCGCTACGCTCTTTGTGTGTGGGTTGCGCTCTTTGTGTTTGTGTGTGTGCGCGCTACACGTCCTCAGGCAATTGCACCATAATTCACTTAAATATATATGATAAAACATCGCCCACTGAACCTGGCCGGGGCTCAAACTTTGGGCCCACTGTTCCGTCATTTACGCTAGTAATACCTTTTTAAATTAGGTTTTTATAGATGAGAGTTTCGAAACAAATCCACACGATATTAATTTGAACGCAGTTAAAAATGGGAACCATGGACACGAGTATTGCCCCCTCCCCGCCTCCCCCCCTCAATTTCACAGATATAATTTATTGACACTCTTCAATAGTTAATAACATGAACATAAAAACTTGAATGAGGGTCCTACGTTTAAATGGCAGCTACCTTCTCCGGCTCTCGTCTGCAATTTAAAAATGCTGGTTCTCGGAAATGCCCGCATAACACCTCCACACCTAAAATTGTCACTTTAACTTATATAGACCTACATCTAGGCTATTATTATTATTATTATTATTATTATTATTATTATTATTAGCACCACGTCTTACTACCCGTTTGGGTTGTATGCACTTACGCTAATGTGTAATGGTAGGGTGATTGTGGGATGAAACGGAGGACCTACAATTTAACGTGGAATCCGAACCACTGCAGAGATCTAGCACTCCATACATTCACAAGTTGTGATTAATACATGTCTTGTCAGAGGTGAAGGAAGTGTTTGGTAATCAGATAAATCTGTGCTGGGACCGAGGATTGAACGCCGGACCCCCAGCACAGAAGTCCGACACCTTACCCCTAGGCTGCCAGGTCACCTAAGCTATTATAAAACTTAAACAACGGTTGATTGGAAAAGCCTTGGATAAGCTGATTTTCTAAATGTGTTTATAAAAAGATTCGATCTATAAAGGCCCGGAGTTTGATTCCCTGTTCGGTTATATTCTTTAAAAAAAAGATGTTCACAGAATGACAATAAAGCCTACTTTATTCATAAGGTCACTTTGCAAGAAATGTCTCGATTACTTCCAGTCTTTGCCCCTCCCCCTTCTATTAACACCCCCCTCGCTAAAAACAACCTGAGATATCAAAGTGCCGCGCTCCCGCTAAACTAGGAAAACACGTTTTTTTGTGTCTGGGGAAAAACAGGGAAATTGGAGGGGTAAAACCTATTGTAAATACTACTAAATTTATGAATTTGGGACATTTAAATTCAAGCTTTTAATAGTTGGCCTTTGTTTATAATAGAATCCGAACTTAAAGACCAAGCAAATTGATTCGAGCACAATAAGTCTATTCTCCCCAAAACAGTTTTTCTTTCCCATCATGATCAAACTGATGTTCAAAACACAGGGGCCGATTGATGTGGGGTCATGGCTTCTGGTCTCGCGCTTGAAGGGGCCCCTATAAGGCCACGCACTTTTTTTTACTACAACTTTATAAAATAGTATAAGTGCGATAGTATTCCATATTTATATCGTTCGGTCAACGAGCTTAACTAAACTAGAACTGGAACCGTAATCGTAATCGATAAGTATTTTTAGATTATAAAACGTTCTTATCGGTTCTTAAAGGTTTTAACTTTTAAAATATATTCTTTATAATTGTATTGTATGCCCTTCTTTCTATTAATTCTAATTTCAAACTTTTTTTTCTTATAACCAATTTTTAAAAAAAGGTTGTGTGACCCCACATTTTGCAAGTGGCCGCCACCCTCCGAATTTATTAATCCACCCTGTAAATAAAGATCAATAAACTTCATACTAGTCAATTTTATGAATAGTTTTAAATGTAATTGCTCTGTGCTTCAATTTGAATTTTCTATAAAATAAATAATTGGGAGTTCCTTCTGGAAAACCTGGAAAATATCGTAAATTTTGTATTAATGAAACAGTAGCAGCCCTCTTTGTATACAGATTTAAAAAAAATATATATATATGCCTATATTGTTTGGAAATTTTATGTGCAGTCTTGAATTAATCCAAGCACAAGTCATAAAAAACCCCACAAAAGCCCTTTTTATCCACCAATATCTCATATGGAGTCAAACCAGGGTCTCCGAGGATTGCCGACGTTTCAAATCCCACTTTTTATTAATATTATAATAAGTTTGTCATTTTGAGAAGAACAACTAACCTGCCACTTATTCTTAATATCTTATAGGGATGATTTGTTAAAATCCTATCGGGAAACCTTAAATAAAAGCTATTAAAATAATTCCAGTCAAGCTTCACAACTCTTGAGTAAGGTGTTTAGAAAGTATTGTTTTACTTTCGTATTGAAACGTTATCAATACACTGACTGTAACACATCATATTACAGTGAGTACAGTGAGTACAGTGAGTAGGCCTATATTTACAAGTTGTCCCCTCAGTGAGCCGAAGACAACTACAAATTAACAAGGCTACTGACACACGGCTAAATTTTACTGTGAGACTTTTCAATTTGGAGATCCCACCTGCTTCGATGGCCTCATGGTCTAAGGCGCTACTCTTGCAGTAGACTAGATCGCCGATGACGGGGAGATCAAGGTTCGAATATCAGTTGGTTATATTGAGGGTGGATTTTATAATATTGTTTTCCACTTTCTCACTCTCCACGAAAATACGAGTACACTCCTTCTAAATACAGCCATCCTAATCCCTAAAGTCATTAGCGTAATTAGTACACAAGAGTATAAACCCTAACGTGGTGCTAAAAAAGAAATAACGAGAAAATCGACCATCCACTTCTGGAAAGGAAAGCGTGTTGTAGACAGTAACTGAACAATCAATCATTAAAGGTCTCTGGAAAGCACATAAAACACTGTTAAATGAGTTGCTTTCGTTCAGAATGCCTTTGCCATCAAAAGACTGTCTGGTTTCTCCTACACCCCAAGAATGAGGAGTATAAATCTTACGTGCTCTTGTAAGGCATGTTAACAACATTTTATCAGTGCTGCCCTCCTCCCCTACTACCACCCACCTGGGAGGGTGTATATTGACCATCACAACACACCCTGTACACTAGCCCCAAGTTGATTTATGGCAGCTATCGAAGTTCTTCTCAATGAAGTTTATCTCGCTCGCGCTATCGTAAATCATCCGTGAGAGGGAACCGAGTTTCTTTTCACTGGCAGAGTTGCTCCAAGTAAAGTTATCAACTCGACCAAGGATTGAATGGTAAAACGGAGGGATGAAGACCTGAGGAAGGTGGGGGAAAACGACTTATCGAAGGAGCGCGCGGAACGAATTTTCGTTCAATGTTTATTTTCAGTTTTTCGAGTTTTTTTTTCTGAACCTATCTCTTTCTTTTTCTTCCCCCCTTCCTCTTAGAATACCTATTTTTTCACCTGTCTTGCTGTAAACATTATTCTTGTTTTTATAATGGTATAAACTTGTGAACTCCGGCCCCGGCAAACTCCAGCTCTAAATTATAACAGTTTTTAGACATCTTTACAATCACCTAGCTTTCTTTTATTTTATATTTTATTTAAAAAAAATGTATATATACATACATTGTTATTGAGTTGTTTGAATGTAGCTAAACAAAAAACAATGGTAAAAAGGATGTTAAATTAAGTACATGACAACATTTCTCATTTTGTGGTTTTGATTTCTATTTTCTTCTAGTTTTTTAAAATTATTATTTTTAATTTATATGTGTACCCTATAAGATAAAGTGTATTTTGTTAAGGGTTTTGATGACTTGTTCAGACACAGCTATTTGTTAGAATCTTAATATCGCCCTAATAAGGAGTAGAATTTACCATCACAAAGTGCTCTAAATGTTGTTAATATACAATTATGTATGTCTATGTACACCTA
Organism: Timema californicum; assembly: GCA_902141385.1. Taxonomy (NCBI): domain Eukaryota; kingdom Metazoa; phylum Arthropoda; class Insecta; order Phasmatodea; family Timematidae; genus Timema; species Timema californicum. The sequence goes on along the minus strand of CABFOW010000338.1, from coordinate 239,818 downwards.
TGTTAAATAATCATTTATAACACTTCTTTAAGATGGTTTATAGTAATATTAGTGTGTACTATATTTAATTAATGCGTTTTAACGGGATCTGAATCTTTCATCTTTGGATTTATGTTAAAATATGTATTTATTTCGCTAAAGATTTTTCAAGTATGAATATAATCGTTCATGGTATAACGTGAATTTCTTTACACTATATACTTTAAATTAAAAGGCTCGACACTTGTTAAAAGTCAACCATTATTTAGATTGAAGGACGTATAATCCATACAGAAAATGGTTTGGTGGCTGCATTTGAAATTTCAATCGAGATTGAACATAAATAATTGTGTACCTAAAGCTGGAAGTTCAGGGCCGCTCTATGAGGTTTACTAATCTAGCACATGATTTTATCTACTCTATTGATTGTAATGTTCTTGGTTTATGCCTTCTGTTGCAGGTAAGATGTGCTGTTTCAATTTTCTGGTCCCAAGCCATTGTTGTAAATCAAGAAATGGAAGCATATGTGGATGGAGACAGCGATATGGCAAGTGAAGTCAATTATATGGCAAAGGTTGGGCATTGAAATATGTAACTGAAACCAATCGTTCTTTTGAAGTGGGTGTCAAATTAGCTGTAAGAAAAATGTTAAGTACAGGCTCGGCTACAAAATAAAGGAACCAAAGGGACACACAATATTTTAATGTTTTTTTCCCATTAAAAATACTTTTGTTTGAGCTGGGATAGATAATGAAGAATGTCTTTTCTCGCGAAGAAATGATATTCACATTTGTTCAACAAAGATAATTAAAATATCCATGTTTTTGGTTTAAGACTATACACTTGAACATTTTTTGATGTGTTTACGAGTTGTAGCTGTAGTTAAATTATGCACAAACATTTCACCCGAGTGTGAGTTAAAAAGCAAGGTAAAAACTTTCCGATTTTGACCCCACCTCCGTTTAGAATACAAAATGCAGTTAGGCGGTCTATTATCACTGGACATCGTGCAATATGTCATGCTCTATCTCGTCAGAAATCTACATCTATTGTGGTCCATTCATGTAATAAATCAATAAGTACAGTAATTTTCCTTGACATTAATAGCTGTTTACTGGTGTAATATCCTTACTCAGTTGTGTCAACCTTTGAAATGTGTTAGGCCTACTTTGAACGTGTTGGTTATTTAAAGGAATAAACTAATTTTTTTAAACATTTTTGTACTGAAATAATTTTTAAAATTTTACATTAAATGACATGTTTTTATAACACTGAAGTATAATTTACAAACGGGGATGAATTTTAAACTCAAATTACTTTATTGGTGCGGCTGGTGTTTAGAGCTAAATATTCTTATAAGAGTGATTAAAGTGATCTGTGCTTTTTATGTAAGATTTTCATAAAATACTTTAATGAATGGAAATATTGTTCAATATCCAGTACAGGTCAACAATTTTCGTTGATCAAAATCCTAATTGAAAAAAATATTATTTAGCCATTATCTGAAACATTCATTAATAGACAATTTAAGGTGACCTGGCGGTCTAGGGGTAAGGTGTCGGACTTCTGTTCTGGGTTCCGGGGTTCAATCCTCGGTCCCGGCACAGATTTATCTGATTACCAAAACCTTCCTTCACCTCTGACAAGACATCTTGTGAATGTGAGGAATGCCAGGCCTCCATCGTGGTTCGGATTCCACGTTAAACTGTAGGTCCTCCATTTTCATCTCACTATCACCCTACCATTACACATTAACGTAAGTGCGTATGACCCGAACGGGTAGTAAGACGCGGTGCTAACAATAATAATAATAATAATAATAATAATAGACAATTTACTATATCAGAATGGTGGTGGATCACTTGTTACAATTTCGAAATTGTTTGCTAGCATTAATACATTTGTGATGTTATGAGCTTTCTAGTATCAATCATCTTTAATAAAACAGGAAATAACATTGAGCCCCCTAAGATTGAAGAGCAGGCTACGTATTAAAATTCTCCAATCTTGTAATTTAGTTGTCTTACTTTAAAGCATAACTCTGCACTTAGACACACATTTCAGCAGATGAGTTTCATTTTACTATTTGATTTACCTACAAATTATTTCGAGGGGTGGAGGTGTGTTGCGACTCCACGAGTTGTTTATTCTAAAGATACAGTTGAATTGTGGCCCCACATGTTTAGAGCTATGTACACATTGCGGCCCGGAATGTTGACCTAACCTAACCTAACCTAACCTAATCTAACAAACCTAAAAAAATTTACCAAAACAATTGAACGACAAGAACTGAGGAAGTTTGTATATTACGAGGGATGTGACATGAGACGATGATAGTTTCTATCTGAAATTTAAGACAGCATGGTAGAAAGCACACTGCTAATTAGTTGGACGCAAGATATACCTCTCTCTCTCTCAAGTGAATGGATCGCAATTCGTACACGTCTGTTAAAAAGTTGGGCCACAACTCATGCACGATTTCAAGACTACGCCGCAACTCACCTACACATATTTCGAGACTTATAACGCACATTAGAATACCACCATACTGCTTATTTATTGACTGTATTAAATGTGTAATTACAATTGCTAATAATAATAATATATACGGTACATATAAACTATTATAGTTTTATCTTCTTGGAAAATTTTGCTAATAATATTAGTCGAAGAAGAAGAAGAAATCAACTGTAAAAAGTAAAATTGGGATGAATCTACTATTTTACGAATCCGAATCTTTATTTAATCTACAATTCCCGAATTTCAAATTCTAATTCAAATATTGAGAAAAATTATGAATAAAAGAGCTAATATAAGTATAATGTAATAATAGAAAATTGAAATAATGAATGATAAATAAGTCCAACATTTTTTGCTATAATCCATTGATTTATAACATTCTTACATCTAGTTAGGTGTTAAATCAATGTTCCAGGGTCTTGTTAAGTTTGTCCAATAATAATAATGTACCACCATTAAGGCGAATTGAAGCCATAAGATAAATTATAATTCAAAATTTGAAAAAAATATATAAAAAAATCATGTCTTGAATCCGATATTTTCTCGAATCTTGAATATCTTTAAGGGTCCGAGGGCCTCATTTCCAGTAAAAAGTAAACTTGCTTGATTTAACCTATTTTAATCCACTAAACTATCATTTTCCTTGTAGAAAAACTCGCAATGACTTTTTATCATTATGTATCAGTATCATCCATAGAGACAGAATAAAGAGTTTTCTTGGAAGTATGATGGAAAATACAATAAAAAAAACTTAGTCTACTATTAAATAACACTTCGTGATTGGCTAAGCTTCGACATATATTTACATAATTAGTTCATAAAAAACACCATGCCTTAAAAATATTTTTATGTTTAAAAAACACCTAATTTATCTCTTTGTTTCTGATGGTCGAATGCAAGTTTAGTAAGCCCTTTATCGAGCACAAAACACTCATAATAAATTCTAGTGAAATCGTCATAATTAGAGCCTTAAATTACTTTTAAATTTAAAACTTTACTTAATTAAAGTTAATGTAGTAGTAGTTTGTGTTCTACAGTATACATCTATCGCTTTTGACAGATGGTGTCAATTTTGTCAACGTTAGCTGCCCTGCATTTATTTGTTTATGCCCTAAAAGTTTCTTCATATTGTGATCAAACTATGATTGTATTTAAGTTGGTCATACAAGATATTGCAACCCTTGGTCTTAGCTAAGTTTGTTGCCGTTGGTTAAGTTAGTTTGCAGGCCCTGGTAAGTGTTTAGAAAGTGCCCTTTGAATATCCCAACACAAATAGAAATCATCATATACCAACGTAGACTAATATAAATATAATGGTTTATCACCTATTCAACTTAAATTCCTATATGTGAGGGCCTGTAACTGATAAAACCCCATTTATCTTTGTGCGGAAAACCTTCAGTTGGGCCTCGCACCCACATCTGGGTTCTGGGAGGACTTGGGTCGAGAACCTTCGACCTCTAATGACACTGACAATAACTCTTGTCTGTAATAAATATGGCGTGTGGTTAAATGAAACAATCCGCGCGTCAGCGCCATGAATTATGGCCGCCCGTGCCTAACGTTACGAGTTCTACTACTTACTCAGAGTGCCTTAAGGGGGGCGGCCTTCCGGAGCGCTGAGACGCCTTCGCAGACGTCTGGGTAGCAAACCTGCGTTGTCTAATTGTTTGTTATTTCAAAATATAGTTTAAACAAAGGTGGGGTTGGAAAGTATCAACATGTTCCTAGTTCAGGGGTGGCGAACCTTTTTAGACCTGTGTCAGGGTAATCACGCACCTGGAATACTGGGACAACTCAAGAAATCTGTCGGGGAAACACATATAATTAAAAAAAAATCTAGTAGAAATCCTGGAATATTTGTTAATTGGGACGTTTAACTGAAAGCTTTAAATAGTTCTGGGTCTTTGAATGGACTAAAAGGTTAAATGAACTAAGCAGGTTGGCTTAAACATGTCTTATTACCCCTTGATCGTGAAGTGACAGAAGACGTATTTCCCCATCATTCTTAAATTATACTGTTTTAAACATAAGTTACATGACTTTACACTGTTTTGAAGAAAAATGACATTGTATTACTCCTTTCTTCAATCTAAGCGGTCTGGAAAAAAAAAGGTATTTCCTTCTGTAAAATCTAGAGAAAACATGAAATGTATCAATATGTAAATATTGACAAACCTGAATGTTCTATTTAAGGATTAGCTGAATGTTTTGATCTAGTATAGACTACCACCTCTTATTTACGGTTTTTAATGAGAAATTAATCGTGATGCAATTACTTTTTAATGATTTATGTGTTATTTTTATATATCCTCCTTATACATGCAATTAATTGCATATAATGCCAACCATTATTACAAGTTCTTCTAAAATAACATTTTAAGATTAGGTAGGTTGGTCGGTTTTAAGATTAACCTCTGTGTTGGTTTGTCTATTAAAGTTGTATTAGTTGTTTGTTTTTTCATGTCGGCCTGTCACTAAAATCGTGTCCCAGTCCAATAGTTCTGAGAGCAAAGTGATGGCTAGAAACATATTTTTAAACAAATAAAGTTACAGAAAGATAATAATTTATTGGCGTTGATGCTTCAGAACTGCAATTTCCATAAGATTTATTATTTAGCACCGCGTCTTACTACCCGTTCGGGTTATACGTCTTTAAGTACTAATTACGCTAATGGATTGGGAATTGGGAAGGTTGAATTAGAGTAAGTGAACCCGCATTTGCGTGGAGGGAGACTGGAAAACCATTTAGAAAAAAAAAAGTTCACCCGACCTATATTCGAACCTTGAGCTCCTCGTCCTCGGCGGTCGAGCTCAACACGACTAGCGCGTTAGCCAACTACGCCACCGAGGCGGGTGAATTTCCATAAGAAATACAGCAATGTGTGGATATACCTCTTCAAGTAGGCGACATTCCTAACACCCCTCCGAAAGCTTTAGTATGCTACATTGACACCCAAGATACGACTGCCACAGTCTTAGTTTGGATTTCGAGGGACGCTAGGTTTAATTAGGTTCATTAGAACTACGTTGACGAAATTTTGAAATCCCGAAGGGTTATTCACTTCGTGAAAGGTTTAATCGAATCAGTAACAGTCCAGTAATCTGATGTCAAATGAATTCCTTCTTTTGTATTATAGGTTGGGGATTGTGTTTTGTATGGCAACTACGTGCTGAGCTCGACCGCTGAGGATGGGGAGATCGAGGTTCGAATCTCGGTCGGGTGAACTGGGGAGGTTTTTCCTAAATGGTTTTCCGCTCTCCCTCCACGCAAATGCAGGTTCACTTCCTCTAATTAAACCTGCCCAATTCCTAATCCATTAGAGTAATTAGTACTTAAAGCGTATAACCCGAACGGGTAGTAAGACGCGGTGCTAAATATTATTATTATTGTATGGCAACTAAAGTATGTTCACCGTAGGAATTGTTTTCTGAAAGGCCTTTTTCCCTACCAGAAATCTATTATATAGTAGGATATTGGTAGGAAAAAAAAAACCTTCCGGAGAGTAATTCCTACCGTGAATGGAGTATATTATCTCTGACCTTTAGATTAACGGTGCAATCTTCAATTAAATAAGCAATTCAGATTATCAGCCGTGTTTTTCCAACTTCATTGATATATTATAAGTTATAGACACGACTAGAAGGGTGAACTGGTAGCATTTTTAGTAGCCATGAGTGTCGAGAGTTAGTTGTGGATCAGGGGGGCCTGATTCCCCTATAACTATTTGGATAGGGGTGTAGCCTACATATACTATATGCTTATAAATTTAAATAAGGTAATGATGTTTTTTAATTTTACTATTAAGGTTTTGATACCATTGACCAACAAGAAATTAATTCTGTTTTTGTATTCACCCACTAGAAAATTGCATTTATTTAACTTACTAATGTCTATTTATGTTTTCGAACATAATAAATGATAACACTTGCCTGGCGAGAAATATGTAAAACAATGCGGTATAAAACATGTATCCAGCTGAGGTACAAACCCCATCCTCGCGGTTCATTCGGGAGTGGTACTGTTTTTATATTAATTATTTGTTTGCAGAGTGAATTCATCCCAAGCTTTAAAAACTAACCGTTTGTTTGTGTTAACGAATAACGAACAAAATGCACACAACCTAATTAGGACAGCGGGAAAGTAAACTGCAGGCCATATTAATTAGTATTATTAAATGGTTCACGAGTTTGTTCTCAGCTCCATCATTAAGCACTTTCATCACATTTCTCCATGGGTTCAATTCATTTTGCGTGCAAGTGTAGATGTTTTATCTGTAAAATATTCTCTTTTTAACAGAATTTCTTTTGTTTTCTTGTGACTTATAGGATAAAAAAACCTTCACCTCGGAATCTTCTTGAGAAAAAGGGCCAGTGGCGCTTTGTGCTCAGTTCCCTTTGCCGTTTTCTCAACTTATTTAATGGCTGACTGAACCCGGCAAATTAATTCAGTTTACTGGGAAACTATGTCTGATTGTTATCTTCGCTGAGATATGTGTTTTGCTGAAACTGGTGGCGTATGTGGGCGTGGGAGTCGTTGAAAGACACGGTGTTCAAGAGACTGAGTTGGTCACTCGGATTGTGTGGTTTTCTCTAGCCTGACGGGACGGGGGTTCAGTCTCCTCGCCTAGATGAACCGAGGTGGGTTTATCCACAAGGTAGTTTATCATCTTCCCTCTTGATGTATAAGTGCAGTTCCTCTTATTTATAATGTTTTATCTATTTACCAACATCTTAGTTGTTTGATAGAGCACTTTCCAAGCGATTTAAGGAACTCTGGTATAGTTTTAGTTAAGGACAAACATTGCACTCTTTGAGGATGGTGTTCCTTACATTCAAACTATGATACATTGACGTAGGATAGCCATAGTTTTAGTTTAGAATAATAATTATAAAATAATTATCGAGTAAATCATTGTAGCTAGTAGCTGGCATACTGGTACTAAAGCCTACTAAATTAAGAAATACACTAGTTAATGTATATCAATGTAGAATATTAAATTAATTAAAGAAGTCTACATATTATCTTCAATGGATAAGATAAAATAACGTTTTTGAGTTTTCATGAAGTTTATGTATTCATTACTTTTTTATATTCATACGTCTACTTTAAACATTGCATTATATTATATTTTATTTTATCGCACTTTACAACTTTAAACGTTACTTAAACTATTAGCTCTAGAATTGAAGGGCGAATAGGGTAAATATTTAAGAAAATATATCCGCATTCACATGTTCAAATAGTAAACCATATTGTGCAGATTAAAAAAAACTTGGTGAGCTCGGGGCTCTAATTTCGGTTGGGTGTACTGAGTTTTTTTATTAAATTGTTTCCTCACTCTTTCCACGCAAGTGCTGGTACATTTCCTTTAAGTTTATACTTTCCTCATCCCTAATCTAATAGCATGAATAATGTATACGTGTGACTCGAACAGATGGAAAAAATAACGTTGAAAAACGTTAAAATTATATCTAAACTAATCTACATGTTGGTTGATAATAAAATAAACTTGAACTGTTTTGGAAGCTAGAAATATACTAAATAATACAAATACGGATTTAAAATCGACTTCTGTGATAAACATTAAAGGTTTTGTAAACACCCTGTACACAACCAGTCAGCCTCCTCACGTTGAAAGAGCAAGACAGAATAACAGCGAACAGATCGCAGCAATTGAAACCTGCAATTTGTGAAGGGAAAATAATGACCCACGTACCCCCCTCTGTCATCAAGTGATTCTTTATTTCCTTTTGCATAAATCTACAACACAAATAACTATTGAATACTTCTTCCTCCTTCATGGTTCCGATTCTTATTGTCAAGTGGTGTGCTTCATTCTAGGCTCTTCATCCTTCTTGTCCTTTCGCCCTCAAACTAGCTTCGTTTGTTATCTTCGCAATTTTATTCTTCGTTTGGAGGCCTTTACACTTATTTTTGTTGAGTTTTGTGGGAAGGAGGGGAGGGGTTGGTATTTTATTATTATTGTGAGGTTTTTTTATACTACGGAGTATTTGGAATAGTTGCGGCTTTTCCCTATAATTGAACCAATTGGTTTACATTTCTTTCTCCGCAGGTTTATCTCTGGCGAATTTCGAGTAGAATAAAGAGGAGTGATTGAATGAAGCATCGAAGACACGACCGAAAGAAAGTGAACAAAGAAATCATTAAAACTTTATATCATTTGCACGAGGCCCTGACTCGATTAAATACTTTTGTACAGTCTTCGTTTGATCTGTTTTTTTTTTTGTTCCACCACAATCTTACTTTGAAGCATATTATAAGGGAGTTTTCTACTTTAAAGGAGCGTATAACCCGAACGGGTAGTAATACGCGATGCTAAATAAATAAAAAAATAAAAAAAATACTTTAAAGGAAGTATCCTTACACTGTGGTATTTCTTATGGGAGGGGAGATTTGAAGCTTCAAAACAACTTAACGACTTTACCTACTTGGAGATTTTGAAGCGGGTTGCATCTTAACTTAACGCACCTAAGATCTTCACTGTGTATAATTGACGCAAATAAATAATTTTTAAAAATCAAATAATATAATGAGTGTGTAAACTCATCAAAGGAAGAGGGGATGTGTTTTCGGTAGGTAAACAATAGGCCTCGCAGAGTAAACTGCTGGTTTTCTTCCCTCTCTTTCTATTTCGTACATTGGTGTCGTGTTATGGTGCTTAGACGGCTTAGGTGCGTCAAATCAAGATGCAACCCGCTTCACAAAATAGCTTCAAAATCTCCACGTAGGCAACGTCGTTAAGAAATAATTTTATTTGAGGAAGGCTAGAGCTATGTTTCCTACCATTTATTTTGATCTCAGAACTTCAACATTTCGCATGGAACGTTGTTGAAAATTAGTTAATTTCTCCTTTTGGTTAATTTATTTTAAAATTGTAATACTTTTAATAAAGTATTATTATTAGCACCGCGTCTTACTACCCGTTCGGGTTATACGCACTTACGCTAATGTGTAATGGTCGGGTGATTGTGAGATGAAATGGAGGACCTACAGTTTAACGTGGAATACGAACCACGGTGGAGGCCTGGCATTCCTCACATTCACAAGATGTATTGTTAGAGGTGAAGGAAGGGTTAGGTAATCGGATAAATCTGTACCGGGACCGAGGATTGAACCCCGGCCGCCAGCATAGAAGTCTGACACCTTACCCCTAGACCGCCAGGTCACCCTACTTTTAGTAAAAACTTTTTAATTCTGAAGGGACATATTCCTTTTGGTGTGAGGAATATTTTAAAACTACAACCCACTTCTTAAAACTTTTGCAACGCGTCACATATTTCCGGTAGCCGACCCTCTTATACGACTATTGACGGAGAGGTCGGGACTCGAATTCCGGCTGGGTCTACTGAGGCAGAGTTTTCCAAAATTGTTTCCCGCTCTCCTCTCACATTAATGCGTGTTGATTACCCCTAAAATGCTTTCTTCCTCATCCCTACCTCATCAGTCACTCATTAGAGTAATTATCCTATTTGCGTATAACCTGAACAAATAGTAGGACGCGGTGATTAACATTATTACGGTGGAACACACTCATATGACCTAAGCTTCAAGTGTCCTGAGTTTGATTACAATCTCAGTCAAAGGCTTATAAGGCAAAATAAGCGTTTATCCAGAGTACACTATAATAAGAGGGTTCCAGTTTCTCGTGATCCAGTTCTGAAAATATGAGCCCCTTTTAACTATCATGTGGGATATATTAGAAATTAACTATTAGCACTAGTAAACTCGAAAAGCTCTCCCGTTTTCAAGTACACCATTTAAAAAAATATATTTTTGTTTACGCATATGGTATCTTTAACCGGGATATATATATAGTATTTAGTTCGGTCCCCTGTGTGTGTAGACTTTTAGCCGCTCTGATGGCACAGAAAGTTGCCCAGGGTACACCTATGGAGGTTGTCTACATGTCGTACTCGCCATGAGATGATGTCATGATAGTTATTATTAAGTTGTGGAGCTAGGAGCGATCTTAAACCTAACCTAAACCTAATCAACCAAACCCTGGTGACCATTGGGATAGTTCCCCTTTCGGAGAAAATACCAAAGTTTTCAGTCGGGACTCTGACCCGGGACCCCTAGGTTCATAGCCAGGTGCACTGACCACTACACCACGGAGCTGGCTCACACCACGGTACGGACATGATATGCAGAACAACTTTCGACTTGCAACGGTCACTTTTGACAGATACTATCGACACAGAAAAATTTGGACTAATAATATTGTAAAATGTTATCAATGTCGACCGCAAAAAGTATGTTTTAAAAATAAAGGTCTTTTCTAACGTTTTACTACCCTACCTCACCAGTGGGCACATGGTCTAGGGCGTCGTTCCCGCAATATACTGCATTGCAGTTGGCGGAGAAATTGCGGTTAAAATCTCGGCTGGCTGTACAGATAGAGTGAGATGGCTCAAAATGCAATATATCACTCTGGGGTTTCCATCTCTTTTCCGGACTAATGTGGATGAATTTTATACTGTTCACCCTCTCAATACATTTTGCATGGCACTGCGTTTTGTTACCCGTTCGGGTTATATGCTTATGTGCTAACTACGCTAATGACATAAGCTATTAGGAGGGTTAAGTCTAGAGGAAATGTATCCGCATTTGTGGTGCCAAGGGAGAGGGAAAAACAATTTTGTAAAACAACCCTTAGTACACCCGACTTAGGGCCAGTTTCATAATCAAATTTAGTACGCCTTAAGTGCGGTGCTACACTAAATACAAGACGACAACTACCTAAACTCTAATGGAATGGCCCGTTCTCGCATAGGAAACTGACCCATTCAATTTTGGTTTAGGTAGGTGTCGTCATGTACTTAGTGTAGCGCCGCACTTGAGGCGTACTAAATTTGACTATGAAACTGGCCCTTAGATTCGAACCTTACTTTCCCCGTCATCAGAAGTTTAGTCTACTGCGAGAGTAGCGTGTTAGACTATGCGGCCACTAAAGCGGGTCTCTCAATATTAACCCCTTAATTTAATTCCTAATAAATATTAACTTTGGTGTTGAACTCACTATTAAATAAAGAAACAAAGAGGGTTTTCTTTTTAAATGACAAATGTATTTACAATCACCGATTTATTTTTGTTACCACTTGGAACCGAACCATAGTCTCATAGATCCCTCTGCACCTGTTCACGGATGTATTTTATTTTACATATACCGCCGAGTAGCGCCTCAGCCATTGACTTGTTCTTCTCGCTGAATCCGGGCTACCTGCACTAACTGACGAAGTGTAACGAACCACTAGTTTGCCGGCGGCCTGATTTCCATCCAATTATCTGTTTCGCCACTGTGTTGTGTGTTCATACAAGGTGTTAGATGTGGCTATGACCGGCCCGCTGACAGTTTGGGAGCATCAATTAGCCAGGCAAACTTTTGTTTATAGACCGTAGCTTTCTAATTCATGATGTGTGAGTTCTCCGCTGATAAACAGCGTCGTTCACCGTTACTTTCTTGTATGCTCCCCTTGCATCATCTCCAAACTGGCGGCTCATGTAATGTTCACCCACACATCACGTGTTAGCTTACTATAATCACGACACTCCACTACTTATTCTTTTTTTCCACCGCGTCTTAGAACCCGTTAAGGTTAGACACAGAGGGGCCGTCCTTAAATTATGTAAGGTTTTTATGGGGAGTGCGGGGGTGGGGTGGCGGGAAGTGTGTTTCAATATTTCTTAGGAAAGGGGAGGGGGGGATCCAGAAATAATTTTACTTAAGGTATTTTATCAATGTTTATAACAAAACGAAATATATATAAAATATATTTTTTTATAAAAATAAATATATTTATAGTTATAAATTTCCACTTATATTTCATTTACAATTGCATATCAAGTCTCTTCATTACCAATCTTTATGTCTAAAAAAATTATACGATTAATTAATATAATTTACCAAATCATAAAAAATAAAGTAAGATAGAGGGGTGAAGGGGTAAATTCTCACTAGCCTTTATGAGGGAGGAAGGGGTGGGGGGTGGAGTTGGAAAATCATGAAAAGAAGCCTCCGTAATTTAAAGACGGTCCCATGTATTAATTACACAACTGAAATAGGGATGAGGAAGGTAGAGTTGTAAAAGAAATGTGCCTGATTTACGTATAGGGTAAGTGGGAAATCATTTAAGAAAAACCACCCGACCTGAATCCATCAATCCTGTCCAGAGTGGCTCTCATTAGACTACCAAAGCGGGTGATTGTAAACTGTTATCCAATATTCGCAACCAAACTTCATCCGTTTTATTCGGCAAACCCGTTGTCCGGATAATTCAAGACAAGTTGACTAAATGAGCCATTTCTCAGCGAGAGGGAGGGAGGGGGGGGATTTCAATGCCTCTTAACATAATTGCATCGTTTGTTTATGGAAGTCTCCGCATTTCCATACGTTGCATTACCCGGTGTCGGGCTATTGTTCGAGCCGAGTAAAGAGGGACATTCATCTTTCGGAGCGCGTTGTGACGCCTCCCTGCGGCTTCTTTTATGAATGTAGACTCGATCATTATTCCCAGAGCTCTAGTGATAAATCTTGGCGGGAACGTGCTACACGCAGAATAGCCGCTCGCGCGGCTTAGTGGGATGATGCTAAGGTTGGCACCTTTGGCGCAGGTGGCTCCTTGTTTATTGAGGGAGTTGCATTATTTTATAATACGTTTTCCCCTGTGGGGATTTTACTGTGTTTTTAAATTATTATTTTCAAAGGCACTAACTAAATGACATAAATGCTAGAGATTAATATTTTCTCGTAAAATAACAATAGGAAAATGTTCTGCGGAGGCGGCTTTCAGCCTATAAGTCTGTACCAAGACTTCCATAATTTGGAGAGATTTAACTTTAATTTTCTAAACATGAAAAAAAAATAGCATGGCCTAAAAATTAACTTGACATAAAGACAGCCAATAATATCAAATTATTAATATCAATTCGCCAAACCAAATGATCTGCAAAGCCGTGTTGAGCTGCTGTCACTTTTGGCGGTCGAAACTTTCCCAACAAACCATTTGTTTTTCAATAATTTTTGTTTTTGTTTTTAGCGTTTTTACATTATTGAAACACGAAATTATGAAATTAACCGTTTGGACGTAATTTTTTGTGGAAACGGTGTTTGTGGTTCAATTAAAAATTATTTACAAACGAGAACTTCTAAAAGGCTATCTTCATAAATGAAGATGTCGAACCAGACCAAATGAAAGCTTGAAGGCTCTTGATGACGTCGCACAAACCGTGTTCGGTTGTGTTCATACACATGTGCTCACGTTTTAATTTTGAAACAAATATTTTGTATGGCTCTTTCTCTAAGTTTTACAAAAACATCTATATATTTTGGTGGCAAATTATAAGAAGATATACATGTGAATATGATACTTTTTAGTTTAGTATTTAATGCAATATAAAATCTCATGTTACCACAACCGCAATACAAAAATTCACAATAATGTTATTAATATTGTTTATTCTTTCCATTAGCTACTAAAAAGCCAAATATACATTAATACTTAGGGAAGTATTATTAGAATCTTTTATCAACACTTTTTATTAATATTATAATATTACTAAGTAAATATTAATTATTTACATATAAGTTAACTTTAGTGACTTTCAACTAATGTTTGCAATACAAATATTCTGCTGATTGTCACTTAAGCTACACTCTTACCGTAGATGGAGTATACCCTTCATCTCAGGATATTTCCTATGTATGACGGGTCTAAACAATCTAAATGTATGTATCTAGCTGCATGACATGTCGCAATAATATCTTTATAAAGTTTGTACATCTTGAGGGACCTACCCATAAATACTGAGGCTACCTTCTCAAAGTCTGTACACCTTGATGGACCTACCCACAAATACTGAGGCTACCTTCTCAATGTCTGTACATCTTGATGGACCTACCCACAAATACTGAGGCTACCTTCTCAAAGTCTGTACATCTTGATGGACCTACCCACAAATACTGAGGCTACCTTCTCAATGTCTGTACATCTTGATGGACCTACCCACAAATACAGAGACTCCCTTCTCTAAATCTGTTAATCTTGATCGTACCTTGACCAAAGTTGCGCAACTTACTCGTCCATCACAGGTGTGGGTGATCGCTTTTATTAGTCCATACCATCAGCTTGGGCAATCCTAGTATCAAATCTAGTAAGGTAATCCCAGCCAATCGCTCTCCCAACATAATGCTATTTTAATTTCCTCATTTAAAACCGATTAGAAAGTATATTCTCTACCCCTCCCCCTCGCGATTGCGCCGACGAAGTTGAAATATAACGGCAATAGTATAATTAATCTTCCAGACCCTCGTCATTATCTCCCATCAATGATACCTTCCCGTCGCTGAAACTTCTCAGTAAATCGGAGATGAGAATGTTGAACCTCATTTAGAAGGTTCGCTTTCTTGAAACCCTTTAGGGTGGACGGTATCCCCTCGGGCAGGAAAGGGCAGTGAGGGTTGAGCGGCCAAGGAGAAAATTGGCCGCATCACCATGAAGTTCTAGTCTTCATTTTTTTTTACTATTTTTGTTTCATTCAAGTCTGGTTTCTTTCTACTGTTTCCTCCTTCATCATCGTCTTTTGTTTTCCATCTGAGCTGTCAGTGACAGGCGCTTTTATAAACTCCTCACAGTCATATTAAAAGAAATAAAGTAGAAGCATAAAGTTGAAGACTTTTGGGAAGTTCTCTTTAAACCCGTTGACTTTATCTTCTTGTTTGCAGGTCTGCCGCGCTTCGGAGGACTTCTTAAAGTTGGCGTCTGTCCCCCCAACTCGTAGTTTGTCCTTAGAAGGACTTGGACGACCAACTACTTAGTTCGATACTCTCCCTTTTTAGACTTGCTTAGGGGTAATTGGCACTGGTTTTTGTGATATTTATTTCGAAACTTTCTTGGATATTGTTTTTATCTATTGATAAAGTTAATATTAACAGGAAAAACAGAAATATAGTTAAAACTACAACAAACCAAAACTCGTTTATAACAATTTGAAACTATCCCCCCTTACTCCGCCCCCTCCCGTGCTCAGCGTATTACTACTCGTCTGGACAATTCGCATGTCTAATGCGAGGTAAGGTTGAGGAAGATATCTAACAGGAAGTACACCCTACGTTAGTGGGGAGGAAAGGTAGGAAAACACACCTCAGTATTCCCGGCGGCCGGGAATTGCACCCCAACCTATCTCTCACCGGCAAACTAGCCTTTATCCTACGGCTGCAGGTCTATCTATATTAAATCACAAAATCATTATTTAACATTGATACAGTTTAGTTTTTTATTAAATGAATATATACTTATCAAGTGGTATCAACATTTCATTAATTTACAAACTGACGCATATTTACGGAAATTGACAAATTCACGAAGAAAAATGTTTAAAATCTCGCGTTTGATATCATTTACAAATTCTTCAGTAGTTGATTAATGTATATTATTGGTAGTGCACTGCGTCTAGAATTTAGAACTAGGAAAAAAAATATACTGGCATTTGCGTGGACGTAGAAAGATAGTAAGTAACAATTAATGAAAAAACACACTTCGTACCTACTGGTAGTAAAAACACTATGATTTCAATATTGGTAGCAAAAAAAATATGTTTTTTTCTAAAATATTTGATCGATGAAAATTGTACTAAGCAAGCAAGTGTTTGAGGCCCAAATCGTAGTTTTCCTGTATTGTTCTTGGAAGTAGACTTATCCAGGTCAGAGCTCAAACTCTAGGATCTCGGGATGGTCACCAGGGAATAACCCCTCCCCCCCCCCTCCCAAGTAAAACGGAAACTGGCGAAGGTTTTCTCCCGACCCACTGTAATTGCTCTGCTGGGGAGATGCTGCAGAAGAAACCCATACCAGCTTCTAGGCGAACTTTTCTAATTACAGTAATTAAACTCCCGGGAGTGTATAATTTAACGAGGCCTACAAAGTTTCCTCTGGGGAGTTCTTTATCAAGAGCTTCCTCCGCAATTCAGACTTCTAGATACAAACAAACACACACACAAACTAAACATGTGAAAAACAAAACATGAAACAATTATCAAAATTAGGAGTGAGACTTTCATCTTGAAAACTGTAAATGGCTTGAGAACGGTCGTGTTGTGGTATGCTTGTCAAAGTGCTCCTTCCAAAATACTTTGCAAAGTTGATCTTGTTTTTAATATCGAAAGATGTGGACGATAAATTAATAATATGTTTTGTATTAACGAACGAACCACATTCCCAAACAAAACTATTATGCAACCACAATAATCTACATATACACTAATATTATAAAGAGGAAAGATTTGATTTTTTGTTTTTTTGTTTGTAATGGATAAACTCAAAAACTACTGGATCGATTTAAAAAATTCTTTCACCAATATAAAGCTACATTATCAGCGAGTAACATAGGCTATATTTTATTTTGAAAATTTAATTTATTCCTCATAAAAATGTCGATAGTCACTCATATTTTATGGTAGAGTCTATGATGATTCTTCAATATGTGTGTTGAAAATAATAGGGGGGGGGGATGGTCTAAAGTGTTTTATAAACACAGAGGTTCTTCTATCTCTTGAAATTGATCAATGTTTGATGATAATTCAAACGTAACTATTTTAACTGAATATAGATTAACCAACTCTCCTGAATCTCTCGGCTTTGCAAGGGAGAAGTAGTTTTGGGTTAAAAGTAAATCTAATAATTTAAAAAAAGGGCAAGTAAAAAGGCTAAAATTGGCCAAAAGTAAATATGGCCAATTTTAAAATATATTTTTCACCTCTTTTAAGCTGACATTTCCATACTGTTGACCGTTTTTACCATTTCCTCACTATTTGCCCTTTTTAAGCTTTTTTTGACACTTTTTATACTTTTTACTATTTTCTCTTTTTGCCCTTAAGGCACAGCTTTCCCTATTTACCATTTATGTTATTTTGGCAATTTTTATCCCTTTCCTCCTTTTATTCTTGTTGGCCTTTTTATTCCTTATTGCCCTTTTTGCTCACTTAACACTCTTCATCCTTTTCATCTTCAAAAAAATTTGGATTAGATTTACTTTTTTTTAACCCGTTTTGTACTTTTTACGCCTTTTTATATGAAGTACTCAGCTTTTTCCGGGAGAAATAGCTTAACGTGAAAAAATAGGTCAAAAAAGTTCACAATTAAGTCTAATCAATTTTTTTAAGGCAAGTAATAAGTAAAACAAGGATTAAAAGGGGAAAAAATTGTAAAAAGGTAAAAACAAAATCTCTTGAAAATAACAAAACTAGTATAAAGGTTAAAATGTGTAAAATACGCAGAAAAGCAGTGTTTAATAACATTTGTACATAAATTTCCGAATTAGTATACTAAATCAATCCAATATTTTCAAAACCTTATCTTAAGTTGCGATGTCCAATCCAAAAATCAGTTCATTATTAAATTAATTGTACGTTATCTGGAGTGGTTCTTTTGCCCAATTTAAAATTTCCATTACGCCTGATTTTTTTCTGTTTGTAATACCCCCGCCTACCCTCTTTCCCATATCCTACCATATTTACCAGAGTAACATTAAACAAAAATTCGACTAAATGGATATTGGCATGGTGCCTTTTTCCAGCCAAATTGTAATTTGCTTATACACTGAAAAGTATTTATTCATACAAGTTTTGAAGATTTCGAGCCCCGTAACCCCTTTTCTCCAAATTAATCATATACATTTCACATTTCAATATTTATTTGGTAATCTGGAGTTTTCTCTCTTTCCCTGCGTGTTTGCCGAATTTAAATGTTCTATTTTTTTTAGTGGCCTCATGCCTCCATTTCTTGGATCCCCACTTTGAAACTTCCCATTTTTAGATTTTTCTGGTAATATGGGGAAATTCCTTTACCTTTCTGCCAAATAGCAGTATTCCAGCTCATTTAGGTGACCTGGTGGTCTAGGGGTAAGGTGTCAGAATTATGTGCTGGGGTCCGGTGTTCAATCCTTGGTCCTGGAACAGATTTATCTTATTACCAAACCCTTCCTTCACCTTCTGACAAGACATCTTGTGAATGTGTGGAATGCCAGGCCTCCACCGTGGTTTGGATCCCACGTTAAAATGTAGGTCCTCCATTTAATCTCACAATAACCCTACTACAACACATTAGCGTAAGTGCGTATAACCCGAACGGGTAGTAAGACGCGGTGCTAATAGTAATAATAATAATAATCCAGCTTTTTTTTTCAGTCTCAATACTCTATCCCTACCTCCATTTAATCCCCTTAGGAGTTGAATTTAGCAAAAAAACAAAACAAAAAAAAAAACCCACCCAACCTTATCAGATACCTATGACCTAAAAGTAACCATCAACACTATTCAAACGTTTTATGTTGTCATAAACAAAACCATAATTTGATTTTTTTTAATGTGCATCACATAACTAATTTATCCATACTATCCTTTCTATCCAAATACTTTTCCACTCATATATTTCGAATAAATAATCCAAGTGAATTTAAAAAAATCTGCTGGTTTATGCTTTAATAAAATAACCTGTTCAGAAAATGAAAGAGTAAAATAACAATATAAATAAAAGAATCAACGATTGATCGTAAAAAGTGAAAAAGTTGCGTTGGCGTTGCTATTCATCATTGTATGTATAGAAAAGTTGATTATCTCGCGGCAGATATAATCCAATGCGGTGCGCGGACGTCCATGAACCACGAGACGGAAAATATGGATGGCATATTCACACGTCACAACAAATTAAAACTTACGTCTATTTGTTTAGGGTATGGATCTGTTTATTTTGTTTAGCTTTTTGGTTCGTATTTGTCTGGAAACCATCACACTACGCAGTCACAAAACGTGAAACTTTTGTTTTCTGTTTGTGTGACAGTTTGGATGGGGACATCTGTGAGTGAAGGTTAGAAAATCTACGTTTTGGGAGAACATGTACGGTATGGTAAAAATAGAAACATACTAATAAAAAGAAGAAATTCAAAAACGGCGATGGGCTTATTACTCCTAGAATGCGCATCTCTGGTCGCTGACCCTGCGCCGGATGTTGCCATTAGTTATATATAAGACTGTGTGGCGTCATTTGGGATACACACTCTCGCAGATATATAAACTACTAGACAGTATGCGTATAATCTGAACAGATAGTCAAGCGGCCAATCCACGTACGAGTCTGGCTCGGCTCGGTTTCCAATTACCTAAACTCGCGAGTGTGTGGCGTGTCATGAGCCGGTCTTGGCATCAGACGAGCTGAGTCCAGCTCGGCTCGTACGTGTGTGGAGTGTCACGAGCCGGGCTCTCATGTATGATTTTGTCAGTCTGAGGAACCATGTCGGCTTCCATCGTTCATGGGCCCTGAGTTTTTGACAAAGCTTTTAGAGGATTACCGCCAATTGCGGGATCTGTGTAAAATTCGTAGAACAGATTATTCTAATAGAAGAAAGGGGAGAAGGGGGGAATGAGGCTTGGGATTCACAGATTCTGACTTGTAGTTTGTTAAAAATAAATATAGACAATATCCGGCCATCGTTCAGGAAAGAAATGCGCCACCTTCGGAATAGTAAAAAAAGTGGCGCGTTGGAGGACGATGTGTACAAGCCAACACTATGGTACTTTGACATGTTTTTGTTCACCGCAGACCAAGAAAATACCAGGAAAAGAAAAAAATAATTTAGACAAAGAAGTTGAAGATGTTGTCGGTGTCGAACTAAAATCATCAGTTTTGAAAACAACAGATATAAATAATGTGTGTATTGCTTACTACATAAATATAGTGAGGACACTAAAGAATTTGACCCTGACCGGATCGAGGCGATATGATCGTGGAAAACTTGGAGATCCTCAAACGCCCTTTTTGTAGCGAGAAAACATGTCGCTGCTAGACGTGCTTCAGTTGAAAATAGCATTCCGCATCACAGTATCTTGTTTTGATATGAATGAACCTACTTTTTCGATCAAATATTGTAGGCTCTCTTGAGACATTCTGAAGTAATTTTTGTTGTCAGGACTAGAAATGGGTCGATACAAGTGTTTTCGATACTCGATACCGCTACCAACACTTTATTACGATACTCGATGCCGATACTAAAGTCGATACCAACAATTAAATATGATTAACCACATTGACTTTTTTTAATGTCTAATTTATGCATTATGTTAAGATAAGGCACATGACTACCATACCACAATCATTAGCACTAACAATTATTTGAAGATGCTCTACCAATATTAGGCTATAACTATTAAATAATACTATTTTATACAAGTAACACTTAAATAAACCAAAACAAATTTTTTAAATTCGTATATAGTTGTCCTTAATGTTCAAAGTTTTTTTTTAACTTAACTTTCTTTTCCAACTGCATATTTTTGTTTAGGAAAACCAACATTTTAACTCTCTCAGGATCCAGCCTGTTTCTGTTTTGGTCACAGATGAGACCTGCTTTGCTGAACAGCCTCTCGGAGAAAACAGCGGAAAAAGGAACACACAAATACTTTATTGCAAGCGTCTGAGATTTCAGGAAATAATTAGGTTTTTTCAGCAACTGAAAATATTAGCACTAGGTGGCAGCATGGGTTCGTTTAAAAGAGTTGTAACCTCCTATTTTGCATTTGTTGGGTAAGTTGATGGGGCAGTTTCAGCAGTCTAGTAGTAGTAGTAGTAGTAGTAGTGGTAGTGGAGTGGTATGCCAATTCTACACCACCGCCGCAGTTTTTGATAGATTATCGCCAAGCTTTTTATTTTATTTTTAATATTGTAGAATACCAATTAAGTGTGGCGTCATTACAATCCCTATATTTTATTGCCGTGGACTAGCACACATATTTTTAATCGATTTAATTGCGATTTCTTCTATTTTCGCAAATATTTTTCGAGATATTTCTATATTTTCGATAATCGATACTATCTTTAACCACCCACTCGATACTCGATACCCCCAAGTATCGATGGTATCGAGGTATCGCGGAAAGTATTGACCCATTTCTAGTCAAGACTACTCATCTCTGATAAAGTAAAGTAAATTTAAATGCGTGAATCTGTTTCTTTGTAGCAACCAGTTCTTAAACCATCTTTTCCTCTTTTTATTTTTAGTTCTCATGAACACATCACATTTGTCTAAAATGATCACTGCTGCTGCAACTTGCTTTGACATTCATTGTAGATACAGACATATTTGATCAAAGTTGGGAATACACTCGTGCTAGTGGTAGCATGTGTGTGATGAAATATGACCGAGTCCGGCTCGGCGAGCTTTACTCGCGAGTCGGACTCGTACGTGAATGGACCGCTTTAAACATGGTGCTAAAAACACCTAATTAGACAGTGCATGCGCCGGCCGCGACCAATATCACACTAGTGACTAGAATATTGGCGTCATTTGGGCCAGGGAATATTTTCAGACTTACTACAATTAGACAGTTCAAGCTTAAGTTAGTTTCGCCCTCCCCTTAGGACATTGCCAATACGTCTCTGTTGTGAAGTCGTTTAAGTCGGTGTACTTTTGCAGACTTATTACTTCTCGATAGTACAAGTGTATGCCTAGCCCGGAAGCAATTTAGACTAATGTACTTTGGCAGAACTATTACTACTAATCAAGGCAAGTGTAGGCCTAAAAAGTTACGTGATTTGAACCAACGCATCTTTTAATACTAATACTTATATATAGTGCATGCATAGCTACGCTCTTTACACCAGACACGATCATTATCTGTTTGTGGTCGTTACGTCATTCGAGGACAATGTCACAAGTTACAGTATGTATTGGTTATTTTGGATAAAGGTTTTATTAATTGTTGTCTAGTAGCTTGATTATGAGTATATTGAATCAACTCTCACAAATATGATAGGAATAATAGGAGGCTACAAAACCAAAGGATGAAAGTCAACACAACCTTTAGGACAAGGTTGATTAGCGAAAAAATAACCAGCTTCGGTGGCAAATGGCTTAAGGCTTCACTATCTTGTTGAACTGGCCTGATGATGATGGGGAGATCTGGGTTTGAATCTCGGTTGGGTCCTAATTGGTTTTCTAATCTCCCTCCCCGCGAATGCGGTTAAATTACCTCTAAAATGCTTCCTTTCTCATACCTACCCCATTAGGGTATTTATCAAATAAGTGTATAATATAAACAAAAAATAATATACGACGATAAAATAAAAGATACAATAAAATGTTATAGTTCACCGGCATTTATGATGAAAATACATTTAAATAAAACAGTCAACTTGATTAAATTTAAATAATGCCAAACTAGATTATAAAACTTGTATACGGTGGAGAAAAATAAATAAAATTAATATAAATAAATAGTGGATGAAAAGAATATCTAAATTTGTTGGAAGAGGACAGATAAAAAAGGGGGAGGGGGGGTGGGGACCCAGTAGAAATGTAAATCGAACGCCGACCGACATAGATACAGACCGAGGAAGGATGTGATGACAAATGGCGAGCAGGAGGGGGTTGAGGGTTGCCTTTAGTCACGGCGTCTGCATCCACTCCCCTCCCTGCCCCCTCCAATGACTACCTGTTGATCCGGAAACATTCGTTCCGGTAACGTCTGGCTATAAAAAAACTAGGCTTTCCGGTTTGAATTCGCTGATGTCTAGTACCACGTTTTTACTTTACAGCAAGCAACCCTCTAGAAGTAAAACATTTATATACTTTTTTAGAACCGCGTCTTACTACCCGTTTGGGTTTTATGCGTATGCATTAATTATGTTAATGGGTTATAAATGAGCTAGGTTGAATTTAAAAGAATTGTATCCGCATTTGCTTGAAGGAAGAGTGTAAAACAATTGAGCAAAAATCACCCTAAATACACCTGACTAGGAAATAAATCCTGGCCTCACTGTCATCGTCAGTCTAGTCTCTAGCCTTAGATCATGCGGCCACCTAAGCAGGTGAAATAATAAAATAGTTGTTGAATGTGTTAGTAAGAAGATAACAGTGGAAAGGAAAACTTTAGTTTTATCGATTGTATATACAAGATTAGAAGAAAAAACACTAAATTATTACAGATCAAGTTTAAAAAATATTTGAATTGTTCATAAAACTGGTCAAAATTGGGGTGTCGAAAGTTTAATTATAACCCGCATCGGGCCATATAGTCTTGTTTTCCGGGCGTGAAGGTTAGGATTTGTATCCCAGCCAGTACCAAAGGTGTTGTTTCATAAATAATACTTCACTCATTCTCTACACAAATGAGAATACATTTTCTCTCAACTCTATCATACTCATCTATACTGATTAGACCCATTTTGTTGGCCGCATGGTTTAAGGCGCTACTTTCGCAGTAACTAGACTGTCGATGACGGAAAGATCGAGGTTAAAATCTCGGTCGCTTGTACTGAATCTTTTTTGTTCAAAATGGTTGTTCAAGCTCTCGCTCTCCACCTAAACGCGGGTGCGCTACCTTTAAATATAACCTTCCTAGTCCCTAAAACCATTAGCGTAATTAATAGTTAAGCGTACACCCCAAACGGGTAGTAAGATGCGGTACTAATATATATATATATATATATATATATACACACACACACACACACACACACACACATACACGCTGAATAGCTTAGTTAAAATGCGTGAATAGTATATGAATATTATTAATAATTTTTATTAATTTGAGGTATTTAACATGCACGTTTTAAACCGACTGATTATATTAACACACGATAATTTCTATGAGTGAGAGCGAAAGGGCCTACCAATGTTACTTGGAAAGGTATTTTCATATACCTTCCAGGGTTCTTTTGCACACCACAATCGACATGGGACTGACTGATTTACTCCCCCTCCGAAGGAAGTTGTGGTATGGATTTTGATCACTCAATGATAATTCCACAAACATCGTGTCTTGAGGCGAACACGTTACTCCAAGGCCACTGAGTTCGACGATGAATAGTAAGACGTGGTGGGAAAAAAGTTTCAATTCAAGTTTACGCTGGTGATCTGCTCATCAAATGTCAATGTTGATTAAAAATTAAAGTGCATTATTATTATTATTATTATTACTATTATAAAGCTTGGATTCACACTGAATAATAAGTTTAATAAAATATGTTCTTGGATCACGTCTCGAGTGAGCTGAATTTATCTTGCTAAGACTGCTAGAATCAATATATTATTAAATTTCCATAATTTAAAAACTCAATAATTTTCCTCTTTATTAAACTATTTAAGGCACTCCCTGAGATAAGAAACGGTACTAACATCAGTGGTATTCAACCTTCTTTGTTCGCGGACAACCAGATATAATTTATCTTCGACTTTATACCTATCCCCGTTTAGTTGTCGGTGAATGTTGCAAGTTATAAATATTCTATAGTCTCCATCTAGGAGAGAAAGACATTCAAGAAAGGGAGAAAAAATGGCGTCCCAGATCATATGTTCTTACTTCAGGGTCTCTTGTGACTTATCCTAAATCTGGCCTTGATTATTCATTGTTTGTCATATGATAATTATAGACCTATATTTATTTTAAATTGTACGCACCCCTAAGATGTCATCGCGTAACCCAAGTAAAATACCACTTCTCAAGAGTCTAGGTAACCTCCCTATAATATTCGTTCACCGGAATGGGATAAACGCCCTTTATTATAATTTAATTCCCCATCCAAATCAAACACCATTATCTCGTGAAATTTCTAATGTATATTTTATTCCCCACCACTTTTCACTACCCGTTAGGGCTTAGTATTAATGTTTATATCTATAATAACCACTCTAATGTGGTAGGGACGAGGAAGGTAAAAATGAGGAAGTGAGGGGTTAGGGAAATCATTTATTCAAAAAACAACTAGGTGTCTAAAGCCGGTATTCGAACAGTGACCTCTCTGTCATCGGCAAACCAAACTAAATGATCTATACCAATGTTATTCAACCCGGGATACGTGACAACATATTAATTGGTACGTAAAATTAAAAGTGTATATATACTAATCACTTAAAACATTATTATTATAGTTTGGATGTAATTTATTTTATATGTAGATAGATTATGTACAACTTGCATTATGCACCAACATCTTTGAGGGTACAAAGTTGAAGATAAATTATATCCGCCACTACGCGAACAAAGAAGGTTGAACACCACCGAGCTAGACAATTAGATACACTTTCTTCGCAATACATTTTTCTTCATTTTGAATATAGAAACACGTTGTTTTGACAATTAAATTGTAATGACTATTTGTGTGTGTGTGTGTGTGAATAATCCGAAACAAAACCTAAATATACAAGTCTAAATTTTCAATGATAATATTAACAAAAAAACAACAACGTAATAGATCTGTGCCAGTTTGATATGGAACCCTCACTTGCAATTTAATTTCTTCCCTCTAAACACAGGCTGCAACCTGCTTACCTAATCTGTACCAGTAATTGCGTAACTAAACTGTTGCAGGGGTCTACTTAAACTTTGTATCTACAATAGCCCCATGACTTCTTTGGTGCTGAGTGACAGCTCATAGTTGACAGATGACGGCTTTGAAATGTTACTAGACCAAATTATGTATACCTACGCCGAACCATATGATCTGCTAAAACATTTGTTTAGCAGCTGACACTTCTCACAGTTAACATTTGGGTATATACCTAAATGTTGACTGTCAGTCAGCACCAAAGAAGCCACAGAGCTACTGTAGATAACTAAGGATTTTAAGCCAGAAACAGAGCAACTTTGATTATAAATTATACTTTAGATGGATTATAAATAATTTCACCTATTAGACTTATTTACTATCTTAAAATTGTTCTTTGGGATATTCTCAAAGATTATTAAATTTCCCAAAATCTGTTTTATTTTGTGCACCGCGTTTTAATAATCAACCGTTCGAGCTATCCTCATTATTTAATTAATAGAGTCTAGCTATGGAAGGTAGAATGTAGACTAATAGTACCCAAATTTTCGTGGAGGGAAAGTGGGAAACTATTTAAGAAAAACTAACTCATTCCATTCAACTGGGATTCAAACCACAACCTTGCCGCCTCTGGGTAACTATACATTTTATTGTGTGTACTTGGAACAATTTAGGTCAGCTAAATTTAAAATTAATTTTCTAATAAAATCAATTTATTTCTCTACGATGGTTCTAAGGGCATTGAGTCAACATTTTCGGCATTTAGTTTAATGTTTAAATCGTGTCGTGGCATCTGGTTTAGTTTTCCCTTCTCAGAAAAGTACTTATAGATGACTTTGTCTTTGACTGATATTTTTCATGCAATTAATTTAACAAGTTCGCCAACACATCAAACCTCTTGACTGCGTCATATTAATTGAATATGAACTGTTTGATGTTTCCAATGTAAAATTTAACTGAACTTATTAAGGGGTATATATACAGGATGGGCCATAAGCCACTACCCATTGAAAACCTTATGGGAAAATACGGTGAAAAAAAAGTACTAAAAACTAATACTTTATCGAACTACATAATTATTTATAAAATTGTTTTCCTTATACATCGATACATTACTGAAGACGATCTGGGAACCTTGAATACACTTTTTTGCACAGTTTTTTTACCCGACAACGTCTTAAAAAGAATTTTCAATAGCTATTTTCATATCCTAAATTGTTTTTTCGTTTTATAGCATAGAATTTATCTGTAACTAATCCCAAAAGAAACAAAAAAAAAATTTGTGTGAGGTCTGGGGATCTAGGTGGAATTTCTATTGCCCCTCGCCTTCCAATAACTTTACCATCAAACACCTCCTTAACGTAAGCTCGCACAATTATTGTGTAATGTGCTGGAGGACCAGTTGAAATTGTTCTTTGTCTCTAGCCCAGGAATGACATGTAGTCGACATTTACAAGTACTCTTCTGCAGTGACTGTACCATTAATAAACCAGGACTCCATCACATAAGATAGCACCCCAGGTTAATTTAACAGCCCTCCAAGAACAATTTTATGATTCTCTGTATACCAGTAGGTACAATTGTGTCTGTTGATGTGACTAGATAATTTTAAAGTAGCTTCCTCACTCCAAATTATTTTAGAAAACATCTCAATGTAACCTTTTCGTATCTCATTTAACATTGTTTCACAAAATTGAAGACTATGATCAGGATCGTCTTCTAATAGGCCGTGTATGAGTCATGGTATTCAATGCTTGAACTTAGCCTGATGTAAAACTCTCCGGACAGAAGTTCTTGAAGCATTCTGTACAAGAATAAGTCTACCAGTAGACTTTTAGGACTCCGAATAATCGCTTGTAAAATATTAAGCTGGGTTTCCTCACTTAATGATGGCCTACCTGACCTGTGGCAGTCCGATACAGATCCACCTTCATCAATCTTTTCCGTAAATTGCAGATCGCCTTCCGTGTTGGTGAAAGTGTTGAAATAATTATTCCACCCTTCACCTATCAAACTGAAAACACATTTGTACCAAATTTTTAAAGCAAAATTCCTTTCTTCTTTAGTAAACATTTTTATAAAATGAATCAACAATATCTGATGAACGTAATAACATAACCTCAATCAGTAAATAACATATGTTTTAATTGGCTAAAAATCTAGTTCTTAAAGCATTATAAAATTAAAACAAAAGACGGGTAATTTAAAATCTACGGAAAGGTTAAAAACACGTTTATCCTAGTGAAATTTTAATTACGTTTGGATTGGGTAGTGACTTTTGGCCTATCCTGTATTTTAGTTTAAAAAACCACCGCTTATTACTACCCGTTCGGGCAATACGCAAATTTACTTATCACGGTAATGTGTCAGGGATAATGGAAATTGAATTTTGGAGGAAGTAGACCCGAATTTTTGTGGAGGGAGAGTTAAAAACCATGCTCAGTGTACACCCGACAGGAACANATAAAAAAAAGTGATGCGTCAGAAAGTATTAGACTCTGAAGCCACCAAAGGGGGATATGCAGTTAAAGCATTCAGATACAACAGGGATTTTTTGTCAGGCACCCTAGTTCAGTCGGTACCTTGTCTACCTACTGAGATAAGGGTCCCGGTTTCGATTCCCAGCGTGGAAGCAGCCGTAACATTTATTATGTGTGGAATTGGCCTTTCACCTTTCAAGTGAAGAATTAATGAGCGTGAGCTGGGTGTTGTGTCTGTACTAGACTAAATTTCGTTTATAAGTCTTGTTCTGATATAATAATTTAGTTCAAAATGTCACGGAGTTTTAAAAAAATGCAGCACTTGTTTATGTAAAGTCATTTGGTCAATAAGCTACTGTGTAGTATTTGGGTAAGGTTATTTTAAAATCTAGATATATGATTTTCAAGTTAGTGGTTTTATTTAATTTACCGAGTTATTTAATGTAGCTATGTTTTTATTCCAATAAATGTTCGAATATGACGTTCAATTCATCCATCAGGATTTTGAAATAATGTAATTATACGAATTAATGGATTGAAAATAGAACTGTATACTTTTCGTCCAGTTATTTCGTTAGGATTATATAGTTTCCGCAGAAGTAATTAACACGCGATCATTGTCAGCTATATAATATATATTTATTTAAATTTCAGGGATGGATATATCTGGTTCTGTTTTTCTAGATTATTAGCTATTTATTTAGCACCGCGTCTTACTACACGTTCGGGCTATACGCTTAAGCACTAACCACGCTAATGGACTAGGAATTGAAAAGGTTGAATTTAGAGGAAGTGAACTCGCATTTGTGTGAAGGGAGAGTGGAAAACAATTTAGAACTCAGTTCACCCGACCGAGATTCGAACCTTGATCTCCCCGTACTCAGCAGTCTAGCTCAACACGACTAGCGCGTTAGCTAACTACGCCACCTAGGCGGGTGATTATTAGTTAAAAATTATCAAATACACTTGATCCTAATAAATACACGCAATGAAATTAATAAAATTGACATAAAAAATGTATAGTTACTTTTTAACCAATCAGTTTTACCTTTTAGGTATACTGGCCCGCCAGATTATGAATGATATAATTACCCATATTACAAACAGATGAAAACAATGAAGGTCAAATTTGTCTTCAGATTAGTTTGTGTGATTTTGTGGATTTTGGAACCTAAGTCCTAAACGGGACCGTTAAAATTTATGAATCGACCTATCTTTGTACATACTAGCTATGGGATAAATTATTTATACATAGGCCTATTATTAGACTAGTGGTAGTATATTGGTCATGGAATATATTATATAAATATATTACTCGTATACATATATTATATAAATATATGTTATATATTTAAATACATATTTATATTTAATATAATTAAATATATATTAGTTACAACATTTTAGCGGTCCCGTATGAAAATACAGATAAATACAGGCTGACCAAGAAATGTCTACGCAGTAGTAGTTGTAAAGCATTTTAATAAGCATTTAATAAGTGGCCTATCGCTTTTTTCCAATAAAGTGAAGATATATTCTGTATAATAATAATAATAATAATAATAATAATAATCCTCCAACAGGATTGCCACGCAACAGTAAAACTGGGATAGCTGGAAAATCACAGTGAGTTTTTTTGTGTGTGTCTGGAAGAAATAGAGAAAATACAATAAATTTCAACAAAAACTAATAATTACAAATTACTGGAATATTTGTTAATTTTGGTCATTCAAGGGAAAGTTTTTTAATACTATACCTTGCATTGAAGCACTAACCACGCTGATTCACACATGACCTACCTTTCCCTCCCCGTCCTAAAATATTGGGCTGCGTAATCACTGAAAATATTTTCTCATCAATCCCAAATGCTCCTGTTTTAAATGTTATATTACATCATACTAGACAATTTTATAGGAAAAAAAATATTAATTTATCCCTCCGTACTTAATTAAATATAAGTTATCCGTGAAAATGAGAATTTCTTGGAGACCTGGTGGTTTAGGGGTAAGGTGTCGGACTTCTGTGCTGGGGTCCGGGGTTCAATCCTCGGTCTTGGCACAGATTTATTGGATTGCCAAACCCTTCCTTCACCTCTGACAAGACGTGTATTAATCACAACTTGTGAATGTGGAGAATGCCAGGCCTCCACCGTGATTCGGATTCCACGTTAAACTGTAGGTACGCCACTACACATTACGCGTAACTGCGTATAACCCGAACGGGTAGTAAAACACGGTGCCAATAATAATAATAATAATAATTTGTTTTAGTAAACATGTAAAACACATAGGATTTTCTAGTAAGACAATAGTGGCAATACTGTTTATACACAGTGTATTTAAGGTTCTATTGTTTGTAAGTATGAGATCTAAAATATTTGCCAGAAAAGTGAATAATAGACCCTATATCTAGTACAACTGTGGATAACTTTTCAACCACCCTTAAAATTCCCCCTAGTTTCTATCTCTTCCTATGTAAAGTAAAAAGAGTATTGAATCTTATCATAGTATCCTATTATAATTCCGTGATAGTTCTGTGAATAATCAAGATTATCATTAAAATGAACGCACCAAACAACTCAACTCGTACGTATCAGTATTCAATTCGAATATCACGGATGACGAGCATATGAAGGGATGTACTTCTAGCAGTAAGAAAAGTTTGGAATTAAAAAAAAGTTATAGAAACTTGTATGAGGAAAGATGAAGTTTAGTAAAAAATAATTTTAATAATAATGATAATAATATGAACCCTCTACAAGTTTTGAAGAATTTTCGATTGATCTACATACACACTGGGGTGACTTTATCTTTATGGAAGATTGCTGATAGAAAATTACAACTTACACAGAGACTAATCGTTTTGTATTGTAAATTATATATATTTTTACTTTCTTATTTAAAATAGACTAAATACAGTTGGTAAATGTTTTCCGGCAACACGATCTTGTACAAGTATGCAAATGCGTGATTTAAAATTCCAAACAGGCGTCTCATGAAGTTGAAATAGGTTCACTATAATACTTGTATTAATAGGAGGTAATTTACCTACAGAGCCTTGAGAGAAAAAATAATTCTTAAGATGGTCATCCTTGAATATGATTGCTTCAGCGAGTATATTAATTATTTGAATGTTTGACGAACAAATAAATACTATAACGTGTTACATATCAACATTAATATTATATTTTTAGACTAATTTAATATTTTTTTTTTTTTCCAATTTTACGTGCCAAAAATTAGTTTGGAATTTGAGGAAATAGTGGCTATCTTGTGATATAAAGATCTTGTTTAAATATTTATATAGTTATTACTAAGTACAATAAGCTAAATCAAGTTAGGCTGGGTGAAGTTATGTTAAGTAAGATATAGTAGGGTGAGTTGGATAAGTTTATGTAAACTGCTTTGATATATTTCTCTCTTTCTCTCTCTCTCTCTCTCTCTCACACACACACACACACAAATACAAACATGGTCATTTCATGTCACATTATCTTAACTTAATTTTATGTCATAGAATATTTAACTTAATATTTAGGAGTATATCCATCTGTATCGATATTAATGCTATTGTTTAATTTACCTATTCAGTTAACGCGAATAACATTGATTCGCCCGCCAGATCTGGATGTATACTAACGGACATAGTAGTAACGTAAGAGCCTGTAGTTCGAAGCATGGCGATATTCTTTTTTTTTAATCATTCTTCTTACTCTTGTTTTCTTGGAATAGACAAATTAAGTTTTTCGCAAGAACATGCTGTAGCTAGTAACTACTACCTACTAATAAAAACAAAACAATTATCAATAATCCATCCATTTGTTGTTTGCGCATGGCGTTTTAAAAGATTGTCGGGATTATACGCTGTCATCTGGTCGGGTCTCGAAGATGGTGCCTGCCGGTTGCGCGAATCGTGCGTATGTCGACTCCCACGGTGGTTACGCATCGTGTCTTCGCACTCTTCCGTGCGCAGTGGAGATCGTTCCGCTGCGCTGCACTGCTACACATCAGTGGTGGTGACCAACCGGTGGTCCGCGAGCCTTCTGGATAAGGAGTCGTGTAACATCCATAAGATGTAGTTTGATTTAAGATAAATTTACTGTAAAAGATCTAGGTGGCCTCACAGACTTTTTCTCGATAGTAGATGCCAATAGTCCGATTTCCATAGAAAAAATTCTTTAAAAAAATACAAAAACGTATTATGTTTGTGGTTAACATTTATAACATTTAACTATATTAATATAATTATTTTATATGTATCAATTATAAATACACACACATATATATATATATACATATATATACACACATATATATATATATATATTTAAATGACAACTTCAGATCGCATGTCTAAGCCTATAAATATGTGAAAGTAGAACCAATAACTAAAATGAAATAAACCCGCATTTGCTTGGAGAAAGAGTGGGAAACTTTTGATAAAAAGGCACCCTTATTACACGTGGCTGAGAATCGAACCCTGATCTCCCCGTCACCGACAATCCAGTCTAACACTAGAGTGATACCTTAGTCCATGTGACCAGCAGTGAGTGTCCTCACAGTTATCACTCTAGTGTCTGATTGGTAGGATTCAAGCCTGGTATTTAACTAGGGTGCTTGTTAGATAACACCTACTTTCTATATCAGTAAAGTAAAAATGGATTAACAATTTTAGATTTGGTTTTCAATTAAAAGAGAAATAGTACATTCTCTGGCGTAGCTATTGAAGTGTTAATGTCTTTGAAGTAGGGATGGTGGGGCACCCAAAATTTCGGGCGAGCATTTTTTATTACCATATTTCGATCGGGCATCTCAAGAACTTGGTAAGTATTTAATACTATGTTAGAACTAACCTCTAATTCAAACTTTGAAGAAAAAAATGTGTTTAACTGATATTCACAGTTGAATTATTTCAATTCAATTAATATTAAGCAAAGGTAAATATTATTTTTGATTAATTTGTAAATTATTGTGTTCGCTTTCAACAAAACTACGATAACGTTTCTCACAGGCTACAAGTCTACAACATAGCGAAATCAAGATTCCTACGATTTAATGTTATTTGTCAATGCCAACAACATAACAAATTAAACATTTAAACATAGAGATTTTTAGGCCCTATATTTGCGAAAACTTAATTTAAATAGGTTTTCTTTACATTTCTTAAATTTATTATTACTAGCCAGATTTGTTAGGAAATAAATATAAAAGTACGCATAAAATGAACGTAAAATAGGAAATGACCTTTTTTCATTTTGTGTTTGTTTTAAGTTGTAATTTGAAATTTAATAGACCCGTGACAAAGTTTTTTCTATCTTTTATTTTTAAGTTAAATTAGATTACTAAACTTATAATTTGAAATTTTAAAAGCATGTGACAAAGTGGTTTGCAAAATGAAATACCCGCCCGAATCTTCCCCTGCCTGAGTGTAATTTTGTAATGCCCGCCCGATACAAATATTTGCTGCCCTACCACCCGTACTTTGAAAGGTGTCTCAATTTGTCTTTCTTTAAAATCCATTTTTAAAACATTTACAAATGGCTATAACATTATTGAGCTATTCATTTTTTAAATTCAACATTTATAATAAGTTGTTACGATCCACTTTATAAATTAAAATGTTACCCTCCGGTATAAATATATTACAAGAGACGGAATAAATAATTCAATTTTACATTAATTCACGTTAATTAAGGTGGAGTATATAAGTGAAAATATACAGATAATAAGGTGCAGTAAGATAAAGAACTACCTTTTTTTTATAATCTTTAACATCCAAATTAAAATGTATGTAATATTGTTAATGGGGTATGTAAGACCTTCTTTTTGAATTACTGTTGTACTTGAGAGTAATATAAATATAGGAACTCCTCTCTGAATAAATGCCTTACACTTGACAGTCTAATGTGAAATAATTTTCCATTTCAATGAACGACCACTTCACAAAATATGTATACAAAATAACGGTAATATTTCCATGGAAATGTTGGCATCTGCGCTATAAAGGCTAGTTTTAGAGACTTACTGTGAAATAATGTACGTACGTGCACTTCATTACATGTTTTATATTAAATCGAACAAAAGGCAGAAGGGGAGGGGAGATGCTAAGGTAGCAAGTATAGTCTGTTTTAAGAAAATATGGCTCTCTCAATACATCATCACATTCAATCAATTTTTTTTAGCACCGCGTCTTACTACCCGTTTAGGTTAGACCTATACATTTATGTACTAACTACGCTAATGGTTTTAGGGATTAGGAAGGCTATATTTATAGGAAGTGTACCCGCATTTGTGTGGAAAACCACCCTCAGTACACCCGACCGAGATTTGAGCCTTGATATCCCCGTTATCGGCAGTCTAGTCTACTGCGAGAGTAGCGCATTAAACTACACGGCCACTGACGTAGGTTTCAGTTTCAACATAAATACTGCGCTAAAAAAGCTAATTTGATGTGATGACGTGGCTCGTAGCTAATACAGTATTATTTGAATTAAAAATACATCGGTACATATATTATTGGTCGAGTTATCTAGACTTTAGTAGATGCCTATAGACTGATTTCCATAAGGTCGAGGCGATAGAATAGTGATTTAAAATCGTTCGGCAATGAAGTTGTTAAAAATATATTTTCTTTACTTAAGTACACAGAGAAATGTGTGATAAAGTAACTGCGCTAACAACTTAAAATATTATTTCAAGAATACATTACTTTTAATATTATTATGACCAACTTTTTATTATTTAATTTAAATACAATATATTTTGGAGGATTTATTTCCATTGTAATATTACATTTCTGTGTGACATTAAGGAGCTACTTTAATTTACTAAACTACGTAAATAATATGGATATTAATTATGTTTTATTTATTTGAGGTATTTAATGCGTACTTTCTAAGCCTATTGATTATATCTATCAGCACACAAGAATTTACATGGGTGAGAGCGAAAGAGAGGGGGCTCCAATTTTGTCGGGAAAGGTATTTTACCATTCATTCCAGAGTTATTTTACGTGCCACAATCGCCAAAGACCGACATCTAATAAATAATCTATCATCTAATGCTGCTATGCTCATGACTGATATTCAACATCTGTTGATATCACCATGTGATGAAAACTAAACTCTATGTTTCTACTGAAGCAATATTTTATTTATTTTGGCCCAAAAAAATGTTTTTTCATAAAAACCGCAAACACACTGGCCTTTTCTCGCGTTCCCTAAACTCCTTTCTTAAGATATTTGTTTTCCAGATAGTATGATAGCTTACAATGAGAGATCTGAATAATAATTATTAGAGGTTTGAGATTTTTTCCCCCCACAAAAGTTCATTTCGTGGACGAAACACACAAACACACATTACCTGTTAACTGAGAAAAGCACCTCTGTGCGTGCGTATACCAGTCTACCGTAGTGTATGTAATCAACAGGTGCCGCGAAGACTCACGGCGAAAGCAAATATAGGCTTAGACCCATTGCCTTAGACCATGCGACCACCGCAGCAGGTCCAGGTTGCCGTAAACCAGGAGTAAAACAGTAACGAGGACCAGAACCGATAAATATTTGTTTGTCTCGCTGGCCGTAAAGCACTGTCCAACCATAGACATAGACTGTTTTGGTTCACCCCACTCCCACGGGGAATAAATAAAAGAAGGTATGAGTGATTCGGAGTTTCCAATATATCTGGTCTCGGGTTCTTAAGGATATTATCCTATGTTTGAACCCTAACACAAAACAAAACTTAATAACTTAATCACTTAGGATTACCTTCTTCGGTGACCTTATACTCTAAGGCGTCACTCTCTTGTCAGACTAAACTGCCGATCACAGGTAGATCGGGGTCTGAATCCCGGTTGAATGCACTGAGGGTGGTTCTTCCAAAAATTGTTTTACACTTTCCTTCCACGTAAGTACGGGTACACTTCCTCTAAATTAAACCTTCTTTATCCCCAACTCATTAACGTAATTATACTACTATAAAGCCACATGGCTGACTCTCTCACTGGCATTCATGTTTACCCACTTCCAGATGAGCTATAAAATTGAAATTTGGCAAACTTATAGCTTCAAGCCTGTAATCGACGATACAGTTCAAAATAAAAATAAAAATTTTAACCCTGAAAAAATTTCAAAGTGGCAGAGCAACTTTAAAGTCAGTGCGGACCTTTATTTGGAGTTTTCTTGTGGCTAAACGGTAAGACCTATTAAAAAACGGCTCTGAAACCACATTAGTTTACATCCACTTGCAAAGAAAACACACTGGGGGTTTGGGGGTGGATCCCACAACGAGCAAAGCTAGTTAGTATATAAAGTATACTCTAAACAAGCAGCTAGGCGTGGTGAAAAAAATACATGGTGCTTGGAAAGAAAAGAGGACGAGCTCTTTAAAGTGGTTTGTTTCCAAGGCACACTCTTTCCTAGTTTCCGAGCTGGCAATGCGTGATTGTAGCAGTATGTACTTCAACAACGAATGGGGTTAAATGAAGCGAGATTATCTTTTCGCTCCGTCTTGAAAAGCTGTTGGTTTATTGTCATTGAGATCTGTTGTCTACAACCACAAGTAGTCGTGCTTACAGTTAATTGCCACAGATGAGTTAAACGAATAATGAGCGGGGTATACGCCGTGGCGAATTCAACGTTCTCATGTTCAGGTTGAGAAAAGGCCACTCCAAACTGTTTCATTATATTAGAACATATCATTAGTAAAAAAAATACATTGCGTCTATTTGTATGATAAAATACTACTAGTTTTCAGATCTGTCTTCGACAGGTTGATTATAATACTAGCCAACCTAAGGAAATATCCACTTGATAAGCGCATGTAAGGTTGGGCTTTGTTTGTAAAAAAATTCTTTCTGGCCTTTATTATGTAATATTGGATAAAGTGAGAATGAACTAAATTAATTATATTTTACTAAAAAATATCCAAAATCCGGCTTTGTTATTTTCTATCCCGTAGTTTATACGATAAGTGTGCTAAGTTTCAGATTTCTAAGTCATCTACGGGGGTTGGGATGGGCCTTCTGGAGCGCATTGTAAGACACACCAACTTAAGTAAATTATGTATATGGATGAGTTCATATTACAATAAGTCCTCGACTTATGCGATTAATTTGTTCCGCATGTTTCCGCGCAAATGGAATAAACGCGTAAGTTGAATAGTGTCTAAATACCATGTATTTTTGACAAATATGCTCGTTTCGTTTATTATAAGTAATCCATTATAATCCTAAATCATATTTTGAGATTTCGGTTCTTTCAAATGTTTATTTAAAAACACTAGGCATATTTAATTAATATGTTTTAAATACAATTCTATTATATCTTTGAAGGAAGCTATTTTATAATAAGGTAGGGTATGACAAGAGTACGCAATAAAGTTGTTCATTTCACTTGTTTGCGACTCTGAGAGTAATTTGGCAGTTCAATAACAAAATAGGTAAGATAAAGACTGTTCATGATAGATTTTTACCTGGATGGCATTTCTTAAATCATATGCTTATGTTTTGGGTTGCCAAAACTCTGAAAAGATTACGGTTTTGTTATAAATGTTAAGGTTTTTAATCACATGTTATATTTTACATTTAAAATAACGTTAACTTTTAAGTTTTCTCACACTATTTCATTACTTTCAATCATTACTTTTTACCCAATCCGAAACAATATTTTAAACATATTTAAAAGTGCTTATTCTTAGTTCTGGGATGTTGTCTATGATGTGTAATATAGTGCATACATTATTACCTTTTAATACAGGCATCGTATTTACTTGAAAAACATAACATATTTGTAATTTTTTTATACATATAATAAATTAAGTTGTGATTATTTTATCGTATTTCTAAATATTTAACTGAATAAAATATTTTATCCACTGCGTGAATACATGATTGTAAATAACTTGTTTCCGTCATGTTCAATCACATGGCTTAAATTCGTCGGTCGCCATTTTGAAGCTATGTTCGTTAAACCTTTTGTGAAAATGCTGTCAATAATAATTTTTTAAGTGGAATAAAACGATAGATTAGCTTTGTGTCCGACCTCAAATAAATATATGAATACTATTGGCCTAAATTACTGTGGTTAATCATCACACTAATACATTACCATGTTTTCATTACAGTTATCCAAAGTGACAGATGTCAGCTGTTGGGGTAGGGATACGCTTGAGACTATTTCTAGTAACTTTTAGAGATGTCATCCAAGTAAACTAAGGTCGTGAATGTACTTTACCAAATTCTGTAAAGACTTGAGTTTTTATTTGTGTATTTCACCCACTTTTTGATATGTTTATCATAGTTTTCTGAATTGGTAATATAAGGCTGTTAGGATTTTGCGATTGAATTTGGGATTTTAAAAAAAATATCATCGCCTGTCCTATTAGTATAGCAGACTATTCAGCAGGATCACTCATCAAGTGATTTAGGAGATGTTGTCTAGAATGGTTTTTGCTAAACAATTCTTAGAGCGTGCGGTAGTACGCATCAAATTTACAGAGGTTCTCTTTTCCGCTTTCCAAACGATTTTATGAAACTCATTAGTTTTTGTTTAAATCACTAATTATCAATCATTCATCAACCAGTCATCAATGGTTTATTTTAGTAATATCCCATCAACTTAATTTTTTGATTGGGAGCACGAATAATGTTCATCCTACGGAGGCGCAGGAGCTTTAATTAGTGACTTCTGTTAGGTATCGTTGATCACAACCCTATTTGTATATTACAAGTAATACAAAACCATTTATATCACCTAAATAAATAAATTTATACACCTCAATGGGAATTTACTGTCACTAAGTATTTTATTTTGCTTCTTTTTGGGTTTGGGGCTTCCTGCCTGAAAAATTTCATCTTCTAAGGTCTTCTGGATTTCGAGATTTTTTAAAATCCTGGACAGAGGAACTTGTAATTAATTACAATGTATATGATAATAAAGTAAGCCTACATGAATTTTCTCTTATTCAAACTATATTTTATAATAGATTTTAAATGAGTGGTATTTAATTAATTATGGTTATATTTTCAATAGTTGAGTTAGAAAAAGCCCTATAGGGCAAAAAGCCCAAAAAACTAGCCTCTAAGGATATAGGACATAGGAAATACACCGGTGGTCGTCAAGCTTTTAAGTCGTATTGATTGACAGTAAAGGGAAAATATAGTTTTGAATCTCGACTGGGCGCACTTGGGGGTAGTTTTACACATATGATTCATCACTTTGGTTTTAATATCCCCTCTTAACACTAATGTGGGTACACTTCCCCTAAAACAACCTTATTCATTCATACCACTTGGATTAGGTCATTGATAGCTTTATTGTTGGTTGTAATATATTTTTTAAAACGTTCAGGAATAATGATGAGAACAAACAAAAGAACAAACAATAAAAATGTTTTTGCATTGAAAGGGAAACAAATAGTTTTACTCTTTATCCGTTGGCAGCATTGTTGGCAGTGCCCGTTTTTTACAAAGTAAAATTACTATTAGGTTGGTTAATTTATTTGCTACTCTCAATATTTTCTGTTCATTCTTTGAGATATAAAACTTATTTTGTTGCAATTATTTATAGTTGGTTCCATAAAAAGTGACTGTTAACATTTTACTTTTTTTACGCTTCGCGTTTTAATAACCTTTCAGGCTAACCGCATATTTACATGAATGCGGTAGAAATGAGAGTAATTGTGTCCACATTTGTGTGGAGAAGAGAAAGGAAAACCGTTTAGATAAAACTACCCTCAATACACCTGACCGGAACTCGAACCTAATTCTCCCTATCATTGCCAGTCTAGTATATTGAAAGTAATGTCTTAGACAATTCGACCTCTAAAGGGGGTGAACTTTTTACTAGATTGTTAAAAAATACAGCCGTATCTTTTACTAATGTGTCTCATGATTCCTCTTAATTGTTGCAAGTCAAACAATAAAACAATACATTATACATATACACACGTATAACTTAAGTTTAATTATTACAACTAATTATTATTGCGTACATGTTTACCCACTCTCCCTCCAATGAAAAGTGGAAACATTTAATATACATTTTACCGTCTTCATCCCTACCTCATTAATGAAATCGAAATTGGAAAAGTAGTAAGTTTGCAAAAAAAAATATATATAAGTGGGATGGTTGGTCTTTGTGAGCGCACTTATTTCATTCACTCATTGGTATACAGACACCTTAGCTAAGTCGATAGTCTATCTTTTTATTTATCTAAAGGTCTCAATATCGGGTATAAAATGTAATGCGTGTGTTAGTCAAATCGCCGTTGGGAAAACCCATCGCACTTTAGAACATTTAAAACATAAACTCAAATAGTCCACATTAACAAGTGCGTACTATATATATATATATATATATTTATACACACACATATATATATATATATACACACACACACACACACACACACATATATTATGGTTTCCAAAATGTACACCGGCTTTCAAAATTGACGGCTGAAGAACGCATTGTTTGCATGTGTACACCATAAACTATTTCTAGTAACTTTATATATTACATGAGCACGGTTAGTGCCAAGACCACCGCGAATTATAGGAGAGTTATAAAAGGGTGCTACCCAGGTAAAAACTTGTAGAAACATTGTTCTAGTTCATAGTCTTGTTTATTGATAGTTGTAGATTGAATTGTTTTTTCCAATAACGATATGAATATAATTTTATCTTCTCTATTCCTAATTCATAAGTACGATTACATAATTAAGTGCATATGGTTCAGACGAGTAATAGGACGCGGTGATATTTTTATTTATGGAACGTCACCAAACTAGAAATTATCCGTCCTGCATCATTGCCCGGTTTGGTGACGTTCAATGACCTTAGCAATCATCGGATTTAACAGCCCTCACTTTCTTCTGATGGGGATATCTGAAAAAAAAGGGGTGTTTTCTCATAAACTCCACGATTTTGAAGATATAAAGGCCAGAATTCGCTAAAAGATTGGTTCCATTTCTTCAGATCTGCTTTTTAGGTTTATGTACAGATTTCGCTAGCGATTGAGGAAGCGCATTGCAAATAACGGTGCACATTTGTATGGAATTATTTTTAAACATTAAATAAAAAATGTTTATAAAGGTTTTAAGAAACCTGTGTGAACTGTTTCAATTAAGATTTTGTCCATTGTACAATTTTCTATTTTATTTATAAAATGGTGTGCCTTCATTTGACCACCCTGTGCTAGCAAGTAACGGTGATATAACTTTTTATTTGCACCATAAAAATATGTCACGACGATACATAACCAACTGCTCGTACCTGAACTAATGAGTGCCTAATTAGCTTATAATGAACTGGGAATGAAATAAATGAACAACTTTGGGAAAGGTCGAGAGAGCAGACAGGTTGATTAATGTGAATATGAACATCCTCCATCTCAGTAGGCTGATACAGATCATTTTAGGAGGGGGATCAGAAGATTCGATGGGCATTTGAACTGGCCTCGATAGAATACAGGGGTCTGAAATTACTTGCTTTTCCTAGTTTTCATGATAACACACAATTTTACTCTAGTTTTAACTTCCAAGGAATTTGTGTGAAAAGACAGGATAAGGATTTATAATATACGTCATTTATTCTAATTATCAATTTTAATAATAACTAAGTATGAAATCAAAACCCACTTCGTTGGTTGCATGGTCTCTACTCTCGCAGTAAACTAGACTGCCAATTATGGGGAGATCAAGGTTCGAATCTAGGTCGGGTGTACTAAGGGTGGTTTTACACTTTTTCTCGACGCAAATGTGGTTAGCTAGGTGCAGACAGGGTTGGTGCAATACATTAATTTGAACAAGGCATTTTTACTTTCTCTCGACACCTAGAAGAGAAAGTATTGTGATCGTAAAAGAAAATTGAACTCGAGATTTTGATAAATGTCAACGTTTTATGGCCCCTTGAAACACACAAAAAAGTTGTTTTCGCAATGTCGTTTATCTGTCTGTCCATCTCTCTGTCTGTGCCTCGGCCTAGAGCAGAAACATTTTTACTGATTGGGCTAAAACTTGGTATCTAGGCTTTTAATAGGGTCCTCCCGAGTTTTTTAAAATTAGACATTTAGCCCTAAAATTAAGGTTAATTTACTGAAGGGTTAAAATAGAAAAACTCGGTGTTCTCAAAATTCTCTCGAACCATTTTGATTAAATTTTATATCCATACACTGTTCATCATTATAAACAAGATGGCACTTCTCATTTATTTTCTTATGAAAATGATTTAGAGGGTAGGCCTTTTTTACATGGGGGACATTTCCAATTTTCATCATTTCTTCACAACTACACATTTGAGATACGAAATAGTACTATCAAGGGTAAAAATCTTTTGTTTGAAATATAAATTTTTAAAATCATTAACCGGGAGAGAATCTGTGCGGTGCACTGTGCCATTTATTATTATTATTATTATTATAATTATTATTATTATTGGTAGCGGACAATTAAACATGTTCAGACAGAAAGTAACCTGAACAGCACATTATGTCTGGAATGACAGGGGGTTTGACCACTAGGATCACATCCACGCACTATTATTGTGAGACCTGCCATGCACATTGTAACGACCTTTTCTCCACATACCATGCCTCTCCTCCGCCATATCTATTGTCTTTAGATTAACAATCTCGCGCTGCACGCGGTCGCTGCTTGTCTAAACTACTCACTATTATTGTATTATATCCTACTCTTAACAAATAATGTAGTCGACACAGTTCGTTACAGCGACCAGCGTGTCCTACGTTTTTGTGTTTACATTTTTAAACTATTTTATGCGATTGATTGTCTGACAGGTATTTCCAGGAGTGGAATATAGGCATATTTTAAACTATTTTATATATGGCCTTTTAATATGATTGCAAGGGAGTAAGGTTTGAGGGAATTAAAGCGTTTTAGATTTACGTGTAGTAATACGCGGTGAAAAGAATCGATCCCGTATGTTAGTGAAAGTCAAATATTTGATATGTACAGTACGTGTATATACCCCGATACATATGTCACCAGCTCAGCGAATAAAATTTATATTTTTTAAGAATCTCAACCAAAGATACTATTTATTCTTTTAGTGAGGAATACTCCATCTAGATATCATATTCTGGAAATTGAAAAATGTCACTTGCACATGGGAATCGAGCCCAGGACCTTTGACTTAGCACGCCATTGCTCTAACCACCGAGGTATCCAGGAATCGCCCCGTGCCCAGGGTCATTCTTCACTCATATTTTAAGGCAGAGTCTAGAATGGACGTACGGAAATCATCGGCTACAAATATTTCAATTTTCAGAATATGATATATTGATGGAGTAATCCTCATTAAAAAGCATAAATAATAGATTTGGCTATTTGACTCTTTAATATGCAATCCATTACAATTATAATAATTGTACAAGTGGCAGCATTAAACCAACTACCGAGTCGAAGATGGCTGCGTTATCTGATAGCTCGTGATCTTAATAAAATCACACATTTTGTAGCCGATTATTTCCGCACGTCCATCATAGACTCTGCCTTAAAATATTTGTGAAGAATGACCCTGGGCACGGGACGATTCCTGGATAGCTCATTAGTTAGAGCATATAGAAGATTCTCGGAGCTGCTTCTACTCTCAGAAGTACCAACATACCAGTGCTTCATAGCTATGAGATATAGGAGTAGTTTTTAAATTTCAATTAACAATAAATACTTTTGTTAATTTGTTAGTGTTTCTTATACTTTCAACGATCAACCAAAGATTCTGCTAGAAAGAAAGGTTTTTAAAATGTAGAAAAAAATGTTGTATATCAGTCAACATTGATAACATTTTACTTTATTAGTAATAGTATTTTATGAGTATTGATACTGCTTACTAAAAGTTGCAGTTGTAAAGTCCACTTTTCATAAGAATACAGCTAGAAACGTTAATAGATTTAATTTCACGTATTCATACGTCAAGTCATATTATCTCCAGGTGTCGCTTTTGATAAGTATTATCAATACTAATAAAATGACACTAATAATATGATTAAATGTTGTCACTGTTGGCCACAAAAGAATATGTTTTATTTTTTAAATGATTCTTCCTGTAACAATCATGTTGTAAACCACATTACTTTACGTGTATATATACACTATTTTAATAGCTTTATACATGTCAAAAACTTTACTGTAAATACTGTACTTTGGTGTGCGGACTAGTTCTAATACACATACATAACCGTTCTCGACGTTAGGGTCAGGCTGTCTCCCAAGTGGTTGTGTTCTAAGTTGTATGCCATGTTTAGAAAGTACACTTTAAATACTCACATAAATCAAACACATCTCCATCCACTAATATGCTACATCTTCCGGCCATGAAACCCTCCGCTTTAATGCAAAATAATGGTACGGATAATGAACGCCCCTGGTGTACTGATAATGCCCCGAGCGTGTTTCCTCCATCAAGTCTGATCAGTGGGTTTAGCTAATGCATGTTCCCTTTCCCACCGCGATCCGTGCTTTATGTCCGGCGAAAACAATGACTGAATAT
The DNA here is from genome assembly GCA_902141385.1 of Timema californicum. Lineage (NCBI taxonomy): Eukaryota > Metazoa > Arthropoda > Insecta > Phasmatodea > Timematidae > Timema > Timema californicum. The sequence continues at coordinate 194,994 of CABFOW010000338.1, read as the reverse complement.
ATTGACTGGGGAACAACTCTGTAATGGACCTCTTGTCCGCCACATTATTACTTATTGTTATTTATTCCAATCGTAAATAGTCGTGTCTCATTTCTCGAGTGAATCGTGAAGCCGTTCATCCATTCTCTGTCATGCTAGAGCCTGGTTAGAAACAATATTACAGTTCGGTTACTTCGTTTTGTAACAACTACATTCTTACGTATTAGTTTTGTTTGTAAAACACTAGTAATTATAGGCGACTCCAGTTATTTTAACGGGAAAGGATGTGTAGAATTGATTTTAAGAAAACGTTAAAATGTTCATCCTTAATGAATTTTACTGAAGTCTTACGGGACCCTTATTTTACTACACTTGGAGCCTACAATAATTGGAGAGTACAAGGGGAAAAGGAGGAGAGTCACATTACACACATTTTCCAGGACAACAGCTTGTTATATCTCAAACCCCATAAGGACCCCAACAAATACTTCTTTTATTTATTAATTCAAATTTGACAGAGACCTCTAATCAAAATCTAAAGTGCATTAGAAAAGGTATCATGTTTGTCCAACGGATGGCAGTGCTAACTCAATTCGAGTTAAAATGAGACATTCCCTCTTTTTACCTGTATCTTTATAATTTTATTATCTAATATTTATGTATTTCTGTGTTTTCTTAGCCAACATATTAAAATTACTGGCGTCTTGGCGCTAAACGCTTGGTGTATTTTATTGGTATACTATACAAATGGATAATTGACGTAAATAAAGCATTTATAATTATAAAGAGATACCGTAGGCATGTAATTTTGCCATATTATAGTCGTAGAATAAGTAAATGAAAAATTATCTTGAGCATTTTGTTGCTAAATAGTCGTAGGGTCTAACAGCGAGATAGCTGTTTATACTCGAAGTATAGTCACAATTAAAACCTCTTCGTATAAGCGAATCGCCGTAAAGCGGGGTATGTATGCCTGTACAGTGTTTCTGGCCGAGGATTAAATTTGGGTTGCCCAGCTAGGGATAATGAAAGCTATCGCACATCCAACTCTGCCGATCACGTGGGTCTACTTACTATTTAATGATGGGAATGCTCGTTGAACCAGTTGATAGTAACCAGCTTCTGATAGAAGGCCTATGCATTGTAAATAAAAGATAGCTAGGGGTGAGAGCTGGAAGAAATTAGGATGTTGTATTTCTTACTAACACTTTTCATCCTCTCCAGACAATTGTTGGCGCATTTTCATTGATTTCGCCATTTATTAGTTTTATTGCATTAAACAAAAACACGCCAAACACTTAGCACTCATGTGCCAGACTTAAAATACGTTGCTAAAAGACAAATATCTACATAAATATTAATTCTAGGATTCATGTGTATTTAAATAAGGACCCCGTAAGCCTCGTTAGACCTCTTTTAGGTTACTCAACCGAATATTGAAGTATTTTTATCATTTTTTGTTAGGAAAAAACTTTTTTTAATACATGTTTTTTGTGGAGTTTCTTTAATATGTTCAAATTTTAGGTCTCACCAAGGCGTCACTCTCGCAATAGACTGGGTTGCCTGTGACGTGGAGGTCAAGGCTAGAATCCCGATCGGGTGTACTGATGGTAGTTTTTCTAAATGATTTAAAACCCTCCCTTCCAGCTAATGCGGTTGCATGTATTTTAAACTATACCTTTCACATACATGCCTACCAGTTTAAATATATGGATATCCATGACTCCAAGCTTACCCTGGTATTCAAGGGTCTATACGCTATGTCTTAGACTATACCTTACTCCCTCTATGACCCGATATCCTTGACTCCAAGTTTACCCTCGTGTTCAAGGGTCTATACGCGATATCTTAGGCTATAACTTACTCCCTCTATGACCTGATATCCATGACTCCAAGTTTACCCTGGTGTTCAAGGGTCTATACGCGATATCTTAGGCTATACCTTACTCCCTCTATGACCCGATATCCTTGACTCCAAGTTTACCCTGGTGTTCAAAGGTCTATACGCGATATCTTAGACTATACCTTACTCCCTCTATGACCCGATATCCTTGACTCCAAGTTTTACCCTGGTGTTCAAGGGTCTATACGCGATATCTTAGACTATACCTTACTCCCTCTATGACCCGATATCCTTGACTCCAAGCTTACCCTGGTGTTCAAGGGTCTATACGTCATGTTCCAAACTATACCGTGCCTTCTAAAGTCAGTGAGCGATGCCATTACAATGCAACACGGGTGGACGTGGTGCCGTCCCTTTGTGCGACACAGAGCATACTTCTCAAGGGAAGGTTTCTCTACGCACTCTTGACTACCACGGTCGAGAGTGCGTGAGGAGGGGCCGCCACGATCCGAAAGTTAACCATTTGTGTAATTGGAGCTTCCCCTTCCACAGTGATGAATTGGGGAGGGGGTATTGTGCCAATTATAATATCAAGTTTGCGTGTACCTAAAAGTTGTGAGCTGAGAAATTAGTTGGCTTAGAAGGCTAGCGCTAATAAGGGGAAAAAAACCTATTTTTTTTATCATAGATAAATTTCCAAGCTATCATGACGAATACAAAAATGGGCTAGAAATAAGGACAGTAGAATTTTAAGGAGATGTATTCGCACAGGAAAAATATAACACCCTTTGTACACCCACTTCGGATTCAAATCATTACCTCTCCGGTACCAGTTAACCATAACATATGCTGCCCTATCCCACGTGCCCACAGCTGCAGGTATATGCTTAAATTACCCGGCCGAAAAGTACAAGTCAATTTTTTTAAATCGCCGCGTTTTATTACCTTTTTGGGGTTATACGTGTGTGTGTGTGTGTATATATATATATATATGATAATTATTACTTTAATGTGGTAGGATTAGGAAGGAAGTATTTTAGAGATAATCTACCCGCATTTGCGTGGAAAGAGAGGGGGAAACCCTTTAAGAAAAACCACCCTCTGTAGACCCGACCAGGATTCAAACCCCGACCTCCTCCTCATCAGCAACCCAGCCCAACACTAGACCGACACCTTCGACCACTAACCACCGAAGCTGGTATTATTGTATCGGGTAGTTTAAATACACTTCTAAACCGACTGATCAGATCAGCACATGACTTGTAGACTAACTTGATTACAGAGACAATACTCAATCTCCCAGCCATTAATTATTCATCTTTGTGATAACTGATAAGAGATAGTACAGTTGTCAGTCATGCCGGGACTGTGATCTGGGGGTCCTTAACTTGGTAGACCGATGTGCTTCCAACTGAGTTAAAGGGTCGGACCAAGTTAAATGTACGCCTAGTAGTTCCATTATATAATTTATTGTAAAGTTGCGTATGGACCTCTTTTTTTTTAGCACCGAGCTCGGGTTATACGCTTATGATTTTAGGGGTGAGGAAGGTTATATTTAGAGAAAACGTACCTGTATTTGTGTGGAGGTAGAGTGTAAAACCATTTAGGAAAAACCCACTCTTAGTACACCCGACCGTGATTTTAACCTCAATCTCCCCGTCATCGACAGTCTAGTCTACTGCGAGAGTAGCGCCCTAGAACATGCGGAAACCGAAGCGGGTTTTTGCTTATTCATTAAAAAGCTATTTATAGTCTATATTAAAAAAGAAAGGACCTGTCCTTTCCCTGAAACACAATTTTATAGCGGAATCATGAAAGTGAACTTCCTAATTTACTGATTTCAACGTCGAAAAAAACGTACCTAGTTTTTATATCAAAACTATGATAACCCAAACCAAAATAACGTAAACTTAAGTTTTCTCATACTATTTAATTTTTTTAAAAAATAATTTCTTTTTATCCAGCTCGAAACAATATTTTAAACATAATTAAAAGTACTTATTCATCGTTTTGGAACGTTATTGATTATGTTTAATATAGCGCACACATAAATACCTCTTAATACAGGCATCGTATTTACTTGGAAAAGAGAAAATTCTTGTAATTTTTTTTACATACAATGAATGATTTTATGATTATTTTATCTTATTTTGAAATATTTAACTGAATAAAATATTTTCATCAACTGCGTGTCTGCATCATTGTAAAAAACTTGTTTACCGTTATGTTCAATCATATGGTTTGAATTCGTCAGACGCCATTTTGAAGTTATGTTCGTTAGAAGTTTTTGTGAAAGTGGTGCGAATAATTTTTTAAAGTGAAATAAAACGATAAATAAACTTTGTGTCCGTCCTCAAATAAATATATAAATAATATTGAGCTAAATTACTGTGGTCAACTATCACATTATATATTACCACCCGTTTTTATTACAGACATCCAAAGTGATAGATGTCAGCTGTTGGCGTAGTGATATATTAGGGATTACTTCTTGTAACATTTCGAGCTGTTATCCAGGTAAACTTAGGTCGTGAATGAATTGTAGGAAGTACAGTGGAGAAGANGGGGGGGGTGGAGGAGACAAATGTCGGGCCAACCTTAAAATTATTTTAGTTAACTTATTGATGATAAAAAATTGAAGTATGATTTATGAACATAATGGGTCTACAAAGGCTCGCATTCATTTGTTTCTTTACTACTTTTTTTTAGCATCAAGTCTTACTACCCATTCGTATTGTACGCATATGTACTAAATATTCTAATGTGTCAGATATGAGGAAGGTTGAATTTAGAGGAATTGACCCCCTGAGAGTGGAAAACTATTTAGGAAAATACCGCCTTCAGTGCAACTGACTGGTATCGAACACCGATCTTCCTTTCATCGGCAGTATTGCTAGAGTAACGCGTTAGACCGTGCGGCCACCGAAGCTCGTTTGATTATGTTTCTGGTGTTAACACCCTTTGGAGAAATTAATCTTAAGTATGAACGTTGACATTTGGGATATTTATATATCGATTACATTAGTTATATTTAATCAGTTGAAAGTATTTTATAGAAATAATAATTGAAAATGTTAGGTTTTGAAAAATTTTCCGGAAAAAAATTATGGGTAAAATTTTCCAAATAACATCTCTAACTCTATGTTTATATTGACAGCTGCAGATCACGTAACAGGACGTGTAACTATATGAAAGTAGTTTTAGTAACGTGTATAACTGTCAGGTACCGCCCTTTATGACAATCGCTCTGTGATCTGCCCCGTTTGACCCCGGCCACATTAAGATAGTGCTCGTGTTTGATCTCATGCAGACGCTGCGGTCGTGAAAGTCCTCAGACCTAGTCCCTGTTAGGTCAGTGACGAGTGAAGCGTGGCTGGTGACCTCTCACTGACCTGACCCTGGCCAACACCCGCAACCCCTAGGTCGTGACTCGGCGCATGCGCACCAGGGGAGTCACGAGGGAAGCCGGGGCCCTCATTCATCAAATCGTGGCGACACACGAATAGAGTGGCGAGCGACGCTATAGTCGGTTCGTCGTAGTAAGAATATTGAGTTGACAGCTGATGTTGATTTTCATAACTATACTAAACTTTTTTTTTTCCTAATTCGCGTTTTACTACTAGCCAGGACTATCCGAATATTCACAATTTTGGTTTAAAGATGATCAAGTTAGAATTAAAAAGAAATGCACCCGAATTTATGTGTAGGAAGAGAGGGAAACTCTTTTGCTAACAACATATCAGTACAACGACCGGGATTCAAACCCCGATCCTTCATTCACTGATATACCAGATTGTACGATTCTTACGTTTAGTTTGCGTACCAACCAATACGGGTGATATTTTAACTCTTTTTTAACATAAATAGAATATTGCTTCAATAGATATGTTAAGTTTGATTTTCTTCTCATAGTGATTTCACCAGTTCTTGAATATTTATCATGGGCATCCTGGAACTTGATGAGAAATTCTTCTCTTAATGGAAAAAAAAATTCTCATCAAAAGCCAATATGCTCATGATAGATATTCAAGTAGGTACTGTTGATATTACAGTCGCTGTCAGGCTCACAAGGCTTAAAATACAACAGTCTAGGTCGTTTCCTAGACCTACTTCTCTATTACGTCTAAACTTATACTCCCGTTCGCCCTTCACCTACAACCACCCCTTGCTATATAAATTAAAAAGAGGGTAAAGAAAACTACGAAACTTCTTATCTCAAGATAAAGAGGAGAGCTCGCTGCTGGTTCTCAAATATCTTAAAATGTTCTGTCGTGAGCTTATCAAACAATTAATGTATTTCTTAGAAGGCTAAATCTATAGACCTTTAACACCAAACCTATTCTCATAACTCCTCAAATATGTTTAGAAAGTCGTTTAAAATGAGCTAATGTCGCATTTTCACATAGCTATTTATATTAATAAAACTCAACTATAGGCGTTAGAGCCTAACGTCTGCGCGGCATTTTCTTGTTTATCGAGACGACCCCCTTAAATCGCGCTCCCTTCCATCCAACCTCAACCTAGGATAAAATAAACCTTCATGTAGTCAGAATATTTGCTCTATCTGGGGCTTTACAAAAATGCATAATTTTTTAGACCTTAATCGGAAGTCGAGACAATTTTCGTTAAACTATCGTTGACTTTTTTAACCACTTGGTCAAGGAGATACTCAGCACATATTTCAAATAGACCTGGATTGAGATACCTTGGTTTTTCTATACAATATGATTATATTTCTACACAACTGTGAAAGCTATTAAAATACATTTATTTGTATATGTGACTACCTTCTCGCACTCAAGCTCAATTTCTTGAACATTGCTTGGATTTGATGCCGGGGTCACGATCAACTTAACGTAACTTAAAGTTAACTTTACGTAACTTAACATAAAATATCTTCTCGTGTGTTTCAATGGACGCAATCATGGTGCAGTTAACTTAATGTAAGATATGTCTTGGGAGGTCTTTTAATTTAAGTGAACGTTACTTGAAGGGTATCACGTGATCTAGCCAGCCAATCATTATGCGAGTGACGTCAACAGTGCTATTTAGTAATTCATTTGTTTGTTTTATGACCAATGTTTATTCTTTAGCATAAGTGCTAGTGATCAAACATCGAAACAAAATAATTAAACTAAAATAGAAAAGCTGAATTTATCAGAAAAGTGTTATAATATATATTTATCACATCAATTGAAAACTGTAAACATTCGCAGATCATCACTGTACAAATAGTTCAAATCACAGATCATACTCGAGAATGAAGATGTTTGGCTCGAGTTGTTACTTTAAGTGAACGTTACGTTAAGTTGATCGAGATCCAGGCATGAAGTTGAGAACACTTTATTTTTTTGTTATACTCTCGTTAATATATTTAAAGTGGACTTTCTAAACTCAAAACTCTATCAGATGAAAGCTTTCCTAATAATTGAATTTAGAACAACACACATTACCTTAACCTCACAACTTAAATACCCGGAGTAGTAGTATTTGTGTTACAGAAGGTGCCAACAAACAAATTATACTAAATTATTTTAGTCACATCTGGAATCAAACCTTGGCCCTCTTGAGTCTAGACCAATCGCTGTGGTACGTGCGAGGCTTTTTTTTTTGTCTTAAGAAAACTGTATTCGAACCTATTATAAAAAAAATGTTCTTTGATAAAGGCCCATAATTTTTTATTGTATATCTTTAGTAATATGTCTTATGTGTTTTGATTACAATATAAAATTTGTTGTATTCTCATTAATGACTTATTTTTGTTATTCGTAAGCTGCAAATAAATTTGACCTAATTGACATGTGAAGTTTGTAAAGGTTTTTACTGAGCTATGTCGTATTGGCGTTTGTAGCCTGACATAAAAAATTATAAATTATGCTCGAAGAAATTATTAAAAGAGGTAAAAAATACTCTTCCTTCCTAAATTAAATGATTAGTTTAAAGGACCCACTAATATGATTAGGGAGAAGCGTTTTAATTATCTAATTAAAAAATATTGAGCTCTCGGAGTACTTGAGATAAGTGTTTTCGAATAAGGGGATACGCAACCACAAAAAAGGTTCAAAACCACTTATCTTCCTAACCTTCTTAGCCCTGAGGGTTGAGAACGTTAAGATCCTCCTGTGGACACACTATCTAAGGTGTCAAGCTCGCAATAGACTGGCTGCCGATGAAATCAAGGTTATAATTTGGGCCGGATGCAATGAGGGGTTCTACAAGTTATCTATCACTGTGGATTTCCCATTCCTTCTACACACCAATGCGGCTGCATTTCCTCTCATCTACCCTCACAAATCTTATATATGGGATACATTCATTAATAAAACTGTTATAGCTCCTTTTCATATTAAGGGTATTCCTTGTCTGACAGCTAAAATGTTACTAGATTTACTTTCACGTATTCATACGTCACGTGATGTGATCTTTAGCGGTCACTTTTGATTGATATTATCAATATCTACAAAGTACCACTAATAATGTAGTTAAACTATCAATTTTGGTCACAAAAAAGTTGGAAGTTTATCAAAGGCTCATCCTATTAAATTGGAGTATATTTGAATGTATTACTAAAAATAATCACAGATGTTTAGTAAAGATAATGCGCTTGTAAATTAGTTTTTTTTAAAATATAGTTTGAATAAAAATTAAGGTAGGGATGTAAGGGACTCAAGAAAAGGTAAGTGTTTCTGAAGTTTTTATAGCAAAACATTTCATATTTTCAAATATTTCTTCAGTACAAACATAGAGTTTAATTTTCTTCACATGGTGACCTCATCAGTTGTTGAATATCTGTGAAGGGTGTCCTGGAATATCAGGACAACTTTTTCTCTTAGTTTAAAAAATGTGTCTTCTAATGCAGTAATGCTCATGACAGATATTCAATCATTGTTGATATCCCTATGGGAAGAAAATTAAACTCTTATGTTTGTACTTGAGAAATATTTGATTTATTTTGGTCAAAAAAAGTTCTGCTATACAAACTGCAAATACACTATTCTTTTCTTGCACTACCTATATTCTCACACGTTCAATCCTCGGTCCCGGCAAAGATTTATCTGATTACCAAACCCTTCCTTCACCTCTGACAAGACATCTTGTGAATGTGAGGAAAGCCAGGCCTCCACCGTGGTTCGGATTCCACGTTAAACTGTAGGTCCTTCATTTCATCTCACAATCACCCTACCATTACACATTAGCGTAAGTGCGTATAACCCTAACGGGTAGTAAGACGTGGTGCTAATAATAATAATAATAATAATAATAATAATAATATATTCTCACATTAAACAACAATAGTGTGTGTAAGGTTGTAATTGTGCATGCATAGTTTTACTATTAATAACAGATTGCGCATTTTGAGGATAACTCATCTTACAGTGGACACCTGAACTGGGAGAAGTTATTTCCACATACATCGTGGCGTTGTATAGCCCCTTATTTATTTACAACTTCCTATCAATTGACAAACTTTATTAACCCAAGAGAGAGATATCCCCATAATAAACCCTTACATTTTATGAAGGTAGTGATCAGCGTCCCCTCAATTTTTATAGCAGTTGGAGTGGATCCATCGGGAATATTTACGACGAGTCGTGGTTGTACTATCAATGGTTTCTGTTTCGACTCATTTCCTGTTGTGGCCTCTGCTCTTCTATAGTTCATCTTCGAGAATCATATCGAATAGACCGCGCCACTCGAAGCAATGATATATTTGGTTGTTTTTATACTGTAATAAATGTTTTATGCCTCTCGCTTGGATACACAGAGATAAAAAAAACCTATTGATATGAGATGAACTCATTTGTATGGATATTTTTGAATACGAAGAAGTTTTGTAACCAACTATATCTAACACGGTCATGCACAAATATTTGATAATTGTGCCGATTTGGCTACAAGTTAGCTCCGATTTAATGTCGGAGTGTAAGGAACGCAAGTAGAGGACAGAATTTAGCAGTTTTTTCCTTGTATCAAAACAATTTTTGGTCAAAAGAAATAAAATTTATTCTCCAATAGAAACACAAGAGTTTAATTTTATTCACATGGTAATATCAAGAGTTGTTGAATATCTGTCAAGGGTGTCCTGGAATGTAATGACAACTTTTTCTCTCATTTAAAAAGTTTGTCATATAATGGCTGCTATGCTTATGACAAATATATATTTTTATTTAGCACCGCCTCTTACTACCTCTTCGGGTATGCGCCTAAGTACTAATTACCCTAATGAGTTAGTAATGGGCAAGGTTTAATATATAGGAAGTGAACCCGCATTTGCGTGGATAGAGAGTGGAACAAAATTTAGGTAAAACCACCCCCAAGATCATCCGAGCGAGATTCGAATCTCGATCTCCCCTCCCTCGGCAGTTTAGCTCAACACGAAACTAGCGCGTTAACCAACTACGCCACCGAGGTGGGTATGTATGTTTCTACTGAACCAATATTTTAATTATTTTGTCCAAAAAAGGTTTTGCTGTAAAACCTATTAAAAGATCGCCCTTAACTCGCGTTCCATACCATCCAACCGGAAGTGTGCTATGTTTGCCAAGTGTAAAGTTGTATGAAGGAGCTAGAGGGCATTTTAGGAGTACAAAAAATCCCCCTTCCTCGAAATTAATAATAGTATATGGACCCGATTCTCTGGTTGATTGGTTTAGGCATAATTAATTTTAATCCTTGAAACTAAACTTTTGTTTTACATTTCGAATTAAAATCTCTTTTTTATATTTTTCCTAATAATTCATATATTGATCACTATATAGTCAGTTTTCTAAAAGATAAATGTAACTAAAGTAATGTTTAAAAAAAAAGTTCTAGCACTATCAGTACATTAAACTATACTAAACAATTTTTTTTCTTATTCGTATTCATTGTGTAACTGGAAATGGGATTAAATTCATAACATTACGTTCAAGTAGTAACGTTTACTTTAAATATGTTCAAACACACAGATTATATCAACGCACGATCTACAAACTATTTCAACCAAGGGAATTACTCTTATTATTACAATTGCTCAGAAGGGCTAACCCGTGTACAAATAGTAAATATCCGGGTACTCTAAATGTATGTGTTTTATATTATTTTGTTAATATAAAACTACTTTTTCTATAGCCGCTTGACATGATTGAAAATATTAACTCTTGAAACTGTACTTAATATGAACCTCGAGTCACTTTTTTTACGCCTGCTTCCGCACCAAGTTAGAATTAAATTTTGAACCCCTTCAGAGTTCGAACTTGACTCTTCCCAAAAGTGTTTTCATCACTCTGTGAGAAGCAATCCCCCAAAGATTGTGACAATAATAGCCGAGGCTTATTCAACCTCTTTCTTACGTAGTTTTAATATGACTATTTTTATCCTTGTTCATCTCAAATTAAAAGAAAGAGTTCATGATGTCAGTGAATAATTACGATGACGTACGCCTAACCCGCCCTCAACCCCCTCCCACCTCTAGCGTCCCAACTTTCTTCTAAGTTTCTACCAACAATTATCTTAGTAACATGCAGCAGAGCGAACCAAATTCCCCCGCACGAAAAACGCATCTTAACTTCTGCCTCCCCATCCGAGTTTCACACCCATTATCAATTTCGATCTGCCTCCCCCTCNCCCCCCCCCCCCCCCCCCTCCGTTAGATGTCTTGGGATCAAGTTGTGTAGTCTTTACTACCGGAAATATTACCATTCACACACAAATATAACCTCCATTCCTCATGTGTTCCAAAAAGTTTTGACGTAGTTTTTTTTTAAAGCCTGCCCAAGAGAAGCCTCGGACCTGATAAGTACACAGGCCTGTAATTTGGTTTGCCGTATAAACGTCGTAAAGCCAGGCAGGTCCTACCTCCTTCACTGGAACAAATTCTCACATCAGAAAAATATTTTCAAGTCGACTGTTCGCTTCACTTATTAAATATGAGCGAGCGCGCGCGCACGCACACACACACACACGAGAAAAAGAATGAGGGATACATATCTCAAAATATAATATCACCTTTCAAGATCCATAACGACCGCCTTGATGGGAGCTCACTACATTATAAGAAGGGGGCGCATCCCGAACAATTACCAGTTTTTTGTTTTTTTATAGAGGGGGGGGGGTAAGGTTAAGGTCGTGAGGAATGCCACCGCCTGCAGGCCTAATTAAAACAAGAAGAACGCGAGGCGCCCCCCTGTGGTTACCTAAAGGGGGCTCTACAACAGACGGACGAGTAAGAGGGAGGGGGCGTGGCCCTCCCCCAAACATAGTTGAAGCCATGAGGTATCCCCGGCCAGAACTGAACGCAAGGTTACTCTGATGTTGGAAGTTGGTGATGAGTGGTTTCGTAGTGTGTTGCATCCCAACATTCCCGTCACCCGCCCCACTCACTGAAATGTATGGTTAAACGTGGGTCGTGGGAACTCGGCGTCGTTGGTTACGCCGACAGTTAATAAATAACTTGCCTTGGTTTGTTGACACTTGCTAGATTGGCCCATTAGACCAATTGCCCTGGGTTGTATCCCGGTTCTACCAGAAGAGTTTTAATTCCAAACCTGTCTCCATGGCTAAATACGGCTATGTCGTTGCTTACACCGGAATTTAAACGATACTCTCAGATGTGAACATGATCTGAAGCAACTGTCTTAAAAATAATTCCCATATATAAAGCTCGAATTTTGATTTCAAGGCCCCTGAATCGATCTTAAAGCTCAGTGTAAAAGAATTGAGTATTTGCTTATGATGAAGCTAATTATAATAAATATGCTCGTATTCAGTCCCTTTGATATACTTATTTTTGTCACTTTGATTAAGTTTGTCCTTGAAGTCATTTTTATCTTTTGAAATAAATTATTATGTTCTTAAGTCTGGGTTGTAACCACAGTTTTGTCGGGTATGTCAGTTCCTATTGCACTCCAGCTGTTAGAAAAGGGGGGTTTGGCACCTTAGAACAATCACTAGCTTGTTTGTCCACTGAGATAAGGGTCCCGGGCTCGATTCCAGGTGTGGCTGAAAAATGTATCATGTGTGAAATGTGGGTTTCCCCTTTCACAGTGATGAATTAACGGTTGGAGGCTGGATGTTGTGTCTGTTCTAGATTTAGCGTGTTTATAAGTCGTGTGCTGATATTATAATCAGGTCGGTAACCTGGCGGTCTAGGGGTAAGGTGTCAGACTTCTGTGTTGGGGGTCCAGGGTTCAATCCTCGGTCCCGGCACAGATTTATCTGATTGCCAAACTCTTCCTTCACCTCTGACAATACGTGTATTAATCACAACTTGTGAATGTGTGGAATGCCCGGCCTCCACCGTGGTTCGGATCCCACGTTAAACTGTAGATCCTCCCTTTCATCTCACAATCACCCTACCATTACATATTAGCGTAAGTGCGTATAACCCGAACGGGTAGTAAGACGTGGTACTAATAATAATTATAATAATATACCTAGGTTTTACTGAATGTTTTTCCACCTTTCCCTCCACGCAAATGCGGATACATTTTCTCTAAATTCTAACTTACCCATTCCTACCATACTAACGCAATTTAACTATATGCGCATAGCCCGAACGAGTAGTGCGATGGTTTGTAGAAAAAATATTGTAAAATATATTTTTCAGAATGACTGTTTAGTGAAAAATTATTGGATGGAATTCCACCAATACAGATAAAACCCATTATATGTTTAAATATTTAGCGTGCACGTTTTAAACAGACACTACAACTTATAAGCTAACTTAATTTTAGAATAGACACCACACACAATCCCTCGACCGTCCCTTCATCAATTTGAGAAGGGAAGCCCCAGTTTCACCAGTAATATATTTTTTGGCCATGCCAAGGTTATTTATTTATCACCTGTTCATATTATACGTATATGTACTAATTATCCTAGTGAGTTGAGGATGAGCCAGGTTGAGCTCATAGGAAGTGTACCGGCAGTTGTGCGAAGGGAGAGTGGAAAACCATTTAGAAAATTATGCTAATTACATTCGATTGGGATTCGAACCCTGATCTCCCTGTCAGTCTATTGCGAAAATCACTCTTAATACCATGCAGCCACCGAAGAAAAGTATGCCGGGCTTCAAACCGGAGGCCCTTAGATCAATAGGCAGTCGCGCTACCAACTGAGGTAACGTGTCTGACAAATAAAACAACACATTTTTACAAATTGTAAATAATATTGCTATTTTGAGCCCTCAGCTGTTGATTGCTTCCAAGTCCCCCTTCCTACTTCTAAGGTATTAGCGTTAGGGAAGCATTTATTCCCACTTTCCCTCCTTGTCTTATTATCGAGATGAAAGAAGAAAATGGCTGAAGAAGTGAGATCAATCTTTCCTTCATCCTTTAGCACAGTCTTCATGAATTGTTAATATCTTACTAGCATTGTGCGCCCTAGTAAAACAAGCCAAGTGAGCGTTATCAAGTTATGAACCCCTCCCAACATCTCGCAAAGGAAATAGCACCCCATTAAACTTTACTTACTTCGAGCTACGTTGTTTTTTTATTTTTTTTAAATGAGTTACAGCTTTTTATCTTTACCTTCGTTGTTTCTTTTGACCTTTTCATTTCGTTCCTTTATTAATATTCCCCACCTATTTGTTACCTATGTCAATCATAAAGTGCTCCTGGCGATGTTTTAAAGTGAAGTATTAAGAAGGAGCATTCCAGCCGAGCACTCTGTCCGACTATATTATTTTACACTATGGCGCCATTTTCCCTTTGTTGCGCTTCACTCTCATCCTATTACTCACAAAAATAAACACATAAGTGACGCACTCAGAAATAAACTTGTGTGTGTGTGTGTGTGTGTATAGCAATAAAATTATGATTATTTATGTGCATATAGCCCGTGGAGGTGTTGGAAGATATGATATCAAATAAATAAATATATTTTTGTTCTTTTTCAAATCAGGAGTTTTATTGTGTTTAGCGGTATAGCTCTATATTTTATTATACTAAGAGTACTATAAAGCCACATGGCTGACTCACTCACGTATATTAATGTTCACCCACTTCCAAATGAGATAGAAACTTAAAATTTGGCAAACTTATAGCTTCTAACCTGTAACCGACGGGAAAATTCCAAAAAGTTAAAAAAATTAAGTTTTTAACCCCCGAAAAAGATTCAAAATGGCGGAGAAACTTTAAAGTAGGTGTGGACCTTTCTTTAGAGGTCTCTTGTGGCTAAACGGTAAGACCTATCAAAACAACTGCTCTGGAATGACATTAGTTTACATCCACTTGCAAATAAAACGCACTGGGGGTTTAGCAAAGCGAGTTTGAAATACAAAGACGTTAGGTTTGGTATTAAAATGTTACCAATACGCTCAATACATCTTTAGTTATCTTAGCTAAAGTTATACTTGACATATTTTAAAACAGATTAAAATTATTTGCGAACGGGGGAAGGGTGGGGTCGTGTGGAGGAAAAAAAGGGGGGAATGCCCAAATGCTCAGTTCGATCCCAGTCTCATCTAAACGCGCCACTGAATCACAGATGACTTTCCACCACGGTATTACGGGTTCCGCATCTTATCTCTTTGAACTAAGAACATATTGGTAAGATTTCGTTAAAGCCTATCTTTCACGTCTTACTTCATTAAAAGTTGACTTAGAATATAAAAATAAGTTAATGTACAGTTTGGAATTGTATTAATTAAATTATTCTTACCCATTCAAAATATTCTATATTTCTTGATTTTAATAGTCTAGAAAATACTTGTACTTTTAATATTATATTATTCCAAGATATGGATGGTCAGAATTCTAATACGTAGGTTATCAGATTTAAATTCTAAAAAGCCAAGTGGTAGCACATTTGTGCACAAAGTCGAAGATTATGAATATCCATGTCGAAATGTATCGCTTTAAATACTTTTTTATTAAGATAAAATATCAAACTCTAAACAACTTACCATAACTTCAGATATGGTATATTTTTGTTAGAGTGAACCCACACACCTTTATAAAATGATTTAAAGAACATTCACTCGGTGTCAAACCAGGATCTTCTGGGCCTATAATCGGTTGACCTACCACTTAGCTATGGAAACTGGTAACGTCTTGTGTAGGCCGCGTCCAACTACCCTTCTGGACTATCGTTACATTGGGTCGGTTTTATAGTCATACTCGCTTTGTTCGTTGTGGGCTCCGCCCCCAAACACCCAAGTGAATGTAAACTAATATAATTCCAGCATTGTTTAATTTTTAGAATTTTATGATTCTAGCTGTCTCATAAATGTGTCGGAAAATTAAAAATTGTGTGGAAAATGTGCAAAATTGACCTAAAATAAAAAAATCTAGCTCTGGTGGGATCCGTTTTTTGATAGGTCTTACCGTTTAGCCACAAGAGGCCTCCAAAGAAAGATCCGCACCGACTTTAAAGTTGCTCCGCCATTTTGATTTTTTTTCGAGAGTTAATTTTTTTTTTAACGTTTTGGAATTTTCCCGTCGGTTACAGGCTAGAAGCTAAAAGTTTGCCAAATTTCAAGTTTCTAGCTCATTTGGAAGTGGGTTAACATTAATGTCAGTGAGTGAATTAGTGAGTCAGCCGTGTGGCTTTATAGTATAGTAATTGAGTACGCCTCGAGTGCAAGTATACCCAATGCAAGACAACCCCTTACTAGACAACCCCTTACTAGACCAGAATGGAATTGGCCAGTGTCGCATATGAGTATGACTATAAAACTGGCCCATTCTATTCTGGGAAGGTGCCGTCCTGTATTTAATATAGCACCCCACTGGAGTCGTTCTAGGTATACGAGTAGGCCTAACTACGAAACGGACC
Source organism: Timema californicum (assembly GCA_902141385.1). Lineage (NCBI taxonomy): Eukaryota > Metazoa > Arthropoda > Insecta > Phasmatodea > Timematidae > Timema > Timema californicum. Next base: position 178,415 of record CABFOW010000338.1, on the reverse strand, counting down.
CATTTACTCTAATTTTATAGGAAATACAACTGAATTTGCGTGGACGTCTCTTGTTTTCAGCACCGCATCTTACTACTCATCTATGCGCACATTATACACTGATATGGTAGGGACGAGAAAAATATAATTTACAGGAAATATAGCCATATTTACGTAGAGGGAGATTGGAATTTTTTTAAAGGAAATAACTCTTACTCACACAGTAGGGATTCGAAAGATGACCTCTACATCACCGGCAAGTCAATATATTGATAAACAGAGGATACCAGGGGTGGGAAATATTTTTTCAATGTAGCCACAAGTGTGGTGAATGATAAGTGAACCGTTGAATGTATATATACATTCAACGAGTGAACTTCACCGCATCATGTAAAAGTTGAGAAATTAATTTGCTCAATATAACATCAATAACAATACACACATTCAAAACATGTACACTTTTGACTACTCACAACTGCTGCCTCCGACGCAAACGATGAAAACTGTTCAATTTGAAAATGTAAAATAAATTAATACGAAATTTGGCATTCCTTTTGTTAAAAGGTAGAGATGAAATAAAGTGCGGGGAAAGGGAGTGGAGGAGAGGATTGGGTGGAGGTGTTGCGCCAATGACTCATTCAAAAAATCGAGGTGTTGTGCCAATGCCTCATTCAAAAATTGGAGGGGCTGTGCCAATGACTCATTTAAAAATGGAGGTGTTGCGCCAATGCCTCATTCACAAATTGGAGGTGTTGCGCCGATGAATCATTTAAAAATGGAGGTGTTGCGCCAATGCCTCATTCAAAAATGGAGGTGTTGCGCCAATGCCTCATTCAAAAATGAAGGTGTTGCGCCAATGCCTCATTCAATAAATGAAGGTGTTGCGCTAATGACTCATTCAAAAATTGGAGGTGTTGCGCCGATGAATCATTCAAAAATTGGAGGTGTTGTGTCAATGACTCATTTAAAAATGGAGGTGTTGCGCCAATGACTCATTCACAAATTGGAGGTGTTGCGCCGATGAATCATTCAAAAATTGTAGGGGTTGCGCCAATTTACAACTATCACGCGCCGTCAGGAAAAGGTTTAGTTTAATGTGAGAGCTATCAAACTCAAGTTCGCCACACTTATCGCCAATTTGCCACTTGTGGCGATTTAAGACAGGGTTGCCCAATGCCCATCCCAGCATTACACCATGCGACCGACGAAATGGGAAGCAATGGCTTTTGGTAACTACTTAACTCTTCCAACTCTATATTCGAATGCAAATAACATATTTATTCTGTAAAGTCCAAAATTAAGGTGGGATGGAAGGGTACGTGGATTTAGGCACAGATTTTTTACAGTTTTTTTCAACAAAGTATATTGGGAGGAAAACAAATAAAATATTGCTTCAGTGGATGAGTTTAGTTATAGAGGTTTAATTTTCCACGCGTAGTATTCTCAACAGTTTTTGAATATTTGTCGTGAGCATAGTGAATTTTGGAAATAAGCTTTTTAAATGAAGATAAAAATTCCTATTCGAATTCAGATATTCAAGAACTGATGACATGACTATGTGTTGTAGTTTAAACTAAACGTATCTACTAAATCAAGATTAGTATTAATTTCTGCCAAAAATTATTTTGTTACACTAACTGCAAAAATATTTAACTTAGCTTGTATTCCTTCCCAAACAGGTAGTCGAATTGGAACTGGAACCAGAACCGGTAGCCAAAATAAACAGTTATTTTTAGGGAACCAAAACAATAAGCCTAAAAAATAAATATCCTTTGAACCAGAACCGGAATAATTGGAGTCGATATAGGCCTATATTTAGGTTCACTTCTTGGTTCTTAAATTACTTTTAAAAATGGCATCTTATGTATTTGGTTTGAAATACTCTAATTTTTCTTTTCTCAGGATTTTTGTTGTTGTTAAAGTCCGATGTATTCTTTGTTTTGTTTTTTATGTAGATAACTTTTTATTGTTGTAAATTATTTTTTAATTTATTTTTCTACTTACTAATTTTATAATTATTTTAGTATAACTATTAAATAATATAAAAAACGAAGCCAGAACAGAAACTTATTCGAGAACAAAAAATAACAGGAATTTTTATTTTTCTCTAACCGGAACCAGAACCAGGAGCTTAGAATGTTTACTGGAAGAACTGGAACTAAAACCAGAACCGACAAATCTTTTTGTTTGACTCTCTGCGTCCAACCCATTCTAAGCTCACGACCCTAACTAGAATATCGACTGAATTAAGGGATGTTCTTCCCTACTCCAGCAAGAACTGCTTCACTACTGACTACATCGTGTTGAAATGACGCGAGCTAATCTCAGGTGAATTTAACCAAGTCTCATGGGAGACGCGAAGCCGTCGACACTAGAAATAATCGATCGCGCGAAACACACACAAGGGGGAACTCCGACATTTGTGTTCCTGCCTAGATCTCATCACGAGCCTTACTTTCCCCTTCTTCTGTCAAACAGGACGATTGTGTGGATGGAGACTAAACTTACCCTCGGCTGTGTGTGAAGAGCAGGATTGTAACACATTTCCGCCCCCCTATTGGCTCTGTCAGCAACATCCCAGTGGTCCCATTAAACTCGTGTTACCTCTCCTGATGTCTGTTGTGTTGTGTACGCTGCCCTTTCCTCCATTCAACCTTCGTCAATTCTCACCCGTGCGCTTTTTTTGTACATAACTTTGTTTAACAAATACAATCGTAATTCCATGTTAGCGACAAAATGCCCGATAATACTCGGAAGACGGGTTCAAATTCCAACCAACGTTGAGGGTTTTATTTCAATAGAGATGGTTCGGTCTTTTTCCAGGTAGATTTATATTATTTAAATATACGTTCAATTCCTATGTCCTAGATTAGTAAACCAACTACGCTATGTTGTGGCTCGCTTGATTTGGCATTATGACATTACTAGAAAACACACATGGATTTATTTATTTGAAGAGAACACGAAACCCGTATTGGTAACCGTGTGGTGTAGGCCTATAGGGCATCAAGATTAATTGCACAATGTCACTTTTGATAGAAAGGTCGGAGCTTATATCCCACCCATGTACACAAAGGATACCCGTATCGGTTGTCGCATGGTCTAACGTGTCACTCTTGTGTTGGACTGGTTGCCTGTTACGGGAAGATCGGGGCTCTAATCCCGTTCCAATGTATTGAGATTTTTTTCATAAATGGCTTCCAACTCTCCTTCAAAACAATTGCTGAAATGTTACCTCTACAATTTCAATTGTAATTGTTGTTTAACACGAACGGGTTCTAATACGCGGGGGAAAAGATCATTAAAATTATAACACGAACTGTACGGTCCTCTATTTTACAAGTGCAGGCAGGTCTCTGCTGCTATCCCTGTTTCTTGTCATCCTTTCATCAACCTGATCCAGATATACTTGACAACAGGGCTGTGTGTGTTTCATCTCATCTCTTATGAATGGTTGCCGGAGAGATTTACAAGGAACACTTGTTTACTTAGTCGCTACCCTCCCTAGGCCTACAAGGGACATTCTCTTTCAAGGACTAGACTGGACTGGCCACTTGAAAATGATGATATCAGTCAGCACTTCATTCGTCCTCTCGTTTCTCATACATCTGATAAGATGGGCCCAGTGATATCACTCTTTGTTGACATATTGCAAAGCAACGTTTTTCAAACAAGGCTCCGCCATCGTTATCTCAGGTTCCGCGAGGCAATTTTAGAGTACCGGTATTATTACATTTGTTTTTTACTATATAAAATAGCACCAATAATTAGTATTTACAACTTCTTCAAATCCGAAAAATGAACATTAGCCAAAGGCGCAACCAGAACATGTAGGTCAGGGCTATTCAATTAGTTATCCAAGTGGGTCACTCCAAATAATCGTAATATTTAGCGGGCCAGATCTTTAATTCAATCTATCAGTAATTTGGAACATTAACTTGATATTATATGTAATTTTGATAAATTTCATTGACATTTCAAAAATGTAAAAGTTAGAATAGGACTAGGCCTAGTAAGTACGAAAAAGTATATCATGCCAAACTCATGTAAACATAAATAATCATTATTAAAATATAAACCATTAATGGTAAAAATAAAATAAGAGTAAAGCACACCGCTATTACTACTATAAATACGCACAAATAACAAACCAGGCAAATCTCGAGTGGCGAGATATCGGTTGCTGTTAGGAGGAGGGAAAAGAGGTGTGAGTCACTCTCAGCCACCCTTCCTCCTGGCCACCTGCAAGGTTCAAGGTCAAAAGCAGAATATGTTATGTACAGTAACCCCATGGCTTCTTTGGTTCCGACTGACAGCTCACAGCTGACAGCTAAAAGCTTTGAAAAGCTACCAGACCAAATTATGTATCCCTACGACGAACCTTATGATCTGCAAAAACATGTGTTTAGCAGCTGTCACTTCTGACAGTCAAAATGTTGGTATATACCTAAATGTTGACTGTCAGAAGTCAGCCGTGAGCTGTCAGTCAGCACCAAAGAAGCCATGGGGCTACTGTAGCTCAGCCATTATGTGGTGGTGCTTGGAGGAAGAGATACCAGGTATAGAGTGGGAGACCCACATCACTGGAGGGTAAACTCGCCCTCCCTTGTAAACACACGATGTTGGTGGTGCTTGGAGGGAGATATACCCGGTCTATAGTGGGGGACGCACATCACTGGAGGTGTAAGCTCGCCCTCCCTTGTAAACACACGATGTTGGTGGTGATTGGAGGGAGATATACCCGGTCTATAGTGGGGGACGCACACCCCTGGAGGGTAAGCTCGCCCTCCCTTGTAAACACACGATGTTGGTGGTGCTTGGAGGCAGATATACCAGATCTATAGTGGGGGACGCACATCACTGGAGGGTAAGCTCACCCTCCCTTGTAAACACACAATGTTGGTAGTGATTGGGGGCAGAGATACCAAGTATAGAGTAGAGGACGCACGTCACTGGAGGGTAAGCTTACACTCCCTTGTAAACACATGATGTTGGTGGTGATTGGAGGGAGATATACCAGTTCTAGAGTGGGGGACGCACATAACTGGAGGGTAAGCTCGCCCTCCGTTGTAAACACGTGATGTTGGTGGAACCAAAGACCGAGTAACATTGGGCTTGCAGCTTCCCCCACCACTGATAAGATAATAATATTTAGCACCGCGTCTTACTACCCGTTCGGGTTATACGCTTTAAGTACTAATTAATCTAATGGATTAGGACTTGGGAAGGTTGAATTGGAGGAAGTGAACCTGCATTTGCGTGGAGGGAGAGTGGAAAACCATTTAGGAAAAACCACCCCTAGTTCACCCGACCGAGATTCGAACCTCGATCTCCCCATCCTCGGCAGTCGAGCTTCAACACGACAACACTGATAAGAGATTGAAGATCTCTCTGGCCGTTCAAGGTCAGCCACCTATACATACCGTCTGAACTATGCGATGCCTCTCCAGTGATATAGTAGTTGGACTTTCAATCAAGGACCAATTTTCGTAGCTAGAGAGCCGGATGTGGCCCGTGGGCCGTCAATTGAATAGCCCTGATGTAGGCTAATGTTTTCCGCTTGATTGATTCTTTCATTGGTGTCGGGTTGTCCTAAACTTGCCCTATGTCTGACCATGAAACTGGCCCTAAGTTTGATCATGAAACTGGCCCCAAGTCTGACCATGAAACTGTCCCTAAGTCTGACAATGAAACCTGCCCTAAGTCTGACTATGAAATTGGCCCTAAGTCTGATTATGAAACCGGTCTTCAATCTATACAACATAAGAGGATTTGATCTTATAGATGAATTTGTACATAAATGTACATGCATTTATTTGGTGAAAACTGGGAAACCAAGCTATGGAAAAATCAACATGTCAAGGTTTGAAGCCAGTGCCCCCAGCTTAAAGTTAATCATACTGGCGTATCTCTCGGCAGTTGGAGTAGAGCCTACTTACAGTGTGTTAAATACAGTACGATTTAAACTGAAAGTCACATTTTGACGGTTAAAAAGGTTACACAAACAATTGTTACATATTTAAACGTAAGATCATGTGACTTTTAACGGTAACTTTTATGGCGATATCAATATTTATGAAATAAAATTAATAATAGACTAAATATTATTAATGTTGACCGCAAACAAAGTTTGTATTTTCTAAAATGCCTTTCTACCAGAATTCTACTATAGCGATTCAACTGTTTTCGCGCCAAGCTAGGGCGTGGATATGTCTGCTGCTATGTGAGCGTCTTGCTGTAATTATTTATAGCTGTGGGGGGAGGGAACTCGCCTCTGGTCGTAACTCGTTCCTCTTCTCTACCTGCCTTCATCTCCCAGCATCCCTCACGCGTCGGATCTGGTCAGATGGGGCACAACAAACATTTACAGCCACGTCTTAGCAAGCGGCTCTATGTTATATAGTTGAGATGCTCTGAACGTTTTCTCCACCAATTTGACTATACGACCACATCATTTACAAACTAACTCAAAGGTGAGGAAGTGCGCCTTGATGGGTTTTTATCATTTTTGTTGTTGTTGAGAAAACATTAGCAATTTATTGATTAACCAACATTTATTGTAAAATAAACATAATTGGATTTCTCCCTTTAAATTTTTAACTATACAAAACTTCATCAAATTTTGTTGTGGTTTTACGCTCTCATGGGCTCAAGGAGAGATAAAGTATTGTGATCGTTAACAAATTTAAATTCTACATTTCAAGACTCTTTAAACTCGAAAAAGTGTTGTATTACAATGCTGTCTGTCTGCTACTGAAACTAGAACAATGCCGTCTGTTTGTCTGCTACTGGAACTAGAGCAATGCCGTCTGTTTGTCTGCTACTGGAACTAGAGCAATGCCGTTTGTCTGTCTGCTACTGGAACTAGAGCAATGCCGTTTGTCTGTCTGCTACTGGAACTAGAGCAATGCCGTCTGTTTGTCTGCTACTGATCTAGAGCAATACCGTCTGTTTGTCTGCTACTGGAACTAGAGCAATACCGTCTGTCTGCTACTGGAACTAGAGCAATACCGTTTGTCTGTCTGTTACTATAACTAGAACAATGCCGTCTGTTTGTCTGCTACTGAAACTAGAACAATGCCGTCTGTCTGCTACTGGAACTAGAGCAATGCCGTCTGTTTGTCTGCTACTGGAACTAGAGCAATTCCGTCTGTTTGTCTGCTATTGGAACTAGAGAAATGCCGTCTGTTTGTCTGCTACTGGAACTAGATCAATGCCGTCTGTTTGTCTGCCACTGGAACTAGAGCAATCCCGTCTGTTTGTCTGCTACTTGAACTAGAGCAATGCCGTCTGTTTGTCTGCTACTGATCTAGAGCAATACCGTCTGTTTGTCTGCTACTGGAACTAGAGTAATACCGTCTGTTTGTCTGCTACTGGAACTAGAGCAATGCCGTCTGTTTGTCTGCTACTGGAACTAGAGCAATTCCGTCTGTTTGTCTGTTACTGGAACTAGAGTAATGCCGTCTGTCTGCTACTGGAACTAGAGCAATACCGTTTGTCTGTCTGCTACTGAACTAGAGCAATGCCGTCTGTTTGTCTGCTACTGGTACTAGAGCAATTCTGTCTGTTACTGGAACTAGAGTAATGCCGTCTGTTTGTCTGTTACTGGAACTAGAGCAATGCCGTCTGTTTGTCTGCTACTGGTACTAGAGCAATTCTGTCTGCTACTGGAACTAGAGCAATTCCGTCTGTTTGTCTGTTACTGGAACTAGAGTAATGCCGTCTGTCTGCTACTGGAACTAGAGCAATACCGTTTGTCTGTCTGCTACTGAACTAGAGCAATGCCGTCTGTTTGTCTGCTACTGAAACTAGAACAATGCCGTCTGTCTGCTACTGGAACTAGAGCAATACCGTCTGTTTGTCTGCTACTGGTACTAGAGCAATTCTGTCTGTTACTGGAACTAGAGTAATGCCGTCTGTCTGCTACTGGAACCAGAGCAATACCGTTTGTCTGTCTGTTACTAGAACTAGAGAAATGCCGTCTGTCTGTCTGTCCGCTACTGGAACTAGATCAATGCTGTCTGTTTGTCTGCTACTGGAATAGAGCCAAAATCCTTTCACTGATTAGGCTTGAACTTGGTACCTAGGGTTTATGGACTTATATAGCTAACCCTAAAATTAAGAGTAGCTTACTAAAGGGCGAAATAGAAAAACTGGTTTTAACGATTTTAATCAGAATGTATATCTAGGCACTGTTTAAAATTACAAACAAAATGGCGTATCTCACTTTCGCATGAAAATGATCTTGAATGCACTTTAAATTTGAGTAAAAATTTCCAATTCTGATCATACTTACAAAATTACTTATCAATTTAAAGTTCAAGGACTCTTAAAAAAACACTTTTTGTTGAAAGAAAATTCGATATTTTTCGAGTTAAAGACAAAAAATAGATATTTGTGAAATGATTTGAAAATGCACATAAATAATAGTTTGTGTAACAGTGTATGTTATTTCATTAATATTCCTTGAGGAAATGTGACGTTCTTTTATTCCTATTATGTATCTAAAACAATGTATATTATTTCGTTTCACATCTCTTACGAGCTATAAGCATGATTTAGATAAAGGAGCGATAAAGATTGTGCGGTGCTTAAAAACAAAAGTTTGTTAATCACGTGAGTACCAATAGTTTCCCAACAAAATAATAAAATACTAAACACCATGAAAGTTTCGCTTGCACAGCTTTAACCTAAAACGATACACCTAATATTAAACACAAAACCTTAGTGCCTAGATATTTACAAATTAATTAGCACGATGAACTGGTAGGTTTATACAGATATTAAATATGTATTTCTGCACAACCTAGACTCAAATAATAGTCTTCTGTACTTGTGTTCAAGCTAACCCGCCTCGGTGGCGTATTTGGCTAATGCGCAAGTTTCGTGTTGAACTAGTCTGCTTGAGGACGGCGAGATCGAGGTTCTAATCTCATCTGGTGAACTGGGAGAGGTTTTTCCAAAATGGTTTTCCACTCTCCCTCCACGCAATGCGGGTTCACTTCTTCTAAATACAACCTTCCCAATTCCCAATCCATCAGTGTAATTAGCGTATAACTCAGACGGGTAGTAAGACGCGATGCTAATAAAGGTATGCTAATATCCTGAACGGGCACTAAGGTGTGGTGGAAATAAATAAATTTAGGTTTACAATACAAAAAAAGTTTCCGACAAGGTTCATTCTTTATTTAAGAGGCCTACAAAGAAAAAAACTGGCACTTTCATTGAAAGAAAATTTCTTCTCTTACTGACGTAATAAAATATGTTGACTCCACAAACAATGTCACAGTAAGATATGAGTTCGTATTTCCAGGTTTATTTTATTTTTTTAATTTTCCCTCGTCGTATCTGCCTTTCATTCATGTACGTACACTTTAATAAGTGTTGTTGAGCTCGTGCTGATTCGTAGAGAAAGGCAGATTCTGTCTTCTTGTCAGGAAAGAACTGTTTGTTGTAGTGTTCCTGTGAACATAATATTTTTGAGCCGTGTTTTGGTGTGTTTACCCCACCTCTCTCTCCCACTCTTCTTTAGTAAAGCAATATTGTTGTTAGCAACCTACGGGAGGGGGGTTGAAATTCTCATAACTGCTTCACCGCCGCTGGCTGCTGGGGGTTGATGGGAAGGCGCAACGGAGTTAAACGTCACTTAGAGAAATAGCCTTAACTACACTATTCCTCTCTAGCAGACATTCAAGGGTTGGCGTCGAGTCACCAGAGTTTCTAGGCACCGCTAGCATTTCTCACAATTATACCTACTTTAGTTTAAGTTAAATCTTCGTAGGAATTCCCTTTTAGAAAATTAACACTTTTTTTTTGGCAGCCAGCATTGGCATTTTACTATATTATTATCAAAATTGACGCCTGCAGATCACATGGCTGTGCGTGAAAGTAATTCTAGTGACATTCCTAGCTGTCAGCGGAGGCTCTTACTGTGAAAATTAACTTAACTAGGAATGGGTCCAGCATTCACTTGGAGAAAGGCTGGGGAATCTTACTGCGGTAATAAAACACCCTTAATTAATCTATTTGAGGACTTCTATCTCCCATGTCCATAGTCAACCTAGCTAGCGAATATATAACTCGGTCAATGTAGGGCCTACCTGCACTGGTAGCTGCCTGGACACTGGGTCGGGGATTGAATCCCAGGTAGGGGACGGGGGCAGATGTCCCTTTGTCCAAAGTTCCCCCTCTACATCCCTACCTCAATGTGTATAGAGAATGTTCGGAAACCCATAGACCGAATTGCACATGTAGCTTGTTCGAACCAAAAGTAAAACAAAATCCCCGTACACTTACATCTGTAAAACTATGCTGATACCATTAAATTGTGTCAAAAGTTTCGGCGTACAGCACCGGGAGGGCAAAGCTGTTCAAGCATGCGTATACAACAGGTTGCATAGGCGCTAGGCGCGCGCACTGCACACCTCGACATCTTGGAGCACAGCAGCAGAACATATCACAATTAATAGTAAACAACACACCGGTCTATCTAAAAATGCGAATACATTCTGAGAGTCATCATTTACGGTCCTACATCACAGAAAGTGCTTGCCATTATTACATGTTCAGTGCCACGCGCCTAACTATTACAACTGTAAAAGATTTTGTATTTGTTTCGGTTCAAACAAGCTCTATGTGCAGTTTGGGCTATGAGTTTCCGAACATCCTGTACATGGGATAGCCCGGACGGGTAGTAAGACGCACGGCACTGGAATGCTAAAGTACTAATATCTCTTCCTCATCTACTTCTCTAGTAGAGTTGTCGACCCCGGTGTTCTTGATGTAAAATTCTCTTCTCTTCCAATGATCGTGGGTTCAAACCCAGCTGGAGTTGACGGATGTTACTTGAGCGATAAAAATCCGTAGAACATTTTCCTTCGGAGTAGAAGTAAATCCGTCGATCCAATGTCGATTGTGGCATGTAAAAGAACCCTGAAAGGTATGTGAAAATACCTTTGCTGGCAAAATTGGCATGCCCTTTCACTCTCACTCATAGAAATTCTCATTTGCTGATATAATTAGTCAGTTCAGAAAGTGAAAGCTGGATTCATTAAATAAATAAATAATAATCTTGTCGCGGTCAAACGAAGGTATCACGTTCGGAAAGTTTTGGATTTATTTCATTCGACTGTCTTATTGCACGTTGAGTGTCAAAGAGAGATTTACAAGTACTGGTTCATTTATTATTTACATCATGTGGTTTGATTTGCGCCGCGTTCAATCCTCGGTCCCGGCAAAGATTTATCTGATTACCAAACCCTTCCTTCACCTCTGACAAGACATCTTGTGAATATGAGGAATGCCAGGCCTCCACCGTGGTTCGGATTCCACGTAAAACTGTAGGTCCTTCATTTCATCTCACAATCACCCTACCATTGCACATTAGCGTAAGTGCGTACAACCCGAACGGGTAGTAAGACGCAGTGTTGATAATAATGATAATTTGCGCCGCGTCCTACTACCCTTCCAGGCTGTACGTATTAATTGTGTGTGTGTAAGGTATTGAACGTGCACTTACCGAACCGACTTATTATATCAGCACACGACATATAAACTAATTTAAATATATAATAGACACAACTCTCGACTGCTAATTCATCACTGTTTAAGGGTGAACCCACATTTCACCAATGATGAATTTTTCGGCCATTCCAAGAATTGAACTCGAGACCCTTAGCTCAGTAGACAAACACGCTACCGACAGAATTGTGGTGTTGGGCCAATATATATTTAGTTTCACTGATTGGGTTGGGATAAATCAGCTTAGAGGAAATGTACACGAATCTGCGGGGAGGGGAGGATACATTTTTGTTGGAAAAAAATACTGCTAGAATTTGAAACCTGACTCCCCTACCCTCTCAATAACCGTAAAGCCAAACTAGAAGAGCTTGGCGGTCAGTTCACGTTCCCAGCAATGTTCCTTTCATATGTATTTCTAAACTAAAAACTTTACCAACATCCCCATCCTTTTTTTAAAGGAAAGGTTTACCTTTGGGATATTGCTTGTAAAAGAGAGATTATACTACACAGACACGCATATACGTACAAACATACATACAGGCACACATTTATCATCATACAATTATATTGATAACATTGTATGTTAAAAAATACTTCCGCCTCTGAATGTTTTCAAGGTATCCTGAGTGGAAATTCTATGGTAATTTACGAATAATAATGAGTCTTTATAATCAGACCAAATCTATGATACTAATAGCTCAGATACACACTAAACAAATAGTATATTATAAAATGTATTATAATATCAAAAAATGAAATTGTAAGTTTTTCTAACCTTGGAAGGTTAATTCAAGAGAGCACAGTAGTTTGAAAAACTCACGGTAGTCTCACGGACTAAAGACTCAGGATTCCCGGTGATGGCAAGATCGAGGTTGGAATATCGGACGGGTTTAAGGGGTTAAGAAGGGGTTGGGGTGTTCCAAATGTAATTGTTTTACTATGATTTCACCATATGTATTCGTTTCTAAATAGGTTGCACTTTATTGAAGGTTATCCTCCTTGTTTAAGTCGTTAGTAAGCATAGTATTAAACACACATATTAAAAAACAACAATCATATAAAAACATGAAAATAAATAATAAAACGCACAGCAATTTCTTGTTTAATTATATATATATATATATATATTATTGTGTGTGTTTTTTACAAACTGTTATAACACTAAAAACTTAAATATAGGTTACATTTTGGAGTTGTTTGTTTTACCAAGTCCGAACCCTCCCTAAAACAAAAACGCCGTTTCTTGTGTATAAAGAAGCACTTATCCTGCTCTAAGAATGCTAATAAAGAGGCACTTTAGAGTCGACCCAATCCTCTCAACTTGTGACGATAACGGTCCAAGCACACGGGTGGGCACATTTATTGCTGTCGAGTTCTACAAGAAACTGCACGTCTCCAAAGGGGCAGAGCATTTTGCAGATGTTGAGTTTAAGATTATCTAGGAGACTGCATGCTTAGATGGTGTCGTTCAAGATTATTAGTTAATTCTAGATAACAATACACCTGGGCAGTCCCCCAGTGAGGGGCACGTGTCGTAAGACAAATATACTACAATTTTCATAGAAATTAAACTGAAAAAAGTTATTAAAGCAACTTTCACATATTCACACTTCAGAACATAATATGTGCAGCTGTAGCTTTTGAGAAACATCAATTCCTATGAAATGGCAGTAATAGCAATAACAATATTGTCACATATTATTAATTTTGACAGAAAAAAAAAGGAGTTTTCAGTTTCGATGAAACTTGGTCTGTAGCTAGGTGCAAAGCTATATACATGGTGGCTACAGACAGGGAAAACTTGGAAAATTCAGGGAATTTTTGGATGGCAGGGAAATGTCAAGGAATTTAACTAAAAATAAAGAAAAATTACGGAATTAAAAAATATGTCTAAAATATCCCATTTCGCAACCAAACACTAAAACAAAAGTTAATAATACCTAAATAAAATAACATTTTAATTTTTAAAATAACTGATAAAACCGTTTATGTTTAGTAGATACAAACTTTTTTTAATATGTGATCAATAATAACAAAAGTCATCATCCATCATTAAAACTGGAAAAAAATAGTCAGGGAAAATTGTAAAATGTTGCCTGGAAAAGCTGGATAAGTCAGGGAAGTTTGTAAAATATGTTTTGTAGCCACCCTGTATATGTTATTAAATTAATACCGAAATAGTTAAAGGATTTCAAATTTTTAGTGAGGTTTTAATCTTGCGTTTTATTTTTGAATTTAACGTTAACTTTCTAGAAACAGTATAAAATTTGAACGCAGCCTATAAACTGACTTGGTATTGAACGCTTGATAGCAAACATCTTGACCTCGTGCCAAGAATGAGAATAGCTTGTAAATGAAACGAGCTCCTACACTAATTCGTATTTAATACCACATTATTTTAAGCACAACCTGAACTCGAGTTCAAGACTCATATACCTGTAGTGTAACTATATAAACACTTATACACACACTTTGTCATGGAAAATAACATATTTTGTTGTAGTTTACATTTGAATAGCTTTGTATCATATAAGATTATTGTAGTAGTTATTTTACATAGCATCTGAACTTTGAAAAATCATGACAAAATATTGATATTTATAATAGTTATTCAAAATAGTTTGTTATTTAAAATAAAATAAGGCAAAATTTGTCAGGCAGAAGTGTTTGTAAGTCATGCCTGTCAGAAAAATACAATAAAAATCAAATCGAAAATATTTATGATCAAATTTTCAAAGAAAACATTTGATCTCGGTAATATAGTAAACACTAAGATGAGAAATGTCATCATCAGTCTATAAATGGTTTATACTACATCAATGGGCGTTGCTTCTCTTTAATATCGGTCTCAAATATTTTTTTAGCACTACATGAACAATTTAAGCCCATCTGCTGAATTCGTCCTTAATCTCCTTGGCCTGAGCTCCGGTTGCATTTTTCTGTTGGAATTCCAGGTACAGTAATATAAGGGGGTCCAATGATTTGGATCAATACACTGCTATCCGCTTCAGTGGCCGAATAGTTTAAGGCGTCACTCTCGTGTTAGAATTACCTGTTGATGACAGAGAGATCGGGGTTTGAATTCCGGTCCGGTCTACTGAGGATGGTTTTTACTAAATGGTTTACCGCTCTTATTCCACGCAAATACCGGCAAATTACCTCTAAAATGCTTCCTTCCTTACCCCTACCCATTATATAATTAGCATATAAACGTAAATCTTGAACAGGCAGGAGGACGCGGTGATAATAACATACAATGCTGTGGAATATTTCTAAAATTCTTATTACATCAAATAAATCTTGGAGTAAACAATTTGATTTTGTCTTGTGTTATTTTATATATCTGCTACATCCCTTCACCCATGACCGAATGCAACCACTTTCAAGAACCAATCTACAAAGAATAAAGAGCCTCACCCCATCTTTGTATCGTGAGGCAATAGGCAAGTGAAGCGCAATAGTCAGTCACCCCAGCATTCAGTTTCTTGGAGGAATCGACGTGCTTGAAAGAGAAAATCCTGTTACCATTGTGTAAGATATCGGCGAGCTTTGTGGAGCATACAGGTATAATGATCTCCCCTTAATTTTCAATATTCGTTGCTGAAGGGTTGGCTGAAATTTTAGAAAACCCTGGCGTGATCTATGTTCAACTGATATGGTTGGAATAATCGCGTCTGAGTCCTTCCGACACTAACTAATATATTAAAGTTTTTGGCGCTTTATTTGGGTGCCAAGAATTAAGTTAGCTTTTTTGCTAAGTTAATTTGTAAGCTGTGTGCTGACATAACTATATGTTCAAGATGCAAATTTTAAGCTATTTTAATCATATTATGTACTAATATTATCTTAATGTTATTTTTCTTCTTCAAATGCACTCCTCGGCTCTTGTTGCTAAGACATTTTGTATTGAGCCGTACCTCATCCATCTCCGAAGAACCCTGCCTTCTTGAATCTTCTTAACTTTGACGTGGTGTGAAAGCAAGGAGATTACAAATCAGTTTGAGTTTAACAGGTTATAAACTAAGTTCCACTCATAGATAACTTAACTTAAGTAAAAACCTATATTTTCTCACTCTAATTACCTCAAAGGCAATAAAAATACATCCACTCACATTTTAACTCTGTTTGTTTGGGTTAACTGAAAGATATTCCCTTTTCTTCTAATTAAAATACCCTCAATTTGTGACAACAAAGTTGTTCCCTCTTAGGTAGGCTCTTTGGAAATTGAGGGACATAGAGACATCGTCACTTACCTAATGTCTTCTCTCTCAAGAGAAAGGTGAGCCTCGTTCATCTAGCAGAGATTGGGTCATTCAAGTTTGAACTCTCTCTCGATGCTCAGAGAAATGAGACTTTTCCACTACACTATACTCTCTCGCCATTAAAATATTTATATCTGCCTATTACTTTTTTTCTCTTCTCTGGTTTCCTATTCCTCTTTCTTCTCTGCACCTATTTCTTTCTACTTCTTCCCCTTCCTCTCTTGCTCCTATTTATTTCTATTAAACATCTTTCTCGATCTCGCTTCCTCCTCTTTTATTATTTCTAAATATATTTTCCTTCTGTAATCCCCTCCACCTCTTCCCCATATATCCTTATTATTTAGTCACTATTTTATTTAACATTATCTTGCTTTTAGCTTATGTTTAGTGTACTCTAGTAAAGAAATTTAAACTATATATTATATAAATTAATAAGATCAGAAAAAGAATTTCTAAGTGAATGTATTCATATTTCTTAAAATAAAATCTTAAACATAAAGTAAAGGGAAATGTTATCTTAATACAAATTTAGGAGTTTTCTCATTTTTACTACTTTTAAAAGTTATGTATTTTTTTTAATGCGAGCTTTACAAACACATACAGTTTGTGTAAAAGTCTCGTTTTTTATTACACTCTATATATAATTTACGCCCCCGTTATTTTCATCCTATAACTTGTGTGTACAAAGTAGGTCCAACAAGGAAAGCAGAGGTATTATAGTACATCCCGCAAAGAAGGGTACATTTTTGCCATAACGTTAAAAGCCATTCGTACATTAGTCTGATTAATTTGAAAAAAGATGTGTAATTAAATTGCTAGGCTAATAGAAAAATATTGTAAAAGTCAAGGGATTTACTACATTGGCTTGACATTTCTAGATATTAATGCTGAATTAAAAAACAAAATGACTTTTCAAAATGTATATTATAGTTTTGTTGTGCCTATAAATAAACGTGGGCATTGCAGCCAGAAACACTTAACACAACCCCCCAAACATTATCATAGAATTCAGTACACATTTAATAAAACAAATTATATCTTAACTAAAATGTTAAACTTTGAAATGGGAAATCTGACTATCCACGACGTTGTGAACAAAATATGTATTCATGCAATTGGACACTTAACGCTTTTTTCTCACTCCAATGAAAGCGTATTTTATGTTGAAGTGCCAATACTTGAAAATATGACACTCCTCTGTCTAAAACAGTGGCGTGACGTGATATGTTATCAGTGAGTGCAGAGCTCGTTAAATCACACCTGTAATAGGTTATTCTCCATTGGTTCTCATTTGACCACTCATACAAAGGCTTTGCTACAAGTCATTCTAACTAACAAAACTAATTCAAACTGTAGGGACTTAACAAAATATAATAATTATTTGAGCTGAAAGTTCTTATTTTATGTCTCTGCATCTTTTCTACCAAACTGACATATTCACCCTATTGGGGTAGGAAAGAGGAAGATAGATTATTATTATTAGCACCGCGTCTTACTACCCGTTCGGGTTATACGCACTTAGACTAATGTGTAATGGTAGGGTGATTGTGAGATGAAATGGAGGACCTACAGTTTCGTGGAATCCGAACCACGGTGGTGGCCTGGCATTCCCCACATTCACAAGATGTCTTGTCAGAGGTGAAGGAAGGGTTTGGCACTCGAATAAATCTGTGCCGGGACTGAGGATTGAACCGCGGACCACCAGCACAGAAGTCTGACACCTTACCCCTAGACCACCAGGTCACCTTAGGAGGTAAATAACATATGGATCCATCACGCTAGAAAATAAGAGACTGGCAACCTTGATTCTGTTTTTCATTTCTGCTCAACGTAATGTTGCATGTATAAAAGTAAACTCCAATGAAGCTCGACACCGTGTCGCCGCGACACAAAACGCCTGTATAAAAGAGCCTTAAACTTGGAACAATAATAATAAAATAACAGTGGTATCAACAACATAGTGAAGTGAAAATTAATTACTTTTTGATAGTTTTATTAACATTCATATAACACAAGCAAGTTGCAGAGTAATGGCTGCACGTTTCATTCGATCAAACCTAGAAATATTACCAAGTTGTGAACCGGGATTGTTGAGATTTTCAAATTATAATCGCTTGTCATATACAATCTGACCATGGACTACGATGGTGGGAATAAACTGATTCAGAACCCGTTTTCCTTTTTCGTACAAGTTGAGGGGAATAGAATTGATTCATGTAGTGAAATTGCAGAGACCTTGGGCGACAGGTTGTCTCCAATCTCTTCGCACCTGTGGAGAGGATGTGGTCACTTTAAGTCCGGTCATCAGTCGGAAGAACTGGAACGATGTCCCAGAGCTCAGGGTGTTCTTTAAAGCGCTTTATTGAACGGTGTTAGTACATTTTAACAAAGTTCTAGATTCGATCTACTTTGTGACCGTGCTACGTTTGGGTTATCACCATTTAAACACACTAATGGGTTAGGAATGAGGAGTATAGAATTTGACAGACAATATACCAGTATTTTCAGGGAAAACCACCTTCAGTACACCTGGTTGAGATTAAAACCCAGATCTCTCCATCACCTCTAATCCATTCTATGGCATGAGTAATGTCATGAACCGTGCGAACATTGATGTGGGCCACTTTTAGTTGGATTTTTTATAAGTGCACTCAAAATAGATAAGATAAATAAGGAAACAACAATTTATAAACTAAAAATACACATTTCTCATTAAAAACAAGATCTTAGTATTAATAAATCTTTAAAATATCTGAGCATTAATAAGTGTATTAATAAACAAAAATGTAAGAAGTTATCAACCCTAATGGTTGAATTTTTAAAAATAAACACTTAAAAATATCTAAACTCTAATGTATGTATTAATAAATATTCACGTTAAAAGTTCTCTTCTTGAAGACAAATGGTTGTAGTAATAAACATATATTTAAGAAGATCCCAACACTAATGATTTTATTAATAAATATACTCTTTAGTTGATCTGACTTATTTTAAAAATTGCGTTTTAAAGCGTTGGAAACACACTTATACATCTAATGATGTGTTATGAGAAGGGAAATTTTAGAAATTCATTATCATTCGGAGACCTGCTGGTCTACTGGTAAGATGTCGAGCTTCTGTGCTTGGGGTTCAGGGTACAATCCTCGGTCCCGGCACATATTTATCTGATTGCCAAACCCTTCCTTCGCCTCTGACAAGACGTGTATTAATCACAACTTGTGAACGTGTGGAATGACAGGCCTCCACCGTAGTTCGGATACCACGTTAAACTGTAGGTCCTCCATTTCATCTCACAATCACCCTACCATTTACACATGAGCATATGTGCGTATAATCTGAACTGATAGTAAGATTTGGTGCTAATAATGATAATATCATTCGCTTGTAGAGAGGATGGAAAACCACTTGCATAGACCCACCTCCAGTGCCCTCGGTCAGGCTACGAACTCTTCCTAATGGAAACCGAACATTGGGCTCCCCTCAGGCAATATTGACACTGTGTTGAACCCCCTTAACTTGGCCGTGTAATTTGGCAGCTCATAATGCCGGCGCACTATGTTATTAAATCTACTGCCACTGACTGTCCCTCCCATTTATACTGTTAATGTATTTTTTTTCAAACTTTTAATTCAACCCGTGTTGTATGTCCACACTTGAAAGATCAAACATAATTTGAGTCCGACCCACGTACGCTTCGAAACGTGCCTCTCCCATTTGTTTATAACTTGCATATTAAATTTTTAATTTCGAGTACGTAATTATTTATACAAGGACTACCGGGCCTGGAGTGGTGTTTGTTTTATTACCTTCTGAGAAAGGAATGGTGAATGCTTTTGTTTTTCAAGGTACGACTTCTATCAAATTGGTTTCGCATTCATTTTTTAATTTTTTATCGTCTATCTCGAGTTGTTTGAGATTGCTCCATAAACGGTACGGCCTAAACTTGAACTAAAAAAGAGAAAGAAACATTACTTAAATAATGTTCTAGTAATTTGCTAAATAACCTTTAATGTAATTTTTTCCCCCTTTTAAATGTAGTACATATTACTTTTAAATGCGGTATTTATGTTCTTTACGTATTACGTAATTAATCATAACCTATTTTAAATGGCATGTCGTAATATCACATCTGAAATAACCAGAAGCGGATTTATACTATAGGCCCACTAGACACGGGCCTATGGGCGGCGGCACACTTTGAATTACATTATCTTTATTTTGATTATATTTTTGTTTTTAATAATTAAGTTTAGAAATTATTGACTAAGATTAGTGAAATAGTTCAAGTTAAAGTCAGAACGACAATATTTATTTTTAAATAACTGTAATTTGCAACTACTTTGTAACTGACGTCACTCTCCCCTTCTTCATAATGTTAACTCAGGCTACTGTACTGTACATGCCTGATTATTTTTCGTAGAAGTTTTTTCTCAAATACTAACTTCAGGCTTCCCCCCACCTCTTTCCTCTGAAACTTCCTAAATTTATTATACAATATTTTTTGGGGGGTCGAGAAGGGGGAAGGGGGGGGGGCGTATATTACAACTGTGCCTAGGAGCGAACATTTTTAAAATCCGCCACTGGAAATAACCATACTTTACAAATATGAACGTGAAGTTGGTTTACTAAACGCAAATACTACTTTGAATAATAATAATAATAGTAATACTAATAGCCTTTTCACTCGTCGCGCACTTATCAGTGGCCTTATTTGACAGCTAGAGACTTTACTAGAGCTACTTTCACGTACTCATACGTCAAGTCATGTGATCTGCAGCTGTCATTTTTGATGGACATTATTAATATTAATTCCTTCCCAATTCCTAAACCATATGTGTGATTAGTATAAAAGCGAACAACCCTAACGGTTATTAAGACGTGATGCTAAAAAAATTGTGTAATATAGTATATTAACATTTTATTATTGTTGATAAAAATAATGTTTGCAGTTTCTAAAAATTTCTTCGTACTAAAATACGAGTATACATTATACCGTAACATAGGCATAGTCCAAACCACATTATCTCAGAGGGGATTGAAACAGACAGAATTTGTGTACCTGCTTTGGAGTATAGAGTAAGCCTATGCATCAAAAGTGCACCATCGTTTGTAGTCTCCGAGCCCCATATGACAACATCACTTGTTGACATCGGACCAATCTAACCTAAACCAACCTAACCTAACACCATATAATAAAATGTCATTACCGCCTACCGATTATATTTTGGAGAAGTACATTCAACGTGAAAGCCCACTCCCACCATCACTGTGGGCACAATATGTTTGCCCATGTTGCCACGTAATGCAGTGGTTTCCCCCTGTGCGCTTTTGATACAAGGACCCGCCTCGGTGGCGTAGTTGGCTAACGCGCTTGTCGTGCTGAGCTCAACCGCTGAGGACGGGGAGATCGAGGTTCGAATCTCGGTNTTTCTAGCTAATTGAAAATGTTATTTACCTCCAGTCTCTGTCTGAACGGAGAATTACCGTCTCATCAAACTCATAATTTAACGTGATTTAATACCAAAAATGACCCACCTCGGTGGCGTAGTTGGCTAACGCGCTTGTCGTGTTGAGCTCGACTGCTGAGGACGGGGAGATCGAGGTACAAATCTAGGTCGGGTGAACTGGGGGTGGTTTTTCCTAAATGGTTTTCCACTCTCCCTCCACGCAAATGCGGGTTCACTTCCTCTAATTCAACCTTCCCAATTCCTAATCCATTAGAGTAATTAGTACTTAAAAGCGTATAACCCGAACGGGTAGTAAGACGTGGTGCTAAATATTATTATTATTATTATTATTATTATTGATACAAGGGCTAGGTGCGCTTTTAATGTGAGGTGCGCTTCAGATGTTCTCCGGGTTGAAGCGCAGCATCTCATTGATGGTGTCCACGGCCGAGAGGATCACATTGTTGTACATAAAGTATGCCTACTGCATGACCAGGGCACCTCAGTTCAGTGGGTAAACCCTATGTCTAATCCCTTAGGAGTCGTGAGTTCGAATCGTAGTGAAGACGTCGACATTGATCTTGTACTTTTTCTAAGAATGTTAACTTAACCGTTTGGGTCGTGCTGGCTGTGTTTTTAAAATGAATTAGTGTTTTCGTAATCTGAATTCTAAGGTATAGGGGTAAGGATCGGGCAACTAAGGAAGATACTCGGCCTAATGAGTGAAAAGAGAGGATGGAAAAACCAAAATGAAAACTACATTTGGAAATAACCCTTTGCAGTGATTTCCTTCCTGGATTCAAACCCTGACCTCTCCATAAGTGGCGACCAAGGGGTATGTGAGCGTGATCCCTGGGACCGCTTGATCACATGTGCTGGTGGCTCATGGTTGTGCGATGCGATATGGAAGGGGTATATCGTATTAGGTCATGCGGGGGGAGGTAGTCTCTCCTCTAGACTCTGTGTGTGTGTGTGTGTGTGTGTGTGTAATAGCAGCCGGCGTGGCAGGAGTACTAGGAGGATCTCTTGAATCGATGTCAGACCACAACACTACCCCGTCACAAGGCAGTGAGGGGTATGAAACTCTACACTAGAGGTGCTGGTTACATCATCTCCCCTTTTCACTGCCTGTACATTGTACAATCCTTTCTGGTGATGTTTAACAACCGAGCTTAGCCAAGTCTGTGTCTTTCTATTTACCACCGAAGGATGTTATCTATTATAGAGTAATTCCCACATCTGACAATTCTCCCTAAGCAGCTGGATTAGCACATAGTTTTTATTTTTACTATTTCTTATAAAAAGAATTGTCGCCTTGTCTAACTATTGGTTCGGGTCGTACTCATATGTACTAATTACTATAATGTGTCAGGGTTGAGGAAAATATAACTTAAAGAAATATACCCTCATTTGCGTGCAGGGAGAGTTAAATAATTTAGGGGAAAAAACGCCCTTATATAGACCCGGTTGGAAATCGAACCCAGATCTCCCCGTCATTGGCTATTTAGTCTATTGTGATAGTGACGACTTGGGCCATTCGACCAGTGACCATCCTCCACGTCTTACTACTCTTAAAGGAGAGTCACATATTCACACTAATGGGGTAAGTAGAAGGAAGGTTAATTTACTGGATGAAGTGTATCCAGCATTTGCACATGGCGTGGGGCTACCTCAGTATGCCCTGGCATGGATTTGAACTGGTTCTCCCGTCAACAACCTACCAGATGGCCGCGACGTATTTGTCCACGTGCCCTGCGACACAGGTTTTTATGATATAAGTGCAAATACACTTTATCACACTTTGAAGCTACCTGATACAGTCTCATTTTATAAGAATAGCCTTTTAGAAAATAAAAACATTTTTTTTTTGCAGCTAACAATAAAAACTTTTTTTCTATATTATTAGTGTTATTTTATAGGTATTGATAATATCTATGAAAAGTGACACCTGGAGATAATATGACTTGACGTATGAATATCGTGAAAGTAGATTTAGTAACTTTTCTAGCTGTCAGTAAGTTAGCATTAAGTTTTATGGACTGGATAAAAAGTGAGTATAAAGCACCAAACACACACTTTTTGAATTTGTTTGAAAATCCGTATTGGTGGACACGCGGTATCATCGTCAGTTTTGTTTAGTCTGGTTTGACTTTGACCGGGAGGTTGGGGATCGAATCTCAGCCGTGTGTATTGAGGCTGATTAGTTTTTATTAGCCTACGACTATACTTGCGACATGGTCGCCGCGCCTATGTACTAATACGCTAATGGGTTAGGGATGAGTGAAGTTGAACTTAGAGGATGTGCACCTGAATTTGCGTGGAGAGAGAGTAGAAAACAATTTTGGAAAAAAACTTAGTACACCAGACTGGAATTTGAACCCCGACCTCCTTGTAATCGGCAGTATAATCTATTGCGAGAGTGACGCATTAGACCCTGTGGCCACCGAAGCGGATAGTTGCAAACTTGAGCAAATTTGGGGCTATCCGTAGGCCTATAAGAACCTAAGTTTGACGTTCTGGCGTTTTTGTGGCGACCACAAGAGAGGTTGCAAGTATGCCCGTAATCTAAATGGTTCCCCACACTTTCTCCAAACATTTCCTCTTAGTTCTACTTTTCTCGTTCCTACTTCATTAGTGTAGTTAAATGCGTGTAGTCCAGAAAATTAAAAAAGTCCCTCCCCCCCCCNNTCAGATGCTTGATAAATACATATTTCTAGAAGAAAATAAATTCTAAATGGGAAATAATTTATTTGCAGAAGATTTTCTCCCCGCGCATTACACTTAATCCATATAGCTTCTGGTAGGCTGATATGATGGGTTTGATAACCCCAATTTGATTGGAACAGCGTTTGACACGAATCGTCGTTACCTCGATTCATTGTGAGCAGCTTGGTTTCTCGAGCGAGAAGCGCTCGCCCTCCTAATGAATTAATTCACTACACGCCTGACGCTTTCAAGTGCGGCCGGCGCAAACTTTATCGGACGGATGGTATTGTTCGCAGTCCCACGCCAATGTCGAACTCGGAGCGTCTTCTCCTTCAAAGGTAGAGGGGAACAAAGGTCACACCTTCTCTCGCACTTCACAATAGCACCAAATTTTAGCCATGGCTGCCAGGAAAAAAAAAGATACGATTTTTAAGCTTTATCAATGTTTTCCAACTTATTTTTTGAGATCACATACAATTCTTAAATGTTAATGTCCACTAGAGTCTCATGAATTTCACTATCCAACCCATAAGCGTTATATAAATGGGTTGTACATGGAAAATAACACTCTATAATTGGTTTTTGGACAAAAATTCGTTAAAGGGTAATTTACTAATGACAGATTTTTCAAAAACTTGAAATGTTTTACAAATGGTCCTAACGATTTGGCTCCAAATAGGTATCTTGGGAATGTTTGACATGGAAAATAACCCTGAATACTTTTCTTTGGGTAAAAATGCGTTAAAGGGCCTTTTACTGAGGAACAATTTTTAAGAATTCGAATTATTTTGAAAATGATAATTTTAGGAGGCAAATTTGTCTATCGGTAATTCATTGATTTTTGTTGTTTCTGTTTTAATATTTAAAAAAATCGGTTTAGTGATTTGATTCAAAATTAATATATGGAGACTATTTTACATATCAATACTAATGTATCTTTATTTATGTAAAATATATTAATTTAAGGGTAGTTTATTTACAACAAATTATAGAACATTTGAATGTTTTGGAAATTGACATTGAAGATTAAGTTTAAAATGGGAATCTGTGAATAGTATTTCATGATAAACAAGAATACAGTTTTATTCTTACAAATAACTCATTTAGGGTAGTGTAAAAATAATAAATTTTCGAAAATTTATTTTTTTATATATATTTGAACATTTTTTTTCTAAATTTATACAGAAGGAGTGATTATTGTGACTAACAAGATGATGTGGTGGTTTTTATGAGTAAAACTAATTTAAGGGAATTTGACTAAAAATATAGTTTAGAAAATTTTATTCTAAGCTATAATTATAAAATAAATATAAGAAAGTGTGTGCGAGTGTGTCGTATCATTTATTTATTGTTATATTAACGCTTAATAGGTACTTACACCAACATAATAATAGAACAAACCCAACTACCAGGCCCCAGACCATGAATTTACCTTTAATATGAACAAAATTATAATATAATTAAATAAAATCGTAACAATTTGGGAAAGTGAAACACTTATTATTTTTTCTTAGATTCAGATTATAATTTGAAATTCCTAGTTAAAATGAAGATTTGAACTAAATAAAATGTGGATTTGACTCGTCTCTAAATTAATTATTGATTGTAATTTTTATATACAATTGTAAATATAAAATGTACGTATTCACGCATAAAACAAGCTTACAATCAACCTAATATATATTAATTTAATTTGATAAGCTCATGTCCAGTGATTGAAATGACTAGAAAATGGCTCAATAAATTTTGTCCAACGAAGACTCATTTTAATGATTAGGGGTCCAGGATGTCGGCAAAAATAGTAGCCTAAAACTAAAACCCAATATTCCTAGATAATTCTCCATCTTTTCGGGCAGTGGCTCATCTGTACAATCATTATTTGTTTTCCATCACCATGGAAACCATGATTTGTGTATAGTTGTATATCGGTACATAACGTATTTCTCTTTGGTTAAAAATCATAACAGCTCAAATATTAATTGTGTGGTTTGGTTATATGAAACGAATAGGTACACAGCTGCTGCTGGGGGAGGGAGTGGCGTTGTTTTAAAGTTTTCATCGTGGTGTGAAGAGGGAAATTATACGTTTTGACTCAAACACCGAAAGCTAAATATATATGTAAAGTTTATAGTCTTTGACGGGTAAACTTTTAACTAGAAAGTTTATTGAGAGTTTTTTATATATAACTTTTTCCCAATAAAAACTTAAAAATATATTTTAGTGCAATAATTTGCAGCCATTGCTACAACGAGCCACTTATTAAAATATAACTTTATAACGCACGATGTCCCACCATTGAATGATTGTTAATGATTTTAGGATATTACAAAAATTATTAAAAAATATATATTACAGAATTCACATAAATTGCCCAAACTATAAATTACAATCTATAACTAGCGCTTTCTAAACGGGAGTTAATAACACAATATTTTCACATATAAATGGCTCTTAACTCTCATGACCTCCCACCTATCTTGAAAATGCCCAAACTAGATTGTGTTTTTGATTAGAGACAACTCAGGATCACTTGTTCCTTACCCATCTCCTCTAAAGATGGGATTTTTAGCCAAAGGCTTTCTAGTTGGCTTATGTCACTTAGCATCATTCTTATCAACCCCGAATATTTCTTATATCACCTTATTTTCTCCCACAAAAAAACTTCCAGGATTCGAGTCAAAGTTATTCAAGAGGTGATTCTTCTTTGTTTAAAGCTCTCTATCATGAATGAGGCCCACTGCCTGTATTATATATTGAGGTACAAAAAGGTTGGCGTTCAAAACCTTGTCTGAAGACACTGAAGGCATTTTTGTCCAAAATTGGTTTTCCATCCTCTTTTTTTAGTAGCACGATGGTTAGTTTATTAATAACTCACCCTCTTCATCATGTGTCATTAGACTTGTTGATCTAAGTTGAAGATAGCCCGAATGGACATTAAGACGTGTAGTACCTTTAATAAAAATCAGTGAGTTCTCTACCGTTGAGTGTAGGTTTATAGATAAACATTTAAATAAAGAGATTCTGACCATAATTAATAATCCTTTACCTAAATTTAATTATAAATACCTTTGTATTCGTACATACAATCAATTTAGTATAACTTGTACTGAACACTCAATCCACCCTGAAACAAAGCAATCTCACCTGTACCAATTGTGCTATGCCTATGGTCCTATCTTATAAGCTACACCAAGGTGGAATCAAGTAAGATACATTTTACAGGTAAACGGAGGGCATGGTTAAAATAATGTATTTATGAAACTGAAGACACTTATCCTGGTTTTACAAAATATTTAAAAAAAATCCATTCAAATAACTTGAAAATTCTGGTTCATAATTTTCTTCATACAGTGTAATTATCTCTTGTTTCAGCAGCTAAAACAAACAAGATATCTCCTTTCTAGAACAAACACGAATGGCTTAGTGAGCATAATTGGCAAAACAGAAGTTTATCCCGAGTAAGGTATGGAACAAAACATTGATTGTAATAAGAGGGGGGAGGATGTCAGCTTAAAATGAAGTTTTGGAGGGATGTGATTTTTCGAGGGGTGTTGAAGCATATTTTTCATTCTCTGTAAGTGCGTCGTGTCGATACAAACAAGGAAAGAAGAACAAAATATAAAGTTTGTGCAGAGACCTCCCGTATAATTAATTGCTTATCAGCAAGGCCGTAGTCTAAGGGGCGTTTTGGGGGTTCAAATCCCTCCTGAAATTTTATGAACAAGATATATATGGATTAATTTATGATTTAAACAATATCAAAATTAAGGTACAAGTACAAATTAGGGGGCTGTGTTACCATAAAAAGCACTTCAAAGTGTGTCTAGAGGTATTAAATATTCGGAAGTTTTCCTAGTCTCCTGCAGTTAGGGGTTTTTGCTGCCATAAAATAAATTCAGATAGCCTCTAGAACTATTTATCATATTTAATTTTTTTTCTACCCTTCCGCAATTGGGGGATGTGCCCACCAAACCCCCCCTGAAATTATTAGCTGCTTACGGCCTTGTTTATCAGCAAATAGCTATCAATTAGCTGAAATGGCAACTCATCATAAAATGAAGCTAGCGAGCCTTGATGTGTTGTTACCTTCGTTATACCTTCGTTATGACACACAACTTATGGGATCTGCCGCTGTGGTAAATAGATCAGAGTACTGAGATGCGTTGCACACTTTTAGAAGTCACGGATTGATTAAGATCTTTGATATTTTTAATATAGTTTTGAAAAATCTAGACGAACATTTTTAGCAGGTTTCTGACCAGTTGAGAAATTTAAATTTCGAGTAAAAACCATAAAAAATAATTTAACGACTCTTTACGAGAAATTTTATATTACTGAGATTAAAGCCAAAAGTTAGAAACCTAGATATAGCCTCCCTCTATTAAACAATGTCATGTTTTTATAGGGTCACAGTGGATAATTAATGTTAAAATCATGTTGGATTGTTTTATAGGGTTTTATGTAAGTTATTCCATATTTTTTAAATCCCCTAAAATTTTAACTTTTTAACTTGTCAAAACTTTTGCCTATATTGTGGTGAAAACAATATTAAAACATATCACACAACTTTCTAAATAAAATAGGATTTTAAATTTTGTTTCAAGAATTTTGGGATCAAGGAAAAGCAGGGGAAAATTTTTCTTGGGTTTTTGTAGCCCCCTTTCGTGATCGTTATACAACCTACATACCATTTTATCTTTGTAAGGATTAAGAAACAACATTCAGGAAAATAAAATAATCAACACTTATCATAACTAGCATAGTGTAATAGAAATTGACCCAACATATTTTATTGTTAAGTTTTAGTGCGAGTGTCTTCTGTAAATTGTTAAAACTATTTAGCATAGCAGGATGAGCGTATATATTTATACAATTACTTATTTCATCTTTCTCCCAGCAGGAATAGGATTGGTTGAAACATGTTTGCCATAAACTTCCTTGTTTTGGATATTTCTGTGGTCACAAAAAACTTTATGTGAATTATCCCTTGATAAGCCTCTCATAAAGCTGCATTATGGGGACTGAATAGCTAGATATAAACTTGTATTCAAAAACTCAAAAGCTAATTTGAAAATCATGTATTTTGTTTCTCGTTAATACTGAATGATTCCTCTTTTAACTTAGATATGATTTTAGCACCGCATCTTACTACCCGTTCGATTTATACGCTTTAAGTACTAATTACGCTAATGGATTAGGAATTGAGTAGGTTGAATTAGAGGAAGTTAACCCGTATTTTCGTGGAGGGAGAGTGGAAAAACATTTAGGGAAAAACACCCCCAGTTCACACGACCGAGATTCAAACCTCGATCTCCCCGTCTTCGGCAGTTTGGCTCAACACGACTAGCGCGTTAGCCAACTACGCCACCGAGGCGGGTCATTTATAACTTTAATCTACTGTCTTAGGTGAACTTAGTCTACTTTTGTGCCCCATAACCCAAAATGTATAAAATTTTAACTCAAACTTCCAAATTAACACAAAAAAATATCGTACATATCTATGGTGTATTTTTTATGATATTTATAACTTTACTTATCTATCAGATTATTTATCACACAAGTTTGTAACCAACCACACATGTCCTTTGAAGTGCAATACAATCAAGAGGCTTCCACTAACTCTTCGAGCTAACTTTTCTATTTTAACAATTTTTATTAAATACATAATTTAAGTACTACATGAGTTAGTGAAAAGGTAAAATAATAGAAATGTAGGAAAGTTTAAATAGTAATAGTAATAATAATAATAATTATTATTCATAAAAGTTTTTATAAAATATCTAGCTTTATCACCACTGGAAGAACCTTACTCCGCATTTCAAAAAGTCACTTTATTTACTTCCTTGACCTCTTCATACGCCAAGCTGGGTCTTTACTGAAACTGTAAGATAAAAATAACCTTTGGTCATGCTACTCTGCACTAGCAAGGTTCGTACTAAACGGATCCTGAGTATTTGTGAATTACGGCCTGTAGGGGACGGCCAAGCGAGCGCGCGACTAAAATATAAAATAGAACACATTGGTTGTAATGGGAGGTGGCCAGACTGGAGCGAGTGACTAAGCGCAAGCCCTCGACCCGGTACAGTCTAGTTTACAGGAGCTAGGCAATATTATTGTATGTGGGTTCATTGAGTGCTAGGAAAACTTCTCATTTGACATTTTAATTACTATCGATAGGTTTAGTACACTTGCTACTAACGGCCTAATTTAATTGGTAAGATCAAAAACCATACCTATATATGTTTAACTGATATGTTAAAATAATTCAATATTATAATCAAAGTAGGCCTTTACAAATAAGAATCACCTTTAGCGTAGAGAGAGGTTGAGAAAACCACAACAATTAATCACTTGTCTTAAACCACCCTCAATTCACAGAGCCAAGATTCGAACCTTTTCCTCCTTGTCAACAACTATTGAGAGCTATTTGCTAATCACGCTTGTCAGTCTAGCCGAACCCTACGAGTTAGTTATCACTATCAAAGCTCTCGACGGTGTAGGGTCGCGTTACCAAGGTAAATCCACCCTCTCCTCCCCTCCCACTATCGAGGGGGCAGGAAATGAGCCAAGTTTCACCAGATACTGTCGTCAAGAGTGTTTGCGTTGTTCAGCTTGACAACAATAGTGACCTGACTCTCCGGTTAACAAAGAGCGAGTGAGCGAACTTTGCCTCGTTATTGAAGATGGGTGAGCTACTACTTACTACCCTTGCATCATGGCGGGCTTGTTATCATCATCCTCGTCTTTTCATGTTACACGACCGTGAATAATGGCGAGTAATCCCTGGAGGTCGAGTTTTTTTGTACAAACTTGAAAATGATCATGTCAAGACTCTTGACATTGTTTGACTTACACGTGCCATGTGGCGACAAGGCTTCATTTTATTCCGAGGCCACCATAGAGTTAAAAAGTTAATATTAAAACATGATTCGTAAAATAATCAGTAATCAAAATATACCTAATACAGGGGCCATTAGCCCTTTAGAATGCGCTTACATACGATTTTCATAGGCATAACCTCATTAGATAGCCAACCATATTACTAGATCTACTTTCAAATATTTATACGTCAAGTAAAGTGATCTGTAGTAGTCACACAATGCCAATGTTAAAAGCAAAAACACTTCTCCGGTGGCCGCATGGTTTAAGGCCCTACTCTCGCAATGGACTGGACTGCCGATGACAAGGTTCGAATCCTGATTGAGTTTAGGTCTACTGAGGGTGGAGTTTTCACATGCTATTTTTCGTTGCCTTTTTCTTTTTTATACTCTCCCTAGATTTAATGTGTTTTACTTTAAGATACACACCTTATTTCTGCCCTTTAAATCTAACCGATAACGTGCTTGGTTTCAAACGAATAATTATTGGTCTAAATGTATCGTAAAACACTCCAAATATTAACTATCCTTTTCTAATCTTAGTCCGTAGGAGTTTAAATTTGAAACATGCTTATCTTTACAAAATATAAACACGTACTTTTAGATGACATTCCGATGAAGTGATTGTGTGGATATATAAAAATGGCACGGGACAGGGGTTTGAACCCAAGTTGTCGTCTTTGTTGGAATGGCATCTGAAAATAAGTGTTTTTTTGGATGTAATATTATATTCCCACTGTTGGTTAAAACAGAAAACAACGTAATTAAATTAATTGATTTCTTATAGCAACTTGTTATAGTAGGCCCTACTACTACTTTGTTACATCGGTACGCTGATCAAGAGAAAATTCCGGATACCTCAGCCGGTAGAGTGTATGCTAACTTTCTATATTTAAACAAGCTAATTTTAAATATTTACTATGTCTATCTCTTCGTCTACAGAGATAAAAATTAACTTATGCGTCTGACTCATTGTCACACTTGAAAGCGCGTATGTCTACTGAGTTAAGGAACGCGGGTTTGATTTCCGGCATGGTCAAAAAATACATTTGTTGTAAAATTGTCATTTCTTCCTTCCAGAGGGACGAAATAGAAGCCAGGGAACTGGTTTTTATATTCCATTCACGGTAGGAATTACTCTCTGAAAGGTCTTTTTTCCTACCAATATCCTACTATATAGTGGATTTATGGTAGGGAAAAAGGCCTTTCAGAAGTCAATTCCTACGGTGAATGGAATATATGTATATTCTAATGTTAAGTTTCTAACTCTTGTACTGCCATATTCATTTGATTCAGAAAGTGCACTTTAAATACCCCTGTTAAAAAGCACAGCAATTAAAAAGTAAAAATGTTTAAGCATCCATAAATACATGCCACGACTAAGCTTTTTAATAATTTTATTGTTAGGGAGATACATTAGGGTTTTTTTTAGTTCTAAAGAAAATGACGTTAGGTCTAACACCCTTAAGAGTGTCTCACCATTAACAAAAGTTATTTAATGAAAAGTGAAAACAATTATATTTACTTGAGAACTGGGAGAAAAGAAAGAAGATTAATAAAAAGAGGCCTAACGAGAACTTGAGGAGCTTTGGTTAGAAGCCCACATCTACACGAAGCTTTATTTTCATTACGAAAAGTGCAGCCCAGCTAACAAATGTCCCTCTATTCTTCTCGCTTCCAGCGCCTTGGAAAAGAACATTTCTCTTTTTCTCTTATTCGTTGAGAAAACCCCTCTTGTTATTATTATATTTCTTGTCCAAGAGCCGGGCGTCGTGACAATGTCATTATGACGAACATCACTCCTGGATTCAAGGGCTAACTTTTTCAGCTAGCGTCGCCTCTCTTGGGACGCGTCGCTTCAAGATTTATCGGTGTTTCAGCTGACATTGTTGACGATCGGGGCTTACCGCGGATGCAGCCCCCTCAGGTGACAAACTAATAAACCAACGTAGACACTCGACCCTATTGTCGAAGAGAGGTTTGCTAAAGCTCTTGTGCAGAGGTGGCCAAACAGTCTATCGCGATCTACCGTTCGACCGCAGCCAGAGTCTAAGCTATATGGGTCTGGCTACTCTTTAGTTCCAGTGATCAGACGTTGAAGCCAAATAGCGTTAGTGTCGTTGCTGAATAGCGCGCGCGCAATTTAAATTTGGAAGATAAGTTTGAACCTCCAAGCTTATATTTTACTGCTAGACAGTGATTGTTCTATCCCGAGTTTGCTAACTAGTAAATAAAAATAATCGCTTACAACAAATGATAGCATACAAATTACAATTAATTATTTGCTCATTGACGTAACATAATTTAAATATATTTGAAATACTGTATTATAAATCACGTGTTTGGTAAAATTTGACCATAGAAACATGGTTATAAATTATTTTCTGGAAAAATATTGATGTATGAGGGTACTAAGTTATCAATCAATCCTACCATCTAGCTAATAACATCTTAGGTGATTTTTGATTTAATCCTTATGAGTTGAATTTAGAGTAATTTGTCTGAATACGAAAATTTGAGTATTTTCTTTAATTAAGGAATAAGACAGAATGTAAGAATGAAATAAGCAAATGTGAAGATTGAATAAGAAGTGCGATTTTTGAGTGGATTTTAAATTTTATTATTATTTAGCACCGCGTCTTACTACCGAGTGGATTTAAAAAATAGTAATTTACATTTGAAAGTGTAAGTGGTGTTAATTAGCTTTCTTAGAGGGTACGTTCTTGAAGAAGGCTCAATACCGAGGCAAATCAATACCACTCACTTTTCACTTGTACTCATTTCGTTCTTGCATACGGTATATAAAGTTTCAATATAGTTTTATTATTTAAAATATGATACTTAAATTATAGTACTTTGGTACTTCCATCTTTACAATGTTCCCAGGTTTGTTTCCCGCCATCAAGTAGACATTTCTCAAATACTATTATTTGACTTAAGCGTCAAGACAATTATTGATAGTATCATTCCTAAATATTATTTAATTAAATGATTGTAATACTATTATTACTTGCATCAACAAATCGATTGTTGCTACCAAGCTGTAGTAATCGT
Source organism: Timema californicum (assembly GCA_902141385.1). NCBI lineage: Eukaryota > Metazoa > Arthropoda > Insecta > Phasmatodea > Timematidae > Timema > Timema californicum. Next base: position 144,569 of record CABFOW010000338.1, on the reverse strand, counting down.
ATTAAGAGAGTTTAACACGTCAGTATGTGAGCATGTTCAATCATCTATAAATAATTTAATAGTTTCGTGGCAAGTGCCATTAAAAAAAATAGTGTTACTTTTGTAATGAGATGTTGTCAAATACTTTTGAATGTAAATAATATAATTTTAGTTTGTATCGTTTCTCCATCTTTGTGGGTGTATTGATACAATAAATTATCGAATTTGTAATATTTAACAAAAAAAGTGAAATATGTATGTTTAACGTTTTTGAGCATCGTCCCCTTCATACTTAACCTCCGTTCATGTGCAAATAAATTAAAATTTTGAAAAATAATGTTCAAATACTTGTAATTCAGGCCCTTCGTCTGGATTCGGATTCTAGTGAGATGTCTGAATAAAAAATAATAAAAAAAATTATATTAAATAGACCTAAATAGGATTACAGTACCATTTGATTTGCCGTTTACTTGCATGTATAAATGGTAATAGAAATTTCTCAATAATTTGTTGTTTTGAGAAAATACAGTGTTTTATTTGAATCATTTCTAGAGCACCATCCCAAATTTAAAAAATTAACCTTTTTATTTTGGTATATAAATAATGTCTAGATTTAAGGCAGTAGAAAAATCAATGTTATAAATAAACATACAAGCATCCAACGACATAGGAGTGGTGGTAACTGATATCTATCAGAAGTTTTTTTTTGTTGCAAACATTGATCAACCAATGTAGAAATAATTGAGATAAAAACTCACCTTAAATAATTATAAAAAGCAATTGCACACTTCCCTTTTGCAAAATTCTTTCATCATTATCTGTTACAATCCACTCTCGTAGAACATATTTTGGCTAAAAATGATTTTAACAAAATCTATCATTAGATTTTTTTTCTCAAGTTTACTTGACCAGAAATCTTTTTTGCATTTCCCCCCTCACAATTGACGTTTCTCGAAATTTGAGGGCGTATAAACATTGACAGTTTTAAATCAATCTGGAAACACATTTATTTTTATTTTTGACATGTAAAGACATTGTGCAAAAATAAAATCTTATAAATCTGAACAGCTGTTTTTATAAATCGTCCCAACTATCCGCAACGATCACAACGCTTTCTCATATAGCGGCAAATCGTGCAACTTAAATGCTTCAAAGTCTGATCAACTTTAACATCGGGTTTTGAGTAAAGTGTCATAGGGGTGACTGCGGCCGATGGTTTGGTCGATTGTCTTGTCGATCGATTAAAAAAGATTGGAAGAGAGAAAAGGAAAGATAAGGTTTGCAGATTTTTCTTGTCAACAATATAAAATCAAAATATCGAAGTTGTCTGACTGATGACCATATACAACGATGCCTTCGTTTATGACAGTAATTATGAACTCTCATTCAACAAACTACCCTAATAATATGCGGTGTCATGCGTCAACTTCAAAGTCAAGTGTTTAATGAGAAAATATTTTTTTCAGGGAAATTATGTATTATGTAGTTTAATAAAAAAAATACTCAGTTTCAGTGTGAAAAAGGACTTGAAGTTCTTATGTACAATATAGTTTTACTATTAAAACCTAAATTGGGCTATTAATTTTTCCCCAAGGAAACAAACGATACTAGCCTATATTTCCGTAGTAGATCGCATAGCATTTTTCTTCTTTAGAGTAGATCACTAAATATAAAGGTTTGGCCACTCCTGCTCTGTTAAAACGGTCCTATGTGACGGACTGGCAATTCCCTCCAACCCGTGTGCTAACTGCCAGGAGGAGAGAGATGAGTATTTGAAAAGGTTTTGGTTAAAACATATATTTTATGTATTAACAATATTTATTGGTGGGGGTAGGGGGTGGGGCTCAGATGGGTATTTTTACAGTTTTAACAAAATGTTATTTTTTTCCCCATAAAAATAAATCAATCGTTGCTCCAGTACATACGCCTAGTTTAATTCCTTACTCATATTGTGGTACATGACCAGGAGTTTTTTGTTTTCATTAAAAAATACTTTCATCAAATGTCTCTATGCTAATGATATATACAGGATTTCCGGAAATTAGCGGATAAGAACTGTACCACACGATTTTATGGTCCAAACTAAGTAGAAAATACTCTTTGGTAAAAATACCTTAGGCCCTCAGTTCCTGAGAAAAACTACATGAAAGTTTTGGAAACAGTAGAAGAAAGAGGTTATGTGGCAACGCTGTGTCTTACGTTATGAGTTGGCGGTAAGGAATAGGGCTAGATAAAGAGTCGAGCTCTGTAGTGTCAAATAGGCCAGGGAGTACACACACTTAGAGTATTGGGACATGGCACTGGCTTAGGTGTATCAAGCTGGACCTGTGGCACGATTGTACGCTGATCGCTCTCCAAACAGACGACACCCAAGTGTAAATGTATTTCACTGGTTGAAGTTGCGTTGCCGAGAGACTGGTCAAATGGGACCAGCATAGCGCGTGGATACAGGACAGCCACACATAATGTGCGGACACCGGATCTTGAGGATGTTGTACTAACTGGTCCACTAGGCACCAGCACGCAGCACACGTGACATTACGCGAGCTACGGACGTATTGAAGTCAGCAGTATACCAGGTTCTGCATGATGAGGGCTACCACCCATACCATTACACCGCAACGCAGCATCTGCTGCCAGGTTATCTTCCTCGCCGTGTAATGTTCTGCGAATGGCTTCTGCAACAACATGAGGCGGATCAGGATTTCGTCAGTCACATACTGTGGGCTGATGAAACTTGTTTCACGCACGATGGTATGACTAACTCTCACAACAAACACCTGTGGGCACCTGCTAACCCGATCGCCACTCGAGTTTGTGCCTATCAACAGCGTTTCAGCATAAATGTATTGACGGGTGTTTGCTACCGGAGTGGCTGAATTCGCATTATTGCCGTTTCTTTCATTGCCACCATCTTAACGCGCCTGCTTGAGGACGTCCCCTTGCTTGTGAGCCAGTATATGTGGTTTCAGTGTGACGGTGCCCCACCAAATCACTATGCAGCATTAGTGTGCCAACTGCTACACGAGACCTACCCCCGTAAGTGGATTTGGCGGGGGGGGCCTGTGGAATAGCCATCGAACACAGATCTTGTACTTAAATTCTGATGTTAAAAAACTCATACTACTTCCATAACTGAAAATAATAAAGTATTGCTATAGCATTCTTTAAAATCATTCATATTTAGGATTTAGCATGAATTCTAAATAATAGTATTACATTCCAGTCCCTCTTTTAGTGTCACAAAATCTTCCTTACTATTCACTCTTGATGTGAAAAGTTACGTAACAAGGGAGAGGGATGGGTTTGGTTAAATTTCTTCTTGGTGCTACAAGGTGAGGGGGAGAGGTGGGGCCAAAAAAAGGTAATGCAAAAGGGTTGCATGGTTCATGCACGACCGCTATGGCGCCAGACTAACTCCCATCCCACCTTCATTTTTAATAATTATAATATAATATAGACAGCGAGCTAAATACATAAAAATCGACTGGCCGGAGTGATTGTTCCCGCGACTCGCGTGTGTCCAGTGGGCGCCCACGACGACCATACATGAGAGATCTCGGCATGTTCTCCGCGACCATCTTCAATGATCCCATATCTGCTTGGAGCCATTTGTTCGTGTCAGCAGTAAAACCATCACTGGACCAGTTTCTCCGAACAGGAGTCTGTGATGGACTGGTTGTTGCTTATCTTCCCGGGATACCTTCTCTGGTTAGATTAAGTCGTAAAACTTACACAAGACTCACCGGGAGAAACTCCGCGGGGTCGTATTCTCACGAGCAAAGATATACTTCGACTAGTCTTATATCCTTGCACTTGAAAAAAACAGCAGATCTACCCGCTCAAGTGGTCGGATGGTCAAAGTCAGGGGTCGGAAACCTGTGGCTCCTTAACTATCAAAAGAAGTCTAAAAAACACCTTTTCAAATTATTCCAATTCTTTATAAACTTTTTCCTCCTCATCACATCTTCAGCTGAGGTGCGACTGCTCTTTGGATTATTTTTTTATGCTCGTTAAAAATTCTTCTTCACTCAAAAAAGGTTGCCGACTAAGGTGTATTCTCACAACGTACTGGTTTACCTTTGACGGGGGGATTGGGGTTTGAATCCCGATTGTGTGTACTAATTTTTTTTTTCCTAAATGGTTTTCCTACTCTCCCGACACTAAAATGCAGGTATTTTTCTTTTAAATACTCTACTCATTTCTACCACATTAGCGTGATTAATATAATTATGTGCGTCTATTCCGAAAGAATATTGAGACGTGGGGGAGAGAGAAAACCCACCAAAACTAGGATTTCGCCGGTGTGCTTGAAAATATTTTAACTTATTATGGACCGGGGTAATCCCATTTTTTCTCAAGCAGGCCCTATGAGGGGGGAGTACAGGGGGTACACCGTACCCGGGTGTCTAAAAGGGACCTGAGAATTTCCTGGAATCTCAGAAAATATTTGCATGCATTGAAGATTAGCACCCACTACTTGTAATATAGTTTAACTATAATCTCCCCCCCCCCTTTTTTAGATTATGTATACTTTTTTCAGATAGTATTAATTAATTTTTATACAGGATTAATGGAAAATGAAAGGGGTCCCGAAAAAACTTTGAACCCCCAGATAAAATTCCTCAGAGGCCTTGTTCTCAAGCTAAATAATAATGCAGTTAATCAAAATAGACCCTTCTCGTTCTTTTTTCTTTAGACAGATAGTTGGGTTGCTTGTATTCAGTATCGACACTAGGCCATCAAATAGTAGTGAATGCGTATAAAATATATAGCTTTGTTCTTGAGTATGTAAGTCGACATTATAGCTTATAGACGAATGTACGGTAACATTTTCATATAAATAGCCTTATCTGATAGCTAGAAACGTTACTAGAACTACCTTTATGTATTCATACTTCAAATCGGGAAAAAGTAGAAATTTTACAAAGTTCGTTATCTCGGAAATCGTTCGTCGTGACGCTAAGGAAAGAACACACAGAGCGCGACTACATTCGTGGTCGAGGGGTTAGAGTGTTGGCTGCCCTCCAATGAATAAACCTGATCAAATCTAGTAACAAATACACATACTAATTATATGGTAGTTATGAAGTGACTAAACTTTTATCGATATTAAATAGATAAAATATTTAAGCATCTGTTTGTCATGCATAATTGTTGTGTCACCAATAATAATAAATTTTGTTCTAGTTTACGAATATACACAAACATTGCTACATATAGATACAACCCTCCTCCGGTTCTTTCTGGCTTAAAATTGTCCAGATTTTTAAAAGAATGGACGATTGTGGGCAAGTAGGTACACGTCTTTATGTTGGCTTTGTATTAATAAAGCTATTATTTTTTTCTTAAATACAATAAGTTAAAGACAATTGAATAAAATATTCTAAGCGGGACGTATATGGTATAACTCTGAGAGTCTTTGGTCTATTGGTTGGTGACGGGACACACAACATTATATTTTAAATATTGATTGATGAAACTATTATGGTAGTCACAATATTATTTCATAAAAAGTGTTTTATATATTTACAAAAACTCACACGAAATTGAAGTGTTCGATACTATCCATACTCTCACATCATTTGTTTAACTAAATAAAAACAATAATTATCTATATAAAGTTGCTACAATGTATGGAAAAACATTATTTCGTCTCCTAGCAACATATACCAATCATTACTTAATGTGAATGACGATAAGATTTGCTGAACGAAGTTGAGATTTAAGAGAATAATATAAGAAGATAATAAGCGCGATACTTTTAGATACAATTATCTACTCTACTACGGGAAAACAACACTCACGAATCACGATACAAGAGTAGAAAGGTTATCCACGAGTTTACGGGAAAACATCACCTACGATACTTTGCCATCTGAAAAAGGTATTATATTACTAAAATAAAGTACTTTTTGTAGATTTCTTACGTATGAATATATATATTTTATTAACATTATATAAGGAAGTTAAGTCTGATGAAATGTAACAGAAATTGCCTGGAAATCCCCATTTCCAGACCCCAGCTATATTAATAGCCACGAGAATCCAAATACCTAATTAGTTTGTTGCAGACAAATAGTGTCAATGTTCTCTTCTGGCCATTATTCGTACTAACTAAATGTTGATTTGTTAAGTTTATGATTATCAAATAAATGACACAAGCAACAATTAAGTGACTATATACAAGCTGGTGGGAAAGTATTTATATATTTGAAAAATTTGTCCTGATCAGGCGTTTGAAATCAGCCTTTGAGAGTCATCATAGTACAATAATTTATAGCCTGTTATTTTAAACTACAGTAGCCCTATGGCTTCTTTGGTGCTGACTGACAGCTTTGAAAAGTTACCAGACCAAATATTGTATCCCTACGCCGAGCCAAATGACCTGCAAAAACATGTGTTTACTAACTGTCCCTTCTGACAGTCAATATTTAGGTATAAACCTAAATGTTGACTGTCAGAAGTCATCTGTGAACTGTAAGTCAGCACCAAATAAGCCATGGGGCTACTGTACCTTCATTAAATCAAAGCTCCCGTGTTTAAATCCATGTCGGTTTATATTGTAATCATTGCAAAGTTATTAATTTTAAGCTATGATATTGTTATTCAGGGCAGGAAATGGCCGGGGCCGAGAGTCCACGAAAGGAGTTGGCAAAGAACATCATGGCGACGACTCAACACACACAAAAACAAACAGTTGTTCAGGCACATCAATTCAAAAAACTAGCCGACAAGTCAAAATTGAAAACCTTACATTTGGTAGAAGATCCAGAAACAATAATGACATTTGAAAACTATTTGAAAACTGGTCTCAACAAAATTAATACAATCACGAACCCTCATCTTTATGATAGAAAAACAAATCAAGCTAGTAAAGATGCTACTAACCATCAAAGAAAAAATATCAAGGAAAATAAAATGTCGGTTCATGAAATCCCAAGCTATGAGGAGCTGATTTCAAAAAATGACTACTTGGAGTGGTGGCTGGGAGAAATGAGGGCTTTTCCCTCTCATGAGGAAGTTTGTAAGGATGAAGCTTCTGTTGCCCCATCAGTTGTAAAGAGGTCTCAAGTCAACAAATCATCCAATATTTCAAAATTTAAAACAATCCATCCAACAGAAGATCTAGACATGATCATAACATTTAAGAAATATTTGGAAACTGGTCTCGACAAAAGTAGTAAACTCATGAACCCGCACCTTTTCGATAGAACAAAAATTCAAGCTCATGAAGATAAAACCAATTATCTAAGGAATAATATCAAGAAGAAAAAATGGTGGGGCCTCAAAAAGCCAAGCTATAAGGATCGGATTTCAAAAAATGACTACTTGAAGTGGTGGTTTGAAAAAATGAGTGCTTTTTCCTCTACTGAAAACATTTGCAAAATAAAAACTACGTCCCGTATGGGAAGACTTTGCGTTCGCATTAGACATTTGATTCGGAAAGTGAATTTTTTCAAAACATTTCACAAGTAGAGCATTTTTATTCAAAAACATACTTTTTCTATAATTTCTTCAAAAGTTAATATTTTTAAGTAAAAACAATATAAATGTTTAAATTATGTCAAAGTTCTATTAAATTTCCAAGTAAAACTGTAACTACTTAAATTTATATCTAGGCCTGTATTAAAATTTTTGTGGACATACTCAAACAATTTTTAAAGTATCATGGATACATTTTAAATAAATCAACTAATTTTTAAATTATTCTGAAATTCTTTCATTTGTATGTGCAAATATTCATTCTTTCGATTACCGTTGATACAAAATTACTTATATGAGCAAGGAGTCAATTGCTCAATTATGTATAAAGTCTATTTACAGATTTGTGGTGGTACTAAATTTACAGATAAATGTAAATTATTGTTTAATGTTTCATTAAATAATATCAATTTATTCCACAAATTTCGTAAAATAAATGTTTATTTTAATTAACTATTCTGATTAAAATATTCATTATATTCTTAAACAATGGAAATATACAATTTTTTTGGTTTTGGCAACACGTATATACATTTATACTAAACCAATTTAAAAAGTCACTAAATAACATCTAATTTTTAAATTCGGGGACATTTCCAAATTGATTTGAGATTGCCAAATTAAGATAAAATAGGGGAAAACAAACATTTATTCTATTGAATAATTGAATGTACATTCAAAAACGCAACATATTAAAAGCTTGCTAAGCGTGTAGTTATAGATCAAATTGTGTTTGTAATATTTTATTCCAGTATGAAAAATTATATGATCCCATTTTGTGGACTAAAGATGCCAACACGTTTAAAAAACTAAATAATTTTTTTTCTGTTTATAGAAAACATAATTATATATATATAAAAGTAAGTATATTTCTATACCTTAAAGTTCTGGAAACCATAATATACCCCTTCTGTAAGAAAATCTGAAACACATATAATTATATTATGAGCACACAGTTCATATTGGCTAACATAACTCGAATTAAATGTTCAACCAATACTTTATAATAATAGTTCAGTCATTGCAGTTTGAGAACCAATCTTAACTAAATCCGACCATTGGGCTTGTATCATAAACAAAATTGAACAAACAATTTTTTAAATATTCTAAATTTGTAAATAATCAGTCATCAGCCCTTAATTTAAGTGCTAGAATAAAAAAAAACACTAGCTATAGCCATATAACATTTAAATATAAAATTTGAATAAAATACACAAAATTGTTTCGAATCCGGTCTCAGACAAGCAGACATAATTATATGGCCTACACGTGGACACATAATTGTAAAAAACTCTTTTTTGGGTTCGGGAGCACATAAAAAGGAAACATTCATCATAATCTTGCGGTCCAAAATTACCACGTTTGTAATATTTTATATTTATATGAGAGAGTAAATATTTAACCGAATGCACTACATCAGTTATTCTCTCCAACATTAAAGAAGGAAGTTTATGATCTAGTTTTAGTAATGTAGCGTATTTATGATGAGTTAAGCTGTCTTATATAATCTACTTGGAAACAAAAGTTTATTATGTTGCTACACATAATTAATGAAAAAACCCTAAAATAAACGCACAACTAGAAAATGGTGTCTAATTATAGTGCAAGTATTTTTTCTGCATATCCAATACATCACCATGATGTGTTCTTGAGCTCTTCTAAAACCAAATAAAGTTATTTTTTACGAGCGGCTGGTAACAGGACTAGGTAGGAGAGGGAGTGATTACCTCGTATGTCGGTCTTTAGTTCAATACTAGGATACGACCAAGCCACAGTTTTTTTTTTTCCTTCGTCCTTTGTCCTATCGATGATATCCATTTATCGCTAAAATAGCCCTTTCCTTCCCTCTATCTTTTTTCTCCTGACCTTTTTACTGTGTTAACTATCGGAGGGTTTTCGATGTTATAGCGATACAATCTTTGCAGATTATATGTTAAGTATTATATATTATATTTTTAAATACTATGTATATTATTATATTTTACTATTTCAAGTCGACCGTTTTACTTGTTAAGTTATTTGTTACCTACCGTAATGATATTTACGAGGCTGCTACACACCTTGATAATCAATCAGGAGACAAACAAACAAGAGCCCTTCTCAACAAAAAATAAACTATTATTTTCAGCACTGCGTCTTACTACCCGTTCTAGTTATACGTTCAAGTACTAATTGCTCTAGTGGGTTAGGGATTGGGAAGATTGAATTTAGAGGAAGTGAACCTGCATTTGCGATGAGGAAGAGTAGAAAACCATTTAGGAAAAACCATCCTCAGTACATACGACCTGGATTCGAACTCCCGGTCTTGGGTAGTATAGTCTATTGTGAGAGTGATGCCTTGGGCGACGTAGCCACAAAAGTGGGTTTTATTATATTAAAACGGCTCTATTTTAAAAATACAGTGACACGAATTAGTTCAAACTTGTAATAATATTATTGAGTATTACTTTCTTAGACGCTCCTTGACGTTAAATGTGCATTGCACTTAAGTGCCGTTGAAGAGTAGGTTGAGGTTTGAATCTCAGCGGGATGCACTTTAAGAGGAGAGTACAGAGAAACGCTATTCATCATTATGGTCTTAATTCATCTCTTCCCGCTATTGCGGTTGTCTTAGTTAATTTCATCATCCCGATCCTTTAGATAATCAGATATAAAGCGATCAAGATGATATATCTATTGATTGAAAATGGTAATTCAATAAAAACGTAATATTATATTCTTCCAATCAGTCAACTACCAACATGTCAAGACGGCTGGTTAGCACGTCTGACAACGGAAACTAGTGGTATAACCAGCTACAACAAATAAGGTATTTCCACAGGCGACTCCTGCCATCACGAGTCCTTAAAGTCCACCTTACTCCCGTTTCCCTGCATTAGCTAGGTCATCTCGCTGATAACCAGTATTAGATTACCAATGACGCGACCGTCGACCTCCAATATATGTCATTGCGTCCTTGGTCGAAACGAGCGTGGGTGCTCCGCTACACTGGTCTGCTCTTAGGTTAATCACCATTATACTTTGTGATGGGCAGTATAAATGTTTACTACTCTATTGACCAAGGCTACAGGGAGATCACGGTGATTTAATACGACCGTTCCAACATATATTCGTATGTATAGTCGAATCGACATCGGAAGAACCTTGGACGGGTGTTCAAAGCGTTGATAAATCTACTTTAATGCATTCATACGAGAAGTAATGTGTTCCGCAGCACTCAATTTAAATGGGTTTAAAATAACATGCATTCGTTAAAATAAATCAATTCAATGATTAAAAAAGCAGTAAAAAGTATTAAACAGGCTCAATTTTGGAAGGAGTAATATACATAATTTTTAAATTATTATGATTCACGATCACTCCAAAAGGTGACCTGACGGTCTAGGGGTAAGGTGTCAAACTTCTGTGCTGTCCAAGGTTCAATCCTCGGTCCCAGAATATATTTGTCTGATTACCAAATCCTTCCTTCAACTCTGACAAGACGTGTTTTAATCACAACTTGTGAATGTGGGGAATGCCAGGCCTCCACCGTGGTTCGAGTCCCACGTTAAAATGTAGGTCTTCCATTTAATCTCACAATCACCCTACCATTACACACTAGCGTAAGTGCATATAACCCAAATGGGTGATAAGACGCAACGCTATTAATAATAATAATAATAATAATAATAATAATAATCACTGCAGAACAGTGTGAGAGTGTACCCTTACATAACAAGCGGATGGTTATACTTTGTGTATAAGCATATAATCACACACCGTCTTCTAGTGAATTTGTAACATAATTAAGACATTTTGTAAAATACTTCCCCCAAAATTGAGCTTTTTCACACTTTTCAGTGCTTTTAATCGTTAAAATTGTACCGAACAATTGTGAATTTATTTTATTTGACGCTTTTTTAAACTATGGCAAAGCTGTTTATTTTTTATCTTTGCTAAACTGTAATTTAAAAATAATTCTTACTGGTGTCTGGCCACAGTTTTAGTCTTACAGGAATAGTATCCTGCTAAGAAGCATCTTCACACCCCTCTACTCCCCCTCCCCTATTTTATGGTGATCGATACAGCCGCTATCGGGATATGTGGTGCTAAATATGAAAACCCAAGCCCAGCCAGTCATGTACCAAACGGTAATACTCCTTCCTTTCTGGTGAATTCGGATATTAAATATATAATCCATTCACCGTAGGAATTGACTTCTGAAAGGCCTTTTTCCCTACCATAAATCTACTATATAGTAGGATATTGGTAGGAAAGAAGACCTTTCAGAGAGTAATTCCTACCGTGAATGGAATATAGTGTGACCTTATGTCAATAATACCCGCTTCGATGACCGTTTGGTCTAAGGCGTCATTCTCGTAATAGACTGAACTGCCGATGATGGGGAGATCGAGGTTCGAATCCTGGTCGGTTATACTGTCGATAGTTTTCCCTAAACGGGTTTACACTAACAATTACGGGTACACTTCCTCTGAATTAAACCATCATAATACACTAGAATAATTGGTAGGCCTACATAGGCGTATAGCCCGAACGAGTAGTAAGAAGCGATGCTTAAAATAAAAGTTAATATTGACAACCCTCCATTTATTCTTTATATCCTCATAAAGTTTATTTTAATGGTGATCATACTGCATAAGCCACCCGACTGACACGATCGTTACAGCTACTTGCTGTTGTTACCACTTGAAAACAATCTTCAGTTACTAAGAGGATCGCCTTGTTAGACAACAAGTGCCCTACAAATATATATGGAAGCCTGGGAACTTGATGATCCACATCTTGTTAGAATTGAACATTTTTCTTCTTCGTTTCATGGTATTATACTTATGGTCATTAAAACAAAGTCGAGACATTTTGAAAAAATGTTTTGACGCTGGATTGGTGATTATGAATGGGTATGCATATTTTATTAAACTTTATTTGGTTCTGAAAAATTATTTTATATTTTTTAAAGATACGATGCTAACTCATTGAATTAGGGCTAAATGCATAACTATTTGTGTACATTAAAAACATAATAAGTTACAAAAATGAAATCCAGAGGGCAATAGTGATCTATTTTTTTAAACACGATAACTGGATATCAGTAAGTTTATGCAGTGATTCCAAAGTGTGACATAAACAAAATTAAATTTTAAATTTGCTGTTCAAGTATTATTTATTTTTACATATATGTATAATATGTAAAAAGGTTTGTAAGTGATTAATTGTATATAGATATATATACACTTATATACAATTAATCACTTAACAAAACTTTAATTTATTCATAAACCTAGCATAGCTAAACATTTGTAACTAGCCTGAATACTTGTTTTGTTGTTTGTTTCCTTGCGATAAATTTGCAACCCCTGACCAACCCCAAAGCGTCAAGAGGTTTTTTCAACATTTTCACGTATATACAGCTGTAAGAGCATTATTATAGATCATTTCTAAGAGATAGGTATAGATATTCGTATTACGTGCACTAGTCGTTGTTATTCACACTGCGTCTGAGAAGGTCGATTCCTCAAATCAAAATGTACGTCTCCGAATATGGTCATACAGACAAATATACGAAATAATTCAAACGAACAATTTTTTTACCTACACCACATCAGATTAAAAACGTTACACAGCACGGTTGTGACAACTAATCACATCTTTGTGCGGTGGAAGGGAAGGAGAGTTAAGGGCAGTGTTATTGAAGTTTTTATATTAAAAATATTTTTTTTTGGTCAAAATAAATCAAATATTTCTCCAGTAGAAACATTGAGTTTAATTTTCCCCGCGTGGTGATATCCAACAGTTATGCGTGTCCCGGAATTTAATAACAACTTTTTCTCTTCATTTAAAAAGTTTCACATACAATACCGCCATGTTTATGACAGATATTCAACAACTGTTGATATTAGTATGAGTGGAAAATTAAACTCTAGGTTTCTACAATAGCAATATTTTATTTATTTTGACCAAAAATATGTTTTGCTATAGAAACTGCAAAAACACTGGCGTTTTCTCAAGTCTCCTTCCATCCCAACTTGATTACTTTCGCTGGACCTCTTATGATTTGAGGGACAAGTTTTATTTTTCTTGTCTGCTATTCTAAACAAGGTTCCGCCGCCACTGTATATAGCACATTTTGTATTATTATTATTATTATTATTATCATCATCACCGCGTCTTACTACCCGTTCGGGTTATACGCACTTACGCTAATGTTTAAGGGTAGAGCGACTGTGACATTAAATGGCGTACCTACAGTTTAACGTGGGATCCGAACCACGGTGGCGGCTTGGAGTTCTACACATTCACAAGTTGTGATTAATACACGTCTTGTCGGAGGTGAAGGAAGGGTTTGGCAATCAGATAAATCTGTGCTGGGACCGAGGATTGAACCCCGCAAATTTTATGGACATACATGTCTAACTAGTCGACTCTCTATTAGTGGATAACTGTAATAATGGCTTTCTGATCAATAAATTTATTTTTAAAATGCAATAGCGATGTAGAGTAATTCCAGGGCTGTATCTTGCAATATTTTTTTCGGGATGAGAACCTTAACTTGCCAGGAAGCGTGATAAATAATAGTTAAGGAGTTACCAGAGAATAACAGTATTTATTTTATTTTACATATTGGAAATATAATATATACAAATGCTGAGGTACCGCCCAAGGCAAGCCAAGTCGAAGATTTGTAGTTAAATATAACATATAATAAATATGACTTTTATTCAATATAAACATATTGTTTAGTTAGTATGCTCGCCAAGTTAAGTTTAAAGTGAGAGGCAACTATAACTACAATCAAGGATAGTCAAAAACAAGTTACGACTTAAAGGTCAAAATGAGAATTAAACTCTATTTATTATATATAGTCACCTGGTGACAATAATTTGTACTATCATAATCTATTTTGAGATAAAGTAACCACTTCCAAATATAATAAACCCGCCGTCTAACGGCTAAGGTATTTTGGACTGTACAATTAAAGTCCCCAACGGACGCAATATCAACATCATTTACTAAGCGCCTTAAACACATGCGCTAATAATATGTACTCTAACGTAACTGAAGTTTAGGTACACAATACATGCTATTCTTGGAAGTATCTTACAATCCAAACAATGCCCAAATACATCAACGTTTAATTAGAGCAGTACTAAAAATATATGCGCTCAGACCACACAGGTGTTTAAAGACATTAAGTGATAAACAATAAATCTATGGAGCCAAATTATTCCGCTTTCCCATAGCAATCTTATGTAATTTAGTGCTCTAGAAGATACAAAGCGCTACGCTAAAGTTTAAGATCTTGCTTCTCGTCCAATCAAACATTATTCTACAAAGTAATAATTTTAATGAGCATATCGCTTATAGTTAGAGTACTTGATTCTCACATGATTAAATGTAAATTTAGACTATCAAGGAATTATTTACTCACATAAAACCTATTTGGCTTTACCACCACAACATAGCATAATCTCGAAAGAGTTAAAGATAAAGCACATATCTGAAAGTTAAAGTGCTCGGTTCCACATAACTATATGTTAATTTAAACTGTCTAAGTAAAACATACTAAAAATATTCTCAACAAACATCAACTGCTAATCAGACAGACGGCAAGAGAGCAAATAGACACAAGCCGCCGAGCGGCGTATCAAAAGTTACGTTCCATAGAAGAACGGAAGGCTCCCCTAGCAGAAAAAATATAAAGGATACGTGGTTGCAAATTAACCACACTGATACAAAAAAAATATCCCGAAATAGAACTCTAAATTTATATGTCCGAAATTAATAATTTTGAAATGTTCCCTATAATATAACCGAAAGAGAATTTTGAAGAATATAATTAAGTCTAAGCTTAATTGCCGCTCTCACCTAGTAAGCCAGTGATACAATGAGTAACCATGTAAAAGAAACATCGCAATATATAGCCGACACAAATGCATGACATGCTCACAGAGAGAGGAAAATAGGGAGGGAAAATATGGGTTGGAAGAGGGGAGACGAGCAGCGCTTAGGAAGGATTGCGGTGGCTCTAGGAACTAGTAGAAACTCCTGGAACCATCCAGGCGGCGGAAATGAAACTAAACCGGCGGTGTTGCCGTCACTCGTTTGTTTCTGGATGGGGCTTTTCCTTCACGAGCGGACCATCGGATCGTATCTCCATTTAGTCAGTGGTATTAAGTTCTAGGGAGAGGAGGTCGTGGCACATGTGTTCCAGTGTTTATGTTCAACAAGGCAGAGGGTGAATGTTCTCCCATTTGATTGAGATTGTTGTTTTACTTTTTGTAACATCGTTACAAAGGCTTCCAACGGTAGGGCTCGTAGTGAAGTTTCTCAACAAGAGATGATAAGGATTTATTTATACAAAGATCCATCTTGAAGTAAGTGTTTCAATACAAATTAGATGTTTTAGGGGGCTATGAATTGTGTGGGACTACAAAAGTCTGCACCGCGTCTTACTACCCTTTCGGGCTATACGCCAATATTTGCTCTTAGGTACTTAAATTTAGCGGCGTGTCTGACACTTTTTTATTCACAAAACAATTTCATTAGATTGATAAGAAATCATTTGTTCATTCTCACAATCAAAGGAAAAGCCCTTTAAAAAAATCTGTATTTTTTCTTTCAAGGAAAACCGGGAACTGTACCAGCATTTAACTATATAGTTTGAGTGGCCACCCCGCTATTATCTTGTGTTAAGATCCAGAAACAACATTACATTGTACGTTCACATGTACTGAGATATTTATATTTTGTGTCCGTATATTTTAAAATAAGTAGCATTCAACAAGTCATAAAGTAATTAAAATACTAATGACAATGTAAGCACATACACTTTTTTTATTTGTTGTAATATACGCGGGTAAGATACGAGAGTAAATTCAAAACTCAGAAGAAGAATAAATCTGTAGTATTGGTTTGGGAGGGGCTCTGTAATTGTAGTGTCTGTAAAGTAGTATTCCGGTAAGGTTGTAACCGTGTCCTAGGCGTGGCCCCCTTGTCGCGGAAACAATAGAGCAACCAGTGGCGGTACGCACAAGTAATTAGCGCTCCGAGTAACTAGGAGTGGCGGCCCCGACGTGACCGTGTGATGTGGGACTCCTATGACCGCGTGTGTAGGGTTTTAATTGCTCGCGTGATACATAAGCGATGGGGGGAGGTAATTAAAAATGTGCACAGGTCGTGAGATGAGATGGCCTGGGCTAATTTTGGGTCTTGGAATGGTAGATACCCTTTTGTAATATTATGTTAACTGGGATAGTTTGGAGAACATTTAACTTAGGTTGGGATGGATGGGAAGTTTTATATAAAAATAATTGTTTGGCCAAAGTAGATAAAACATTGGTTCAGTAGATACGTTTAGTTTAATCTTATACTCATAGTAAACTCAACAGTTCTTGAATATCTGTCATGGGCATATTAGAATTTTTGATGATATTTGTTTACTCTATGGCACCAGGATCTCGAAAGTTCATTACCGCACTTACCAAAGTACGCCATCTTTCCTTATCTTGAGCAAGCTATATCCAGTCTACCTCATCACACCCTATCCCTATATTGAGCTAGATCTATCCAGTCCACCTCATTACACCCTATCTCTATCTTGAGCTAGTTCTATCCAGTCCACCTCATCACACCCTATCTCTATCTTGAGCTAGTTATATCCAGTCCACCTCATTACACTCTATCCCTATCTTGAGCTAGTCCTATCCAGCCCACCTCATTACACCCTATCCCTATATTTAGATAATTATATCCAGTCCACCTTACTACACCCTATACCTATCTTTACCTAGTTATATCCAGTCCACCTCACTACACCCTATCCTTATATTGAGCTAGTTATATACAGTCCGCCTTATTACACCCTATCCCTATATTGAGCTCGTTCTATCTAGTCTACCTCATTACACCCTACCCCTATCTTGAGCTAGCTCTATTCAGTCCACCTCATTACACCCTATCCCTATATTGAGCTAGTTATATACAGTCCACCTTATTACACCCTATCCCTATCTTGAGCAAGCTATATCCAATCCACCTAAATACATCATATCTCTATCTTGAGCTAGCTATATTCAGTCCACCTTATTATACCCTTTCCTTGTCGTGAGCTAGTTCTATCCAGTCCACCTCATTACACCTTATCTCTATCCTAAGCTAGTTCTATCGAGTCCACATACGATTAAAGCTACTGGGACTCAAAACAACATCTTGGGACACGGGTAAATACAATTTTATGTCAATGATGCGTATTAGCAAATATTTATAGTAATGCAACTGTCTTGAGTTTTAAATTGTCAGCACCGTTGCTCTTTATACGGAGTTTCAAACCCCTTTTTAATTATCTTATTAAAATTAACATTTAAACCTGTATATAATAAATGAAAAAGACAAAAAAAAAACTAAACAGGGTAGTTAGATTAAACGGGAGGAAAAGGGTAAACGGGGCAAATAGGGTTTAAAAAATTCTAAAATCATTTTGAATAGATTTACTTATTACCCTTTATTGCACTTTTTACAACTTTTTATCCTAAAACAATGCCCCTTTTAACCTTTTATTTTTTACACTTTTTACCCTTTTTGATATCTTTTTCGTCTGTCTGACTTTCACCTTTTTGGCACTTTTTTACACCTTTTTACCATGAAATATTTAACCCGGGAAAATATGGATACTTCAAAAAAAGCTAGTCTCATCTGATCTGATTCAACTGTGACGGAAAGGTGGGATTATTTTCCTGGTGAATAATATATCAACTCTAACTTCGTCCACACACATTAAAAATGAGTGAGATCTAATCAAAATCATTAAATTTGTGTTAGAACAAATTTACTTTAGGGGGGTGCTATTTTAAAGTAAATTACTCCTAAATCGTAGTATATTCTGCGTTTTAATTTCTCATTTTAAAACACATTTAACCCCAAAGTTTAATTCTAGTGCGAAGACGGAATTCAGTTCTCTATTTCTTTCTCTCGCTATTTATAATATAATATCAAAGATTACGATATATAAAAATAAACCTTTACTTCAAACATCGTGAACTTCTTTTAAGTTTTTTTATAAAACATTTGTTATTAAATCTTATAGATAATAATGTAAAATAGCAAAATTTAAATATGTGGTAAAGCGGCATTGATTTGATATGAATTAAAGCAGGCTATTCTTACTGTTACTACGTCAATACTTTTTTAGGAAGGTCTTTATTGACTTATTTCAACATTACCTCTTGCATGTGGATTATTAATAGTATAAGAACATATAGGTATAATTAATTAACTAAGAAAACAAATTTCTTTATAAAAACGTTGGGATTTATTCATTCAATTTATAAATGTTGGAACACAAAAGTTTCTTAAAATGTCGTTACAAATAATACATTTATCCAAATAAACCAATATTTTACCTTATTATGTTAAGAGTTCAAATTAGGATTAAGCAACACACCTCTATAGCATGCTATTAGAAAATAAATGTTTTGCAATTCTTTATAAAGCTTACAGTCTTTGACAATTTCAGAATATATAAACAAAATTCCAAAGATTGACCAAAAGTAATAATTTTATCTTACAGCTGTCAAAATATTCTAACTTTCAAGAGCTGCGGACATACTTGAACCCGCGACAGAAACACCGTTACCAAACTGCAAAGCATTGTTATATAACGTGAGGATTGCCATAATGCGCGATTACTACCTAGCGGCAACGACTTGGTCGCAAACTTGAGTGATTTTTGGCCCACCCGTATAAGAGCGTAGTGTTTTGGTCGTGGCGACCAGGGCGGATATATACCCTAAAGTAAGGGTCCAATAAACATTTACCGCGGTCTATATTTAGATGAAAGTAAATCTAATAACTTTTTGAACTGTATCGACTTTATGGTTTAAAACATGCAGCTCATATTTCAAGTCGAATGCTACATAACTGTGCGGGATATCGACTTGGGACGTCGGGGCTGGATTTGAACCCCGTTTGTATGAACTGAGGGTGAATTTATACTCCAATTTTATCCGTGTTTTATTATATTCCTTCTCTCGGGGAAAGCTGATAAACCTTATTTGGCTCCGTGTCTTGCCATCCGATCGAGTTTAATTACATTTGTGAGTTAAGAATACAAATATAAAATTAATTTAAAATGTGAACACATTTGCATACATAGAGAGAAAAAGGGGGTTGGGGGGATGAACTTTCAGTACACCCGCCAAGGATTCGAAACTACTTGCGTAACCTGCAACTCAAACTAAACTAATTCTACAATTAGCCCACCGATGCAGATGAACGTTTTTAAAACCCACATATATAATAATCCTGTGCCCTTAAATTAGTGCAAGCTCACTTTGTACTAAATAAAAAATGCTTATAATCGCGCCTATTATAGTAAGTAAAAAAGATGTACAGTATCCTGTTAGTTAAACACTATAACAAGGCAGTCAGTGCACCCACAAGCTAGCCAACCTGCCGAGGTAAAAATATCCCTCTCGAGTCGCGTGATTCCCCTGAAACAAATTAAAAAAGTACCTTGTTTTCCCTCGTTCTTTTCTTCTTGGTACAGTTTTTAATATCTGAAACTTTTTGTGTAATTTGTCGGATCTATAAGAAAACCCGCACGAAATTCAGCATTCATTATGCAAAGTAAAAATTAAAAAAACAAGCAGAAGATTGAGGCTGTAAAATAAATTGAAGGAAAAAAGAATTAAATCATTAAGTTGGCGGGAAGTCGTGGGGGAGTAAGTAATAGCTCGTAATATAGTGTGATCTTTGTGGGAGGAATCGAGAGTGTTTTTTTCTTAAAATAATTGCCAATGAAATTATTTTCTTGTGTGGGGTACTTAAAACATTTTGATGGTCGTTAAATTGTCGTGAATTTACTGTGACCAGCCTTGCATTTTTGCTCTTGCTAAATATTCTTTTTTTTTTCATGGTCAGTTGGTCACTTTCTTTATCTTTATTACACGATTTTTTTGAATATCCTTATATTTTCTACCTTTCATAAAACTCTTTTTGATAGACATTGAGATACATTGTAAACGGTAAGTGGTATAATTCAAATGAACACCTTAACGCCCGTGTTTTTTTATTGATGTGTATAGGCAACTCCCTAGCATCCGAATAATTGTGTTGCCTACACGGGAATATGTCAGGTCAAGGCTATGCCTACAATTCATTTACCATAGGAGTGGTGGTAACTAATCATTAGCAGCAGTTTTTTATTGCAAATGTCACTATGTGTAGTTAATTATTATGTTGTTATTAATATTATATTAATTATCAATCCTAAGGATGATTGTGTAATTTGATTTTTCGTAGCTAATTGAAAGAACAAACAAATTGATAAAACTATGAGGTCTTTTGTTTTGTGATTGTCACAACAAGAAAGACTATACAGTAGTACATAAAATAAAAAAATAAAAACGTATTATAATATTATTTGTTTCTTCTTATAATTGGCACCTAAAATAAACAAACGTTTCCTTAAAACTTAGAGAAAGAGTCATACAAAATATTAGTTTCAAAATCATTTATTTTTATTTTTTAAACACATGCGCATTAACACAACCGAACACGGTTTGTGTAGCGTCATAAACCACATTTAGTTTGGCTGGTTCGCCATCTTAATCTATGAATAGAAGACAGCCTTTTAGAAGCTCTATTTTGTAAGGCGTTATTAAGTGACAACTGACGCCACTTCCACAAAAAAGTAACTTCCAAACGGTTATTTTAATAAGTTCGTATTTCAATGATGTAATAATGCTTGAATGATTATTACTAGTTGTCAGTTACTACAACTCCTCTTGCGAATGGACTGTGAAATGGCGTCTTAAGAAATAAGGATTTCAATTTTTTATAAGGATTTCATCCTGCTTGTTAATGCTACCGCAAATTTACTATTGCAACCAAGCCATCTAATGCAACCCACTACCCAAAAGAGCCCGTCTCACAATGTATTAACCGGGAAATTTAAAATACAAACTTATGTCCGAAATGGAAAACGTTATCTAAGTTCAGTTTTATACATTCTTCATTTGACAACAGCGAAATTGGTATAATTGGAATAGGTTTTTTCATTTTGATATAATAATTCTTCTATGCTGATGCATTAAAAAAAGGTTTAACAGTTCCATTAATCTCAATTCCACTGTTTCTAAAGAAGAATACAAAAAAACTCACCACGTTGTGAATGGTATGACTGATTCGAGCTGTGCTACCTTTCTAAATGGGGTGAGACGCGTTCTCTCTTAAAATATTAGAATTAATATGGAAATTATTTCTTATTATTTTTCTACATCTTAACTACTCTCATGGTGGAGGATTGGGGGGGGGGNAACGTTTTTAATCTATGACAGGTCACAATAAATGGCCATATTTGTTTTGGTGGACCTGTTTTTACAGACAGATACCCTTTCTGACGCTAACTCCTGACATTTTTTTCGCTCTAGAGATATACGTGAGTATTGGCTGGGTTCGAACCCGTGAACATTGGGCCTTTAGGCGAGCACCTTACCCCAAACAAGACCACCGATATCGACACGGAAATACTCTCCGATCTAAAGAAAAAGCGATTGAGACCAGCCACCCAACTAGTCTCGAGGAAATGAAATATTGCAAAGAGTGACTCATGCTGCTGTTGTTGGTGAAGATGACAGACGGTCTTGACTCCTTTGGAAGCTGACAGATGATGGCTGGACTCAGTGGACTGTGATTTCCTCTTCTCTATTTGTGAATCAGATTATCACCCCCTCCCCCCACCCACACCACTGCTCTCTCCGTTATCTCGTGACGAGAGACAGTTACCAGGGAAACATCATAACCGAGGAGGTAAGAGATAAGGGTCTATTTCTCATCTTCTAAAAACGAGGCAAGTTTCCTATAATGAGGCTTCCAAAAAAAAACGATCGTCTTCAACGTAACGATCATTCGTGCCGTAAAACTTTTTTTTTTTAAAC
>CABFOW010000338.1:107324-121125 GCA_902141385.1 Timema californicum | reverse complement strand
TAAAAAAAAAAAAAAAATGGGGTTTACAATGATGTCGGTACCCAGAGTTAGAGCCTAAACTTGTGTATGGGTTTAATTCATATTTGATATTTTGATATTATGTAATCATATATAATTTTATTAATTTTTAAAATGTCTACATTTTTCGAAAATGATTTACGATTTTATTGCTATTTGGGTAGTATTTCACATAATAGGTGAACACACTATATCCTACTTTTTTTAGGATATAAATTTATTCAAGAGTAATTTACTTATGACAATTTTATATATATTTTTTAAAGACCAGCAATTTCGTCCAAAATTAATATTTGAAATGTCAAATCACCCAAGTAACAAAATAATATGTTTATCTTCTCCGAGGAAAACTTATTTAAAGGTAGCTTAAATGTTTGAACATCTTGTTCCAATATAGTAATAAACTGAATTATGACGTGTGTACGATTGTGTAATACCAGTTATTTTACCGAAATTTAAAAAAATTCAAGGTTAAAGTGAAAGGTTTATTTATTTATTTTTACACTTATTTATTATATAGTTTAATAAAGGTTTATGTATTTTCAGTGTTATTATAAACAAATAAAGTATCGTCTTAAATTACCGTTACTAGAAACTTTTTGAATAATTATTGGAAATATATATATATATAACGATGTTGAACGTTTCATTCTTATGGATATTAACTTGATATAAGTGACCTTATGAGTTTATTTAGTGCTATATCTTGTCAGCAAATTATCTGGATTTGAAATCAATTGCCTGTAACTTGTTAGGGNGATAGATTTTGGTTGCTGAGCTAATAAGCGAATGAAGAAATTTACCATTAACAAACAGCACATTAATAACCTCCTTGTTTCTTCGGTGATCCTACTTTCGATGCTGTGCATTCTTATATAGCTTGTACTTGTTTTTTTACTCGTTTCAAATTAAGCATAATTTGAAGACCCCAATTATTTTAAATATAATTTCTTGAAGAGGCTCGCTGATTACACAACAATTTTTTTCATCTATTCTTTGTTTTGATGACTGGATAACAGGACGATCCAAGGCTATTGATTCAAGACAACACAACATTGAAATCTTAAAATACATATAAAAGAAATAAAAGATCAAATTAAATCGTAGAACTTATTGAATATGTTAAGAGGTTATTAAATATTAAATGTGTTAAGAGGTTGTGCACTTTTTCTAAAATATAGCTATAGTTTTCCTTTTGATTAGTTTTTGCATTTGTACAAAACCGAGATAACTCAAGTGTATCTTTTGTAAAAAATATAAATACTTTGCTAGACTTTTTTCCCCGCACCTTAGTATATGTTTCGTGTAGTCAATAAATTAGATATATATAGAGAGAGAGAGAAAGAGAGAGAGAAAGAAAGAAAGAAAGATAAATATCACACTTCAATTATCTCGATTTTATTCAAATGCAAACTTTAATATGGATGGATATAAGTTATAATAAAATATCAGGTCTTGCGTGCTTTAGAAATTCACAACCTCGTTAATTACTATGAAGTTCATCGAATTAATTTTATGATGTATTTATTTTACTGATTTTGAGTTTTTGTTTTGTGTTGTATTGCATTATGTCTAATATACTCGCTTTGCTCACCCCCGGTGAGTTTTTTTTTGCAAGTGGATGTAAACTAATGTAATTCCAGAGCTGTTTTTAGATAGGTCTTACCGTTTAGCCACAAGAGACCTCCAAAGAAAGGTCCGTGCCGACTTTAAAGTTGCTCCGACATTTTGAATTTTTTTTAACTTTTTGGAATTTTCTGTCGGTAACAGGCTAGAAGCTATAAGTTGGCCAGATTTCAAGTTTCTAGCTCATCTGAAAGTGGTTAAACATTAATGTCAGTGAGTGAGTCAGCCATGTGTCTTTATAGCAATATATAATACACACACATACATTAAGATACTAATCAGTTTTCCTTGATGTGCGACAGTTTCGAGCGCTCTACATTTCTTAATTCCATGGAACTTCGAACGCTCTATGTCTCGAACCAGGATCTTAACTATATCTACTACACCAAGGTGTGTAGGGTGCTCTTGACCGTGATAGGACCTTGAGTTTTGCGGATGACGTGGTAGTCCTAGGGCAAGCGCCCCTTCGCCCACTGCTCCGCCCACTCTTATCTGCGGCCATATAACTCGGCAACTGGGCCAGTCACAAGCAGACTGATCACTTCTTCTCCACAGCTCCGGAACTATTGCAATATTTATAGAAATAACAACCGACAGCTAGAAAAATTACTAGATCATAACACGTATTCAGTTGTTGAGTCATGTGCTCTACAGCTTTCACTTTTGATATATACATATATATATATATACAGTATTGATTATATATATATGTATATATCAAAAGTGAAAGCTGTAGAGCACATGACTCAACAACTGAATACGTGTTATGNTATATATATATATATATATATATATATATATATATATATATAAAATCAATACTGTACCTATAGAATAACGCTAATACAATCTATTATTTAATTTTAAAATTGACACCTGGGCATGGGAATCGAACCCGGGACCTTTGGATTAGTACGCCACTGCTCTAACCACTGAGCTATCCAGTAATCGTCCCGTGTACAGGGCCATTCTACACTCATATTTTAAGGCAGAATCTGTGATGGACGTGCATAAATCGTCGGCTACAAAATTAATGTGTGATCAATTAAGATCACGAGCTGTCAGAAAACGCAACCATCTTCGTCTCGGTGGTTGTTTTTTTGCTGCCAATAGTACATATATAACTGTAGGGATGCGCGTATCATTATGGATTCCCGTGTCCAGGTGGCATATTTCAATTTAAAGAATATGATATTTATATGCGGTTATAACTTTAATTAACAAATGTGATATTTTGTCTATTTAATCCATCACTATTAAAATAGTAAAATGTTATAAATGTCGATTGCACATAATTTTGTTTGTATTTTATTAAAGCCTCACCTATGAAAATTTGACTGCACAACAGTATCACAAGAGAGGCTAGTTAATCCGACTTGCGCTCGGGAGTTTAAACTCGACCGGCGATCTAAGTACCTCGGGTTCAATTCTTGGCATGGCCAAAACAAATGATCATGGGTGAATTTGCTTCGTTGACGGTTGGAGGGCTGGATGATCTGTCTGTTCTAGAGTTAAGCTAACTTGTGAGTTGACAGTTGATTCAGAAAGGGAACGGTAAAATTAATATCATTAATATTTTACTAATTTATTATTCTCTCTTCAAGCGCAAACATATTTTTTTTTAAATCAATTCTACTCGCTATACGATATTTTAACGAATTTGGGAGTCCTGAGTTTGACACTAAACCGAGTGAATGGATTTGTCCAACTCGACGCTTCTAACCTTCTTGTTTATACAAATGCTGTCACATTTATTTAAAACTCATCATGGTCATTCTGTTTTCTTTGGATGGGCTAAGGTCGTCACATTCAAACAATACACGCACTATAGTTTATTAAGCTCATTCGACAGTAAAAATGAATTACTGCATAATTTTAATGAGTTTAATAATTATTAAAATTTATAAATTACGGCTCACTGGTTTAAAATTATTAAATTTCACAAGTTATATAAGGGGTCAACCTTGCTATTTTTTGCTTTTTGCCTACCATTCTTAAGATAAGGTAGTTAATACTTAATTACTAAATACCTTGACCTTAACAATGGTACGCAAATATAATAAAATAACAAGTTTGACCTCTTATATAACTTGTGATTTGTAATGATTATAATGTAACTATACACTTATATAATTATAATATAATGATCATAATACAATTATACACGTGTTGAAATTGTGTGATAAAATGTAATATTAATCTACTGATGGTAATAGAACTGAACCAACTGTACTCAGTATAGGTATTTCAACGTAGTAACCTATCACCCTATCTCCTGGTAAATGATTGGCCTTTCACTACTTATACAACTAAATGACTGTTCTTTCACAATCTATCAAGCTAAATGTGTACTACCATTTATTTACTTGACCTCATAATTTCTAGCCATCAAATTTAAAAATTGTTTATTAGGTTCTGAAAAACAATCTAAGGGCTTTGATTGTGAGACTAGAGTCAATATTCTCTGCCCCTTTTTTTCGCAACACGTGTGGACATAAGTTGTTAATCCCCACCTTAATTTGAACAAATTTATCTGTCGGTTGTTTTACAATACACGCTACTTATATAATTTTGACTTTGATCAAGACTTAATTTGATTGAACCACTAACATATTGATTGTACCAGTAAAACATATAATGAATATGACAGCCATATCTGTTTAGTCCTCTTTGCTAGGCGGACGACGCTAACACCCTAGTATTCAATCTGTCGATTCAACTGACAGAACCGGTCAATGCTGATCCTACATTCCTACTTGACTGATAGCCCAAATATCAATCCACAGTTAAAATCTAGGATCAGAACTGACAATGCAAGATCTACCTCAGTCCCACTGACATACACGCGGATATTAATGTGATCCTATGCGGGATGGAACAGTATGAAGGTAGCATTGTTCTACCCCTCCTCTCCTACCCCTCACCCATACTCCTACATCATGCGCACTAGTAGGGATACTATAAAGTATAGATTCAAGCTTACACTCTAACTACGGTTTATATAAGGTTGCCTGATTTTTGCTAGGGAAAACCAGGACAAAAAAATATGTATGTATCACAATTTTATTTCAATTCTTACGACACATTAAATAAATGCCTTTTACAGACACAAACAAGAAAACAACAGTAATAATAATTTAATAAAAAAAAGACAAGCATAAGTTAAAAGCTTACTCATATTTGCGATAAGATTTTGCCTCCTTCATTTTGCACTGTCTTTTCGGCATGTTTATACTTTTAACACTGTAAATTAAATTTAATATATAAATAAATTTCAGAACAATTAAATTCCTGCATTTACACTTAACACAATCACAATAACACAATGACGTACAAATTCAAAGAGAATGTAATCACTAAACTTAAAGCGTAGACAGGACTTTCCCGAATTGTGCTACACTTATGCATACCAACCTGACAAAAATAATATTAATAGGCCTCCTACACCACCGATTAAGGGATAAAAAAGACAAAACCAAAAAGCTAAAAACCGGGACAATCGTGTATCCCGAAGTGGTCTTTTGGGACACCGGGACTATCATCTAAATAACGGGACATTCCCAGAAAACCGGGTTGTCTGGCAACTCTAGTTTCATATATCAAATACAATTTGAGGACATTTGGGAATGCAGAAGTTAGACAATTGAGAGGTAGCGTTTTATTTTCGGCACAAAATAATATAATTATTTATCGACTCACTACCATTGACGCGGAATAGGGGAAAGTAATCAAAGTTAATGCATTAATTCTCAGAAATTATTATAAAAGATGGATGTTTAATTCTGTTATTATAATAGTTTTACATAAACTATATTTTGCTGAATCTTTAATTGTATATCGTTTACTATCTTACTGCCACTTTTATATTGTATCTGAACGCTAAAGTTCTAATTCCGTTTCAGTAACGTATAGGGTTAGTATTTTGGGAATGAAACTAGAGAGGTAGATTACAATTTTAATTTGAAAAGCCTTATTTGACAGCTAGAAAAGTTGCTTGATCTACTTTCACTTATGCATACGTGATCCGAAGTTGTCACTTTTGGTGGATATTATCAATGCATAACACTAATAATATAGGAAAGCGTTATCAATTTTGGCAACAAAAATATATTCATATTTTCTCAAATTAGACTGCATCCACTGGTGGCATTAACACAATCAGATGGAGGAAAGCAGTGCTATACAATTAAGTGTAACTGAAAGGTGAAGTTCAGGGAATAAATTATTATAATTACGGAAATCGGCCGTATATTAATCATATTCGAATACATTGAAATGAGACTTGGGTACGAGAATCAAACTCGGGAACTTTAGCTAAGCTCGTCCATGCTTTACCATTGAGTTATTCACGGACAATCCCGTGCTCAGGGTCATTCTTCACTAATATTTTAAGGCAGAGTCTGTGATGGACGTGTGTACATCTTCAGCTATCATTGATATATCAGCTACCAACGACTCGGCTGTGGTTTCATGCTGCCAACAGTTTTTTTTATCAGATGGTTGATTTATATCACGGGAAATCCTGGCTCCCGCCTTCTTAGAGAGATAAGAGGTAAGTGAAAAAGGAAAGATGATAGGGACAAGGATCGGATGTCCTCTTAATGGCCAAAGAGGGGGTGGAGTCCAGTCCCGCTAATGGCTGCGTGGGTTGGACCTACCTGCGTCTCATGTTTGTTCGCTGTTCCGACAACAAGTAGGGGCATTACCGGGTGAACTCTGATAACCTAAACCGCCTCACCTGGCCTGCTACTTACCACCTAGCGATCTAAGGGTCAGCTTCTAAAATACCGCTCATATGGAACATGGCTTTTGGTTAACCTTTAACAATTGTTTCCGGCGAAAAGCGCGTCTAGTGTGTGTGTGTGTGTGTGTGTGTGTGTGTGTGTGTGTGTATATATATATATATATGTATGTATGTGTGTGTGTGTGTAGTTTATCTTGATCAGAGTTTATTAATAACTATGAGAAAATATGGATTTATTTGCATTTGTTGAAATAGTATTATTTGGTAGAATATTTTATTAAAACATCTTTAGAATTGTTGGACAAAAACTCTTACAATTATTTATAACACTGTCGTTTATAAAGTGTCTGTAATTAATTACAAAATTATGTATTAAAAAAAGTTAGGTTAAAACTAATTTTACACAACACTCGTTTAATACAAAAATTGAATATTGCGATTCACTCTCAGATATTTTCATCACAAACTATCGATACGTTCTTCCTTCAACAGTAGACTGATCGCATGATTTACTCCCTTTCGTCTGAAAGCATACTTTTGGGACCGACTGATTATACTAGTACTCGAGAATTTCAATGAGCAAGAGCGAAAAGGCCTACCCATTTTCCTAGGAAAGGTATTTTGACATACCTCCCACACCTTGACCCCTGATATTGACCGTTCGGTTGAGAGGATGACTTTTCCCTGAATGATTTCCCACTCTCTTACAGCGCAAATGGGGATATATTTCCTCTAAAGTCTTACATTCCTCATCTCTATTACAGTGTAATTATATGTGAAATATTTCAAACGAGTGGTGACACGAAGTGTAAATACTATTCAATAAAGGCGAGATTAAAGAGAAAGTGAGTTAAGGTAAGTATTTTTCCAATTTTTACATAAAAATGTTCTTATTCAAAATAAATAAATAAATCTTCAGTAGATACACTTAGTTTTATTTCTACACATAGTAATTAATCTCTACCATCCTTGAATATCTATTATGAATATAATGGAATTTGTCCAACATAATTAGAAATACATTGTTTTAAAACTATGTTTTATTTATTTTAGTCGAAAGATCTGGTTTACGTAAGCATAAGTATTAACTTATTGGCAACTTAAGCTATCTATCATAAGGAAACAACTGAGAGAAAGAACATTAAGAAGTCGCACCTGCATTTGCCTGTCGAAAGAGTGGGTGAACCACATCTTTGGGGACAAAAGTGCCCACTTGGGAATTAACACTGGCCTCCCGGCTCCGCTACATCATACGTTCGTCTATTTTGGCTAAACGTATTTAAAATTTTACAAAATTAATTAGTATACTTTCAACCCCTGATTGAACAGCAATAAAATTAATGTTCTAATTAAACAGTAACCCATATGAAAAACTACTATAAACTAGATAACTTAGTAAAATACGATAACAAGTATTTTGTAAATTGAAATGTATGTAATGTTTTTAAGGCTCCATAAATTAAATTAAATTATTTCTAAACGAGGTTTTCTAGACGCGACAAGCTAACGCAATATTTACCATTTAAACACTATGTGTATTTTCTAGCTTAGGCATTAAAAGAAAAACATATTAACTAATTTAAAAAAAACCATTGACACAAGTTAAAATAGATATTGAGTGCCTGACGTTGACCCTGGACGTGGAATTAGGCTCAATCCCAACCAGTTTCACTTTATTAAATAGTGATTTTCTCTCTTAGCTTTTAAGATTTAGCGCAAACGCTGTTCTTCTAACTTTCCTTCTTCCCCACATTCCTATTGAATTAACCACCACGACCTCGTGCTAAATTGTTATCAGTCAAAACCTAGCAATACACCTAAAGAGTCCATCTCATGAGCGATTAATCGGGGTATTAGATACGAGATCACGATCGGTCCAGAAAACGCATCAAAAGTGCTCTATTCTCCATTTTTCATTTTACAACATCTAAATTGGAATTCGTTTAGTAGTTTATCAATCTAAAATGATTATTTTTCGGGTCTCATTTTAAGTGTTTTAGAATACATAATACCTCAGCACAATACGACATCTTGTTCGACCTGTATTACCTACCCGAGCTAGGTGCTATCCGGGGGATGAGACTGGCTCTTAATTTTGTCACGTAACTCTGTTTTTAAAAACTATGGAGAAAGTTCTATGGAAAGAAATGCCTTGAAAAACAACTTGGGACAAATACAATAACTCTTACTCTGACACAAACTTATTCTTCCCCAGAAAACTTTTAGAAAAAAACCTTCCTCCAACTCCCCCCTAACCCACCTCCACCATCGCAACTTGTAATGAGTTTCCCCTCCAAAGTTAGTTGAGCGGTTAAGTTTCTCTAATCTTGATCTACGCATGCGCAAAATGCCACTTTCAGAGAGGGAAATGTGGTTCGCTAAAGGCGTGATGACCAATGTCCGACAAACCGCTAACTACCGGACCGACAACATGCTGCGGTTACCTTTCATGTCGATGTCGATTGCCTGGAAAATAAACTTGAAATCGAATTTTCCTCTTCAATCGCAAACAATCTGTTGGCATCAGTGAATTTCAAAGGTGGCCAGGGCTGTCCTTTGTCCGTTTATTTAGTGTTGGGGTGCATACTATAGGATAGGCTATGGATAGAGCCCTTCGTGGACGAACAAAGTAGTATCCGCAACCAATAGGTCTCAATTTGTACATCCATACGCGCAGTTTGCCCGATATTGTAAAATTTAATAAATCGTAATCACAACACCTGTTAATTTATAACAAAATAATTTAAATGTAAATTTAATCCTTTATTCTTATTTTAGTTGTCGACGAGTCTCACCACCCGTTCGAGCGCAAATGTACAAACTATGCTCATGTACTAGGGACGAGAAAAGTTGAATTTAGAGGAGGTGTATCAACGTTTGAGTGGTGGGAGACTAGAAGTCTATTTAGGAAACATGACTTAGTTCACCCGGACAGAATTCGAACTCCGATACAGCCGTCATCAAAAGTCCAGTATGTTGTGAGAGTGATGTGATAGGCCATTCGACCATTCAACTTGGATTGGTAAAAGTTATTTTTATTAATCAAGTTAACACAAATTGTGAATCAATATTGATTATTATTCATGAATTTTTTTATAATTATTGATTCACAATTTGTGTTAATGCAATAACTAATCTCTTTTACCAATCCAAAACTTATACTATAATAAACTTAATAATCAAATTACTTTTCAAAGCTTAGATCGTTGCCCCCATTAAATCATGCATTTAGTGCACACTAATACTCTTATTACGGTAAGGTAAAAGTGGTTATGAGGGCAAAGAAGTCAGTCTCGTCCTATCTAGTTTTCATGTTACTGTTAGGTGAAGCTCGAACCTCGAATGGGTGCTGTGAGATGAGTTTTATAATTCATGACATCCCTATATCCTTTCACGCAAATGCGAGTACAGCTCCTCTAAAATTATATCTCACTCATCCCTACACCATTAGTTTAAATATGCGGATAGATAGACCGTGTATTAAGAAGTGGTTTGGGGGGGGGTATATAACGGTAAGTTGTGAACTCTATAAATGAGAAAACGTCCCTGGTGTGAAATTATGTGAAACCTTTATCATCAGTGATTACGTGTCAAGTTTTCCGACACTTGCAGCTGGCAGGATTGCGGTCCTGGGAAGGAAGGAGTGGGCGAGATGAACGAAATGTCCTGCGGCTGTGGTCGGCGTCACGTGACGGACACTCCGTGAATAAATGGACGGGGGGAGGTGGGGTTAGCTTACCAGCTAGCTCTAAAGAGGGGGAATTACATCTCATATATTAGTTTTTGTTACTACCACCACTCCATAGAAAAAAAAACCAAGTTAACTAACATCTCTTCAGGTTATTGTCAATAAAATGGTTCATTTAGTAGCATATAGGCAAGATCCTAAGTGCTTACAATCGAGAATCCCTGGTATATCATAATTTTATTATTAGTAACTTGGTTTATTTAATTATTAAAGACTGGTATAGTTATTATTATTAGCACCGCGCCTTACTACCCGTTCGGGTTGTACCCACTTACGCTAATGTGTAGTGGTAGGGTGATTGTGAGATGAAATGGAGGACATACAGTTTAACGTGGAATCCGAATCACGGCGAAGGCCTGGCATTCCCCACATTCACAAGACTGGTATATTTAATTAGAGACCATTATAAGATCCTAAGATCTTACAATCGAGAATTCCTCATACCTCGTCATTTTATTATTAACTATACGGTTTATTTAACAAATTTGTATATTTGGATATTTCGAAGCTATTTTATGAAGCTGCTAAAAACCCTTTTCCTCTTCCTCTGACGAGTTTTCACACTTATTATACTATTTGCGCCTTGAAAACATTGACTTGCTTTTCCCCCCCTCGTATTCTAGATAGACATAAATATGCTTCCATGGACTTTATTATTCTATATTTTGGCTGAAATATTCATACAGGCCATTTTCGTGATCAAGCAGGATAGTCTTGTTTGTAGAGGATTAACAAAAATACGTTTACAATAAAAAAACTACTTAAACATAGAAATAATAATTTTATGACACTGTAAGACTATTTTTATAATTATTTAAGAATTCATGGCTTTGGCTTCAACGTTATATTTTTAAAACTTGCCTAGTAAAACGTAAATTCATTAACATGACCTGTTGTGACGTCACAGATAGGCAACGTCCTAAATTAAAGATTAATAGATTTAATTAAAAATCGTAATAAGATCCTAAGAACCTGCAATCGCTAATCCATCATAGGGCAGAGAAAGTTTAACTTGACGAGTTGTAGACTGCACAACTATTATTTATCCAGCTTCATTTAAACAAGTTATCTATCAACATTGTATCATGTTGATTCATTACTGGTGTAATATGTCTATCAATGTGGGATGAAAGAGATAGTGAGATAAATCAATTAGTTTTTAAATTTTTATGACAAATATATATATATATATATTGCCAAAATAAATAAAATATTGCTTTAATAGATACGTTTGATTTAATTTTATAGACATAGGAATCTCAACAGTTATTGCATATTTGTTGTAAACATTGCGTAATTTGAATATGAATTTTCCTCTTCATTTAAATGTTTCTGGTCAAATTCCGCCATGATAGATATTAAAGAACTGTTGAGATTACTAGAAAATTTAATTAAATACTTCTATTGAAGTAATATATTTTATTTATTTTGCCCAATATTTTTATGTAATATAATGAAAACAAAAATCTGAACTTAAACTCACGTCCCCCCCCCCGTCTATACCACGTTTGTTTGATTGGTTAGGAAGACCGTCTCAACTTTTAAAAAAAAGCTGTTAGACCTCAGCTGTTGTCTAGAACAATTCACTACACAAGTGCATGGATATTTAATTATCAGGGCTAGGTTTGAGCAATTAGGTTAAAGGTGCTGTTTCGGATTAA
This sequence comes from Timema californicum, assembly GCA_902141385.1. Taxonomy (NCBI): domain Eukaryota; kingdom Metazoa; phylum Arthropoda; class Insecta; order Phasmatodea; family Timematidae; genus Timema; species Timema californicum. The sequence goes on along the minus strand of CABFOW010000338.1, from coordinate 109,328 downwards.
GTTATGTAGTTACAGTTACACATAGGCTTATATATAAATTGGATACATCCTGGAAGTGATCTTCTACCACATCTTTGTACCACATTTGGTTAAACTTGCGACTGTTATTTTTAAGAATATCACATCACGATCACATAGTCGGGACGTTAGGTACTCGATTAAGCTAGAACCCGAAAGAGCATTGAAGTTAGGTTTTTATAAATTCTTCATTTGACAACAACGAAATTAGCATTGGTGAACACATTAAAAAAAATTGAAATCATTAGTTTTCAAATTGTTTTAATTTTCCTAAATATGATACAATTGTTTCACATTGATCAATTCCACTTTTTTTTTCTGATGGAGAGGTCAGGTTACCGAACACTATCCGATGCCTGGATCGAGCTGTATTATCTCTCAACGTTATGTAGGCCTACTACTCGTGGAGTGAAATGGGCTCTCAAGAGTCGTGATGTCCACACAAACAGACTCTCAAACATATCTGGATATTTTATAAGAAAGTAAAAATCCAAATATGTGCTACAGCAGAATTTCCACAGGAATAAACTTGTAGACAATATAAACATTATTTTTACGGTCAAAATTGAAAACACTTGATTTGGTGGCCGCATGGTCGAGGGCGTCACTGTTGTTATAGACTAGACCGCCGATGATAGGGAGTTTGGGACTCGAGTCCCATTCGTGTGTAATGAGGTCGGTTTTTCCATATTTGATTATTAGCACCGCGTCTTACTACCCGTTCGGGTTGCACGCGCTTACGCTAATGTGTAATGACAGGGTGATTGTGAGATGAAATGGAGGACACACAGTCTAATGTGGGATACGAACCACGGTGGGAGGCCTGACATTCCACACATTCACAAGTTGTGGTATAATACACGTCTTGTCAAAGATGAAGGAAGGGTTGGCAATCAGATACATCTGCGCCGGGACCGAGGATCGAACCCCGAACCTCCAACACAGAAGTCTGACACCTTACCCCTAGACTGCCAGATCACCTTTTCCATATTTCAAAATGCGGGTACATTTTCTCTCAATCAAACTCAACCTTCGTTATCCCTAGCTCATTAGAGTAATCAGTACATATGATTATAACCTGAACAGGGAGTAAAACGCGGTGCAAAAAAAACTATTTTACTTAATTATTTGTGTTTTCTCATCGAATCACCTGATCTAAGTAGATCTAGTAGCTTTTTTAACTGTTGGATAAAGTCCCTACCTGACTGACCCCACACACTCACCCTCATCTTGCATAGAACGTATGATATCGCTGCAGGATGAATACATGTTCTGGTCAACTCGCTGTCGTCACATTCGACAACAGAGCTATGTATCAATACCTTGAAAACCAATCATATCTTCACTTTGATTCCTATATATCCATTCTTTCATAATATACTGGATCTATTAACGAGGATAGTTTTATTAACATGGCGATGTATTTTGTGAGCGAGTCCTTTCCTTAGCAGTTAATAACATTTAAAAAAAGGAGTATAAGGGATCGTAAATTGAACATTTAACATGCTAAACAACCCACACACCGATGAGCTAGATTGTAAAAAAAACAACCAAATGACGTAATTTCAAGGGCAGCCACAAATACAGCTTTTGGGAAGAGAGAAAATAATCAAAAGGCGCAGGCAGTAAGATGTTAAACTAAGAGAAAAGAACGCGTGAAACACACGGACGTTTAGAACAAAAAAACAATAATAAAACAGTTTTGGTTGGGTTGGGTTGCGAATCTAAATGGTGACCTTTTGAACTTATTTTTTTTAATGGAACAATCTCGACCATGAGTCCGACGCGTGCGTGACATGTGGACAGGATACACAGAATCGAATAGCTTGTGTCTGTTTGAATACATTTCTGTCATTCTGTTTCTGACCTCCACCTGTGTGACATTATTATTTCTTCTCGCAAGGTTGATGTTACGGAGTTATTTAGTGTCGACAAGCTGGAAGAAGACCACACAAAACTTTTATGTTAAACAGGAACTTTTATTCC
>CABFOW010000338.1:91138-107178 GCA_902141385.1 Timema californicum | reverse complement strand
CCCCCCCCCCATCCACCATTGGCACGACATCGTCAACGCAGTGTTGTTTCCATTGGAACAGGTCAAGGTTGGAATAGTATGTCTGGGTGAGAAAAAGAGTTATACTCTACTATTATCTGACACACAACACTTATTTAAAAAAACTTGTCACTGACAAATCTCTTATTTATTTTTCATCAACTTTATTGGAAGGTTTGTTCGTTGGGGAAAGGAGTCGAAACGTTACCGGTTTTGCCGAAAATGATGGGCTATTTAAATGAGCTTGGCTTTAAATCACCCACATCGATGGACATGAGGACATATACTTAAGTTTCATTTTGTCAGGTTTTCTTGTGATGGGAAGGTCAGTGATCCAATCTCAGCTAGGCATACATAAATAACTTTTCCACAATATTTTCCTACTCTTCTACGCAAATTCGGATACACTTCACATAATTATAGCCTACTCATCCCCACCCCGTTAGTGTAATTATGTTAATAACCCGGACAGGTAGTAATACAGGGAGCACAAATTTGAAATATTTCATTTGTTCTGTTCGTTTTAGCTTTTCAGCGAGAAAATATTTTATGCGAACCCTATTACTATCTAAACTGTTTTACCATCTGATATATATTGTGTGTGTGTGTGTGTGTGTGTGTGTGTGTGTGTGTAAGAAACGAATACAATTTTAGTTGACTACAAATAAAATTCTTCTGGCTTGATGGAAATTAACTTTTGAAACAGTTTCGATCGAATGCAGCTGCGTCTTGCTTTTAGTCAGGATAACCTTACAGAAGTTAAACAAAGTACGAGAATTTGTGAAAGAGAAGGGTGAGTGAGAAGTCAGTGACGTTGATGTGCTTGCTATTTGGGCCGTCGCGTCGTAGGCACCAACTTACTCCTTTAGATTTCAAATCAACTCTGCTCACTTATCATTCACCCTTCACTTTTACTCTTTCTCGTTCTTATAATCCATTCACGGTAGGAATTACTCTCTGAAAGGTATTTTTTCCTACCAATATCCTACTATATAATATATTTCTTGTAAGGAAAAAGGCCTTTCATAAAACAATTCCTACGCTGAACAAGCTTTGCATATGGCCTATTGTCTGTCTTTATACCTTTATTAGGCCTCTTTAAGCACACTGATGTAACTACAGTATGTGAATATGTTAAGACAATAGCAGACTATAAGATCGAATTTAACTATACCAAAAAACTCATTTAAAAATTAAGTATCAGTACGTAATATAGAAAATTTCAACTCTTAGCACCGTAAAATTGGTATGAGGGTTTGAGCTCCTCATATAAAAGTTTAATTTTCTGCACTTTTTATTTGACAACAGTGAAATTGGTTTTAGTTTATTAGTCACTTTCATTTAAAAATAATTATTTTTAACTTGGGCACAATTGTTTCACTGACCTCAATTCAACTCTTTTTTAAAATGAAGAGATGAGCTTACCTCAATAGGATGCGACTCCTGGTTTGAACCATATTACTCTCCTAAGCTATGCGTTATCCGAGGAGTGAGAAGGGTTCTTAAAACACGCAATAAAAGAACAAGACGTAACCAACTCACGGGAGAAATCTCACGAAGCTGGGTTTTTTTTGTTTCGCTTCGAATTAGAAAACTAAATTTTGCTAAATAAAATGCTTCCACTCAAAATAAGTTGATGCGTTTGATATGTGTGGAGTCTATAATCAACTTATACGTGCCATTCTAGGACAAACACAACAACCATATCGTAGAAAGTTAAACAATCTGAACAATCTGAGAGGAACAAACAATCAATTTCACTCCTATAAACTGTCGGCGCTCACCAATAATCAAATAAGGATCCTTAGGTTAGTCGACAAATCCTTAACTTGGTAAGTTGATGACCAACTAGTTCTGAGATACTCGGGTTCAAACCCAACCGAGTGTCTAACTTTTCAACTCAGCCCGTAGATCGACAGCCTACTGAACTAAACGTTTCAGGTTTAATTCCCGAAATGCTAATAAAAAAAATGTATGTGGAATTGGGTTTCTCCCTCTTTGCATTGATATTTTGATTGCCATGAGACAGGGTTTTATATATTTTCCGTAATCAAGTTTGTTTGTAAGTTGTGTACTTACATAATCAGTTTTCTCGAAAGATGTAGATACATTAATAACACAAATCTTCACCACAATATATTAATCTTTTTGCTGTGTGCTTCTCCTTACTACCCATCCTGGTGATCAGCATTTAACTATCTTAATGAGCTATGGATGAGGAATGTAGAATTTAGAAGAAATACTCCCACATATGCACGGGGATAGAGATTATGAAACAACTTAGTAAAAAATCTCCCTCAGTATACTCGGCCGAGATTCAAATTCTGACTCCGGTGATCCAGTCTATTGCGAGAGTGACGCCTAAGACAGTGCGACCACTGATGTAGGTGAGTGAGTCTTAGAACCCTCTAAGTGTAGTCCCAAGCGCTAATAAACCCATTGTTAAATTTTCATAGCTATCTTTGAAGGCTGCACGGTGCAAGGCGTCATTCTCACAAGAGACAGGACTGCCGATGACCGGGAGATTGGGGTTCAGATCCCAGTCGGGTGTACTAAGGGAGGTTTAAAAAAACAACTTTCCTTCCACGCAAGTGTGGGTACCTTTCTTATAAATTAAACCTTAATTATCCTTAACATACCAGCGTAATTAGTAAATATGCATAAAACCCAAACGGTTTGTAAGACACGGTGCTTAAAAAAACGTATAGAACTATATAATCAAATAGAATGGTTAGACTCTCTTAAGGAGCCCGCCCAGTCAACACTGTCGACTGCCCTAATGTACCTCCTCGATTGTCCGCCCAGTGTTAATGTCCCGGTTGTGGACATAAATTGTTCCCCTAGGTTGTCCCGTGGAGTCTGGAGGTCAGGATCAAACAATAAGACACTGAGGAGCCGGCACGACCATCAATAATACCAACTGTGACTACAAAAAAGGCATTAGTGACACACTGTGTTAGTTAGTTTTAGTTTGGTTGTAAATCTAGCTTGTAATTTATTTACATAGGTCTATAGAAAACCATGACCCACAAACTAACTTAACTTAATAAAACATACCCACAATCAAATTTTCACAGGAAGGGCCTTATCTAACATAGATAAAATGTACTAGATCTACTTTCAAGTATTCATACGTCAGATCATGTGATATTCAACTGTCACTTTTTGGTAGATATTATCAATACCAGTCCGACACCTCAGTCCAGTCTGTAGCTTGTCTGTCTCTACTAAGCGGACTGGGATCGATTCCGGGCATGGACGAAAAATTAACCATTGGTGAACTGTGGGTTTCCCCTTTCAAAGTGATGATTTAACGGCCGGGGGCTGGATGTTGTGTTTGTTCTAGATTTAAGTTAGTTTATAAGTCGTGTGCTGATATAATCAGTCGGTTCAGTAAATGCACGTTAAATATCTCAAATAGATTTTTTTTTAATCCATACAAATAAAATTTTACTAATAATATAGAGTATACACATTAGTCCCTAGGTTTTATTGTACTGGAAATAGGATTAATCTTAATAAATAATGTAAACACACTTTTAGGTAAGAGTGTAGCATGTCAACCAAGTAATATGCCATCTACAAACCGTAATCTGCACAAAATATTAAACTGATATAATGGAAGCCAAAGGAGCGAAGTAAAACTGATTTATTCTGCAAAAATATCATTTGTATTCTACTTACATTAAGTGGATGTTCCCGGATACAATCACCATGGCGCAATACAGTATGCTGCCTGCATGGCGGAAGCCAGGGCATGGCAGTTTCAAACAGACGTCTAAACCCTTGAACTCCAAGTTGAAGAAAGGCCTGACTGTCGTTGGTTCAATGCCGCTAACCTAAGCGCTGCTGTCCTAGTGGCCTTCCTTGGCAACTCTTTCTACACTTTTCCCACCCCCGCCTTCCTTTTTTCCCTCTCATTACATGCCAATATTTGGTCCTGTTTAGAATCAGATAAGGGAGTATATAACGGGTGACCCCTAGGCTCATTCGTCTGTAGTTCATCATTGGATATCCTTGAAGGAAGAACCTCTGCTCCAAATCCTGAAGAAGATATTGCTGGCCGTAATGGTTGGGTCTTGGGTCTCACCGCCTCGACGCCGAGGGAATCTTGTTTGACGATCCAAGTATTCATAATGTTTCCAAGTACTTCAGACTTGTTGATTTAGTCCATATGACTATGTTTTCTTTCTATGTCCTTAGGAGCTTACCTTAAGCTTCCTTTTCTCCACGAGTTCATTATTCCGTTTTAAGTCCTTATGACTGCACAATATCTCATGACGCCGTGAACGTCATGCTCGCTTGTTAAATTTTTGTATGGCTACAAGCAGGTTGTCTAACGCCTTTATTTGAGGACCTAGTTAGGTCAGAATCTCACAACATTCTTGTTGGCACCCCTCTTTCTGTGTTACTATTTTGGGTGCGCAAAGTGTGGAACATGGCTAGTGTTGTATAGTGGCCCGCACAGATAGTATTTTCATTTGCCCCTTGTTGGCACCTCATTGGCCCAAGTATTTGAAGTTAGTGTGTACTAAATTTGATGTATACCCCAGGAAATGGGTAATGGTATGAATTTACTATTGAGTGCTCTGGCAGTATCCACTGGCAAAGGACCGGCCATAGTAAAATTTTGTGTTGACACCTGATTGTTAACCATCTTCTAATGTAATTAACAGACCGTTATCTTACCATTTATTATCTAGGAAGCTAGGTAGCTTGGCCGACATTTAACTTAGTAACTCCAAAACTATAGGATTTGCTGTTATATCTTTACACGTTACTAACTCTCCATGTTTTCTGTTTAGACCCTTCTGGTGGAAGTCTGGCGCTATTCTGGCTGTTTTGGAATCCTATATCCTCTATCTACTTAACTTCCATTTGACTGTTACCGTGTCGTTTTGGACACGTTATTCTCCCGTGCTATGGGTAGTTCCTATATTTTTGGAGTTGTGAAATCCTATCATAACAATTGTAACCCCATATCACCCTTTTATGTTATTTGTATAATAAATCTATTTTTGTTACCTATTCAATTCTTTTACACTTATGAAATATTTCCCCTTCTCTTCCCCGTTATACATTTATCTTGTAATAGTTATCACCCCCTTCTCTACATAGTAGATTGTAGGGGAGGAAATGGTGCAAGAGCTGGGCTCAAACCAGAATGTTTAGACAGGCCTTAGGGTTTTTAGCAACTGCATTGTATTTAATCAAAAATAAAGGCTTACTTTCATTTTTTAAATTATCTTACCCAAGATATGTATTGTTTCTAATCCCACACCTGTGGTTACGTGGTCTAAGGCTTCAGACTTTATACATAATAGATTGATGGTCGGTCGTGGTTAGAATTTCGGCCTAGTGCACGTTTTTTTTAGTTTTTTTTACCAATGTCTTTTCCGCATTAACGCGGATGATCTTCTTCTAGTTTATCCTCCTCATCCCTACCACTTAGATTATGTCATTGGTAACCTCAGCGTTAAACGTAATAATTAAAAAAATAACCCTTTTAAAAACAAATCATACCAAACAATCTCAGAAGACATTAATTATTAAATAAAATTATTATTATTATTAGCACCGCGTCTTACTACCTATTCGGGTTATTCGCACTTACGCTAATGTGTAATGGTAGGGTGAATGTGAATTGAAATTTAGGACCTACAGTTTAACGTGGAATCCGAACCACGGTGGGGGCCTGGCATTCCCCACATTATTAAATAAAATACATCCCACTAAACACTTATTGAATCATCCTATGTTTTCTTGAGCGCTAGTGCTAGTACCCTCATTTAACCCATAAATATGTATAAAACTGCTGTCAAAATTGACACCACCTGTAAAATTCCACATAATCTAAGAAAATATTGTAGCGCATATAACTTTTTAAAAGGTTTATTGAGTATAATATTCTAAACAACATGCTCTAAAGGCCACCAATCTCAATTTTCTGGTTCTTATCATCATCATCATCATGGTTATTCAATAAGAATTTTCTGAATCTACTGATTCTATTAGAACACGACCTACAAAATGACCTATTCCGTAATAGACAACGCCAAATCCCCCGACCGTTAATGTATTATTATGGGCATGGATATATCAATTTTATCAACTATAAGTTCTTTGACCATGTCAGGAGTCTAACCCCCCACCCTGAGTTTAACTTACAATAGTGACCGAGGTCAAATGTCATGAACTTCAAACCCTGATTTGGGGCTTCTTTTTTTTTCGACTCTACGATTTCACTGTTTACTCTGAAAGTGGTTAATATGGCAGGTCTAGAAATGAGCCCTTCCTATTCTTTATTATCTATAGTAGGATTATGGTAGAAAGAACAGTTTTATAAAACACAANAATATTGATAAATAGTTAGATTTTTCCGTTGTAGGTGATCAATCAACCTGATTGACACGCTACAACAAACACATTTTTTTGGGTCCAACGTTGATAGTATATTGCTTAATTATTAATGTAATTGTATAGGTATTGATAATATCTATTAAACGTTAAAGATGTAAATCACATTAATTGAAGTATGAATATATGAAAGTAGTGTTGTTGTTTGTGTCAGAGTCTTACTATAACTTGGTTTGCAGCTAGAGCCAAACATTGCACCTTAATGCGGATTTCTGTAGTCTACTTAAAAAAATGCAGTAGGATTGAAACTATTGACACTATTTTACCTTATTCAAAAAATTCAGAGAAATTTAAAAATTAATATTTTAAAATGAAAAAACAGCAACTATTAAACTGATCATAATCTTGCAGTTGTCAAGTGAAGACCGCATAAAACCGCAGTTCGACACGTTTACTGGTCCGAGCGTATCTAAATTCCCGATTGGCTCTTAAGGTGGGAGTGTAGGGGATGCGAGTTAAGACCAGTGTTTGTGCACTTTTTATAGAAAATAATTTTTTATTTTACGAAAATGAATAAAATATTACTCTAGTAGAAACTTAAAGGTTTAATTTTCTTCAATAAGTGAACTCAACATTTCTCTAATATAAGTCATGGACATAGTGTAATTAGATGAAAAACTTTGTAAAGAAGAGAAACATTTCTCACCGAATTCCAGGACACTTTTGACATTTATTCAAAAAATCTTGATACATTCATACAAAGAAAATTAAACTTTGTTTCTAGTGGAAAATGATTTTATTAATTTTGTCCAAAAAAGGTTTTGCTATAAAAACTGCACAAAAAACTGCCCTTAACCCTACACTATCGTTTTAAGTGACTAATCCTACTCCTACTCCTTAAAATATATTTTGATATTGTAAATTAATATAGTATTTTAGTGTATAACGTGTAATTAATAGAGAGCGTTCTTGGATCGGCAGTTATAATTTTGTAAGTCGTGTGCTGTAGTTTGATCGCTGCCGGTTTTTGGACTAACGCTGTTTTTGCAACAAACTAGTCATATTCTCATCAGTCTGACGGGAAGGTGCTGTAAATTAGTTTGGTGTGGGTTTGAGATGATGTCATTGTCTTCCTATTGGGTAACAATTCTGGCAACCAGTAATGGCGGCCGGCCATAATGGACCACCTGTTTATGTTCTTGCTTTTGTAATTTAAGTTATAATGTTTCAAGAAGCAACCGGATAGGTAATAGCTCAAATACGAATGTTTTATTACCCCATGTTGGCCACAATAGTTATACGATTGAATATAAATGCTTCTTAACGATACGCAATAACTATAATTTTTTTTCATAAAGAGGTTAACTAATATACTTTCTTTAGCGTCCAACTGTTTGCTCTAGTGCATAAATTTTTATAAATGCTAAACTAAAAAATGTAACAAAAAGATTACAATTTGAATAAACGCCATACTTCGTCTCAAAACCTTTTGTATAGTGGTTAAGTATTTATGAAAAACAACCCTCCTTACATAAGGCCGGGACACGAACCCATACCTCCCGCCTTCAGCAAACCAGACTATGAACTTGAAATTTAGACCATTTGATTAGGTTAATCTTTCAAAATGTAACTTAATCAACCTTTTTTTTTTCGATTTATTTACCTTGTGGCATAAATGTTTGTTATTAATTTGTTCTTTTTTTCAAAGGCTAATATGTTTGTTTCTATAATCGATACAATTTATTTCCTACTTTTACAAAGGAAAAAGGAAAATTGTTCTGATTGAGCGATATTTCTGTATCTCTGTCTTTTTTTTTCTCGTGTGTGGAATAATTAATGGATTTCAATCTAATTTGACACACAGAATTTGGTTCGTGATCTCTACGCACTTAAATTTGTCCCATCAAACAGTCATGTTGAGTCGCCAATTGGTTTTTACCTGAGATTATTAAAAATAAAAGAAATTGAAACTTGAACTTCAGATTCATAGTGTTATAAATAAAACTTTTAAGGTTTTAAACTTCATATACATACGAATTTAATTAGTTTAAATTTATATTTTTATACTTGGCACAAGTTAGTCACTAAATGCTCTCTTACGATTTTCGCGTAGCCCCATTGCAGAGAGCTTGATACGTATTTGAATATATTCATTCAAGTTTTAAACATAAATTTATGTTTATTAATTTAGATAAAAATATATGCAGATTAATTTAAATATAAATTTATGCAGGTACTCATATTCCTTATTTCACTGTGTAAACTCAAAATGTAGTTTGGTTTACTCAACCTTATTTTTAATATCCCTTTAACACAACAAGAACAATTTGGCTATGTTTATAAGATTGATTAGCTTACGCTTTGTAAGAGTACGTGTCCCAGGGTTTTTTAAGCTAAATATGGACACATACATACAAGTTTATAGTAACTAATTGTTAGTTCATTCGCGGCGGAACTGGATACGTCTAAGAGCAACGAAACTACCTGCAAATGTAATACGTACGTGATGTGGACTTTGAACCTTGCTCGGGGCTATAAGGTCCAGTTTATAACTTCGCTCCCTCATTCTTATTTAGTAATATTATTTTATTGGCATTAGTGCTATCTGTCAAAAGTGATAGCGGCAGAAAATATTTATATATGATTTTAGTATCTTTTGTCTACCGTCTTAGCGCGATTAAACTAAATTAAAATTTAAATTAGTGGACCTACTTCAAGACAGCCCCTGGCAGAGCTGCTTGAATGCGGCCACTGGTGGAACTGCTTCAAGGAGGCCATTGGCGGAGCTGTTTCAAGGAGGCCACTGGTGTACTGCTTCAAGGAGGCCATTGGCGGAGCTGTTTCAAGGAGGCCATTGGCGGAGCTGTTTCAAGGAGGCCACTGGTGGAACTGCTTCAAGGAGGCCATTGGTGGAACTGCTTCAAGGAGGCCATTGGCGGAGCTGTTTCAAGGAGGCCATTGGTGGAACTGCTTCAAGGAGGCCATTGGCGGAGCTGTTTCATGGAGGCCACTGGTGGAACTGCTTCAAGGAGGCCACTGGTGGAACTGCTTCAAGGAGGCCATTGGCGGAGCTGTTTCAAGGAGGCCACTGGTGGAACTGCTTCAAGGAGGCCTACTGCTTCAAGGAGGCCATTGGCGGAGCTGTTTCAAGGAGGCCATTGGCGGAGCTGTTTCAAGGAGGCCACTGGTGGAACTGTTTAAAGGATTCCACTGGGGGAGCTGTTTCAAGGAGACCACTGGCGAAATTGCTTAAAGGTTCGAGATGGCCTCTGGAGGATATGCTTTGATGCGACCACTGCTGTAAGTTCTTCGAGGCGGCTATTTATTTGCGGAACTACTCGATGTATTTCCCATGTATAACCTTTGGTCGATGTCATCTTCTTCACAATTATTTATCAGGGATGTGCTACAGTGAAACTTAGAACACGTTCTCCCCTATTCAAATTTAAATGTTTTTGTTTTATTCAAATTATTATATTAAAATAACGTCAACCTCTCAGATGTTAGTTATTTTCTTTAAACTGAAAAATAGTAATAGATGGAAGAACATGCTATTTGCAATAAAATTACATACAATTAACAAACATTTAGTAAATCTTATAAAACGAAGTCACAAATTGGTACATTTTAATTACTATATATTAAACATTTCTTTGAATTTTTATTCGCTACCAAGACATGGGAAAAAGGTACTTTTACGTGACGCGATTCCCATTTCATGACATAACATGGATCACCTTCAGTCCCCTCTTAAAACACATCATAGCCGAACTCCATCACCCTCATAAAACACAACATAGCCTAGCTCGCCCCCTCTTAAAACACAACATAGCCTAGCTTGCTGCCTCTTAAAACACAACATAGCCTAGCTCGACCCCTCTTAAAACACAACACAGACCAGCTCCAGTCTCCTCTTAAAACACAACACAACCCAGCTCCAGTCCCCTCTTAAAACACAACATGACTTGCGTTGGCATGTGAGATCGAGTCGAAACCATGTCATGAGCGTTCCTAAATCAATCTGACGTTGATTTATTAAACGAGGGTAGTGGATGGGAGTTGAATGTTGAAATAAGCAGCGTTTAAAAAAAAAAATATATATATATGTATATGTGTGTGTGTGTGTGAGTCGTGTGTCGGTTGAGGTAACTGACCTCGGAACATGATTTGGATTGAACGTCACTTTGACACGTGAACACATTGAACAGCGGGGGCCTCGCAAACACTTTTTTAGAGTCTATTTTACATAGGTAAAGAATATGTAAATTGTTTGCGCCTGGAGTTTACTTCAATACCATATGACTTTTAGTTGGTGTTTGCAAAGTGCTTTAAAAAATTTTATGTTCTGCCCTATTTTTTAGTAATCGTAACAACATTCAACGAAATTAATCAAAATTAGTTGAAAATATAAAAAATACAATTTTTTTGTCAAAGGAAATAATAAAACAGTCTTTTAAATTGCAAATGGGTTTTATTCATTATTATATACGTTTATATTGAATTATAGACAACAAAAAATAATCTAATCGAAAAACTTCAAGTTAAAAAGTTTAAACTGACTCTACTTTTTAATAGAAACCACAATATGCGAGGATGTTCTAATCAATAAGGTAACAGGACAAATGTACTCGCATGAGAGGTCTTGTTACCTTATTTATTGAAACACCCTCGTACAATATCATGACTCGCATAGTCTAAGGTGTCACAATAGACTGGATTGTAGAAGGGATACGAAACCTGATCTATTGTACCGAGAGCGATTTTTTCCTAAATAGTTTTCCATATGCCTTCCATACAAATTCGGATACGTCTCGTCTAAATTCTACCTTCCTCCTCCGTACTTCATTTGTGTAAATATGCGGCCGGCCTGGACTGGCAGTAAGACGCGGATCGCATACGTTTCTCGCTCAACATTTGAAACAGAAGTGTTGATGATGCGTGGGTCTAACTGAATGAAATTGTTGATTGATTACTAGCGAAAACGATCGCAACACCGAGCCAGCGGGACAGTTTGCACGTCTGTCTGTCTGTCTGTCCGAATTAATGGAATTGTTTCAGTGAGAGCAATCAAAGTTTTGTTGGCACTTTGTGTGTGTCGGACCCCTCCGGCCCGAATAACTGATTATGTTGGGGGCCTCGGGGGCAAGCCGTTTTGTTTGACGGCCTTTTCACGCGTGCTAGCTTTGTGTGCCTCTGAGTGAAGGGGGACAGTGACAATCAAGAGGGGGGAAGGAGGGGAAGCGTATACATACACGAGAAAGATGGGAGTGTTAAACAAAGTAGGATGAAATGGAAAAGTGAAAGTATTTTTTTAAAGATTAAATTAATAGAAAAGGGTCAAATGGAAGATGGAGATCCTGATGAAACTGAAAACCAAAGAGAAACAATATAATACGATTAACATTGAAAGTTTCACCACATTAAGTTCGCATTAAGGAGTCCGCCTCAGTAGCGAGAAATTGCCGCGCAGACGTCCAGCTCTGACGCAATATTTGATTCTACGATGCGTTTTTCTAAATATGGCTCACGCCAAAATAAAGTCTAAAGATTCCTAAATAACGGAGCTCTTTTGTCTTAACAACACACAGGAGCTTTAATAATGGATTAAAATTGGTAAAAATTTGACATTAGCTAATTTTCGACGACTTTTTAATCATATTTGTCGAACTATGAAACTAGGCTTGATTAAAAAGGGCTCTGGATTTAGCCTTTCTCTAACAAATGTAGTCATCTTTTGATAGCTTAACATTTTATAATGCAAGTCTATTTGAGGACATGGAGTGAACTTTCCTCTATACCATGGATAAGAAGTTTCTTATTTTTATTACCTCTCTTCATTAATGACATGAAAAAGGTTGGTTTTAAGCAAATGGTGAAAGGAGTATAAGCTTTGACAGAACAAAGAAGTCGCTCCAAAAATTGACACATACCATTGTATTAAACCGTGTTGCCTGACAGCTTTTGATACTTTCACTCTGACCGAGGAGGTTGCCTTAAACCAGCTAGCCTTTTAGCCTGAGAACAGATATTTAGGCAATCAATAATGCGTATGCAAATATGTATCATCAAAATCTACAGGTGCGTAAAACCAAAATTGTTACCAGCCCCTTGAAAAGGCATTATTTTGACCTCCGCAACATTCGTTTCCCGTCCCCTTCCCCACATTCACAAGTTGTAATTAATACAAGTCTTGTCAGAGGTGAAGGAAGGGTTTTCTAATAAAATGAATCTGTGCCGATACCGAGGATTGAACACCGGACCACCAACACAGGAGTTTGACACCTTACCTCTAGACCACCTGATCACATCGACCTTGTTATAATAGTGGGGGGTGGGGGTGGGGGGGGGGAATTAATAACGTACCTAACTTTCAACGTCCTCAACTTGGAAATATGCAAGCACTTCAGGATCGTATATTGATTGGTTCCCATTAATATAAACGTATTTAATTTGGCGTGGGCCTAATTTTTTTTTAACAAAGAACATGAAATAAAGTTAAAACAAGTTTAACATAAACTTATGAGTTAATGCGCTGATCTAAAGAGCCAAACACCATTCTGGAAATTCAGAAATGTTTTGCTTCAAATCCCGCTTTAGATTTTGAAATTGTGTCAGACAGATAATTCGCTATGTTTTAAATTGCGTGTATTTAACTCTTTTTAAAATTGCGTATAGCCCGAATGGGTAGTAAGACGTGGTGCTAATAATAATAATAATAACTATTTTTAAACACACGGGTTTTATTAGCAAATATCACGTGACTGAAAATCAAATTTCTTCTGGGTCATCACATCTCAAACTAAACAGTCAACCACCGTCAGTACTAGATATCTTGATGGAGAAAAAGACAAACCAATCACAACTGATACATTAATTTAGAATTCTTTAGGATTAAACGAGTGAAAGGATGGCTAACACACAATCTTTTTACAGCCATAAATGATGGATTTAATAGTCAAGCTATTATAGTTGTTAATTACGGTTGTATCTGCATCTTAATATCATAATATTTAAATTGAAAAATGAAACTTGGACACGGGAATTGAACCCGGGACTTTTGGCTTGGTTCGCCAATGGGAATTTGTAATTTGGTCGCTCTACCATTGGCAAAATACATCGCTCCCGGGTCCAGTAGGGCTTCGTTACCTGATAGCTTGCGATCAATTGATCACTCATAAATGTACTTGACGATTTACGCGCGTCCATCACAGACTCTGCCTTAATATATATAACAAGAATGACCCTGGGCATAGTTTAACTCCTGAACATATCAGTGGTAAGAGCATTGGCGTACTAAGATAAAGGTCCCGAGCTCGATTCCCTTGTCCAGGTGTCATTTTTCAATATTAAAGAATTATAGTCATAAAGCTTTTACCTCGAAATATGACTTTAAGAATTTTAAGTATCTTCACAATAGTAATTTTTTTTTATACTTTTCAAATACATTTTTTGGATATGTTAAGTAAAAGTTTGTTGTGCTAGTCAATCAGGAATAAGAATTTTACTCCTGGGTATGTATAATCTGCCAAAGCTAAAATATAAAAAGTAATCGGCCATTTTTCGTGTAGCTATAATATATGAAAACAGAACAAGATTATTCAAGTAGAATGTTTACTATGGAGTTAGGGACATTCGATTAAATTAATAAATAACTAATATATAATCGAATTATAACAACTAATATTTAGCTTTGTACAGAATATGCCACTAGATGTCAATATTGTATTTTATCGAACCTTTCTTTTCATTAGCTGAACATTTACATTTGGTAAAATCATGAATACTTATTGTGTGACTATTATGTTTGTAGATGTACAAACTTGATGTCTCTAAGTTAACAGTTTTTTTGTAATAGTATAAAGCAGGTTAACCCAGATCCTCTTGCATCCACCGGCCACAGAGACGATTGCAGGCAAGATACTAATAGCTCGCAGGTTGGTAATAGCCCAGGCGTGACAAGATGTGAAGTTACGTGTTACATTTCAGCCGTGTCTTTCCCTCCCCTCGACGTGATGTCACGAATGTATGCGATGCAGTAGTTACATGGTTTAACTGAGCGTATTAAGGTTTCCACACAACTCGGTGGTGGTATCAAAGGCGAACACGAAAGCGACCAGTTTGCAATACATAACCTACAAATACAAATAAAAAAAGAATCATTGGCATTAAAAAATAAATATAAAATATAAAGCTTTACTTATGTCTGCACTTAAGGACGAAGATGAGAAGCAAGCCATTAAATGCACTTTTTCAAGTATAGGTCTATATAATAGGATAAAGCTTAACGCTCATAAACAAAGGAAGTTTTTTAATAAAGTATCGATCAGTAATGTTTTCAATAAATAAATGGCACGGCGCACCACAAAGACTTTCTCTCGCTTTTATATTAAAATATACATTTTACTAAAACTCGTAATATTTGTGAAACGGGATAGTAAGTCTATACATTGTTATAGAATCATTAAACCAAAGATCATAAATTAAATACTATACACTACCATTTACTTACTATGTGGCATTAGGAACAAGAAACACTGTTAGAGAAAAATTTAGAAAAAGAAAAATCTTTATCTACCAAAGAGCATAATAATCAAATTAATTTTCAAAGACACAAATTAAAAAGTATATATATTTGATCTTAGCTAAAATACTATTGGTTTTATAAAAATGTATATCAAATAATATATTTGTATCATTAATAACCTGCTACAACTTTACAATGATAAGATGTTTTGTATCTCAAATAGTTGCGAAGAAATTATAAAAATTGGGGAAAAATTCTCATGTTAAGTACCCTCAATTCATTTTCATCAGAAAATGATCATTTCAATCTTGTTTATAATAATATATAGTTTTTAAGAAAACGTCCATCATAGACTTAAAATATGAGTGAAGAATGACCCTGGACACGGGAAGATTCCTGGATAGCTCAGCGGTTAGAGCATTGGCGTACTAACCCAAAGGTCCCTGGTTCGATTCCCGTGTTCTATTGTCATTTTAAAATATTCAGAATGAAATAGTGTTTAGATGTAACATTTAATCAAAATCGTTAGAGATAATTTCGATAAAATATTTTCTTTTCTTTTTGCCCTTCAGTAAACTACCTTAAATTTAGGGTTGGACATCTAATTCAAAAAAACTCCCTGGGAAGACTTTATGAACACCCCAGATACCAAGTTATAGCCCAACTTGTTTCGACTCTAGCCCGAGGTACAGACATACAACAGAGAGACTGCATCGTGGAAACAACTTTTTTTTGTCTCAGGGGTCATGAAACGTCGACATTTATCAAAATCTTGAGTTAAAATTTTTTGATGATCACAACTTTCTCTCAAAGATGTCGAGAGAAAGTAAAAATGAAAGGAAATTTAACTCCATGAGAAATAATAATTTCTATAAGTTTTCTGTTTCACTATTATTATTATTATTATTATTAGCACCGCGTCTTACTACCCGTTCGGGTTATGTGTAATGGTAGGGTGATTGTGAGATGAAATGAAGGACCTACAGTTTAACGTGGAATCCGAACCACGGTGGAGGCCTGGCATTCCCCACATTCACAAGATGTCTTGTCAGAGGTGAAGGAAGGGTTTGGTAATCAGATACATCTTTGCCGGGACCGAGGATTGAACCCCGGCCGCCAGCATAGAAGTCTGACACCTTAC
>CABFOW010000338.1:40092-84207 GCA_902141385.1 Timema californicum | reverse complement strand
TATATATATAACTGATATGTTAAAATAATTCAATATTATAATCAAAGTAGGTATTTACAAATAAAAATCACCATATATATATATATATGGTTTTTGATCTTACCAATTAAATTAGGCCGTTAGTAGCAAGTGTGCCAAACCTATCGATAGTAATAAAAATGTCAAACGAGAAGTTTTCATAGCACTCAATTAACCAACATACAATAATATTGCCCAGCGCCTGTAAACTAGACTGTACCGGGTCGAGCGCGCGCTCTCGGTCGCGCGTTCCAGTCTTGCCACCTCTCATTACAACCAATATGTTCTATTTTATATTTTAGTCGCTCGCCCAGTCTGGCCGTCCCCTTAGACGGCTCTCACACCTCGTCGCTAAAATGAAACTGATTGTGTTCACGCTACACTAGAGGTACGCAATGTAGGCTCTATGCTTAAATGAATCAGTTGAGTGTTCAGCCATGGGTACATTCAAATTACTTTGGAGAACTACATGGGGCCCATGGGCACCGCGTTGATAACTAATGCTTTAGATCAGGGCTACCCAACTTGAAGTTAGCTAAGGGCCTCATTTTATATTCCTAGACAGTGCATGGGCTAAACATGTGGCAATTAGGTCCATACAGTATCAACAATTTTCTTAGTTGATATTCTTAAACAGAATATCCATGCTTTTTTAACTAAGTTATTTTGTTTAATTTGAGATTGCTTTGAATTTTCTACTCTAATTCATGTTTAGTAATTATTTTGATAATAAATATTATCTAAGACCCAAGTGAAAATACACGGATATTTAAGGCGAATGATGAGTATAGAAGAAACATTCACTCAAAAGTAATTTTATTTAGATACCAAGCAGAAACAACACACACTAAAAAAATTTAGAAACACAATTTGCACGTAGGCCTGTACCTAATTTTCTTTAATGGGATTGTTATGTGCGGTCTCTTTCTACTAAAAGTTGTGGTATTTTCACAGTGACATTTGTAGTGGCAAACCTTAGCAAATGCATCAAGCAGTCATCTGAGAGAGATCTTCTGTAACGTGACCTTAAGTTTGATCATGTTTAAGGAACTCCTGGATGGCTTTTTTTACACTATTCTAATGCGCAACAGGCCGCCAGTTAGACAGGCCTGCGCTAGATCAATAACTTTTGTTTGTAGATAGCCCGAATGGGTTGTAAGATGTGATACACACACACACAAAGTTATGTTATGCTGAGCATACTAAAAAAAAGTGTTAATAGGAATTTCATTATTCGGCCTCCTTTTATATTTACTTACATATTAAAACTAATTTCTATTTATAAAATCAAATTAAAAATTCCATATTCTTTCAAGAAATAAATATTACATCGTACTTGTTAGTCAATCAAACTAATAACTTCGTAAGTTTTTGAAACACTGTCAAAACAACGACTTGTCGATAAACATTAAGTAGGGATGGGGGGAAAAACAGATATGCAAATATAAACATGCATACATTAAAAAACTTGGCAACCGACTTAGCTTCCTCGGAACTGTGGACTGGTAAGTTGAAGGTCACACACGGCTGTCACTCAACGCTGCCAACCTTGCCATTGTAAATATTTCTCCTCACTAGGCTAGCCGCATAGCTAGGCATTAAAACTACCATGAAGTAATTATGTAGATTTAAGGCAAGAAGACTTAAAACCGAGGGCGATCAGGCGCGGGGAATATTGTAATTACCGTGTCTTGCTTCTCCCAATTGAATTGACGCATTCCAGACCACTTTACCTACTCATCATGTGCCAATAGAATATGAATAACAAAAGAAAGAAAATAAAGGAATATGTATTTTTTTATTTACTTTTTTCATGACGCAGATTATACAGCTTGTCTTTAGTTTCGTGTTGAATCTCAATTTAATTGAACAGGAAACATGAACTTATGAAACAGAAACAAAAAAATGCTCTCACGATTTCAAATATCCATTTTCTTTTCAACAAACTTTTTTAATTTTCTTTATGATATTGTCAAGGTTGTAGAACACGCAAGCACACATATTATAGTTTTGTATGTGTGTGGATGTATATCAGGTACGATTGAAATGTTTTACAATAGGGCTTACTTAAAATTCCTTTATATGTGTGTCTATTATCGTGTTTTCAATTTAATCAAGTAGGGTATAGTATCTAATCAAAATAATAAGTAAGGAGTGAACCACTTATAGTGATGACAAAGTTTGATATGTGCTAGCGTATTTGACTATGATTTGGGAGGCCAGGGTTTATTCTCCACTCAGTGCCACTGGTGCACCCAGGAATTTACTTGTGAGGAGGGGTTTCAAATTTATATAGAGCCTTCTAAATTTCACAGAAAAAGTATGTAGGAATATTTTATTCTATTAGTAGATATGATCCTGATTGGTTGAAACATATTTTACTTCATTATCGGCTCCTTTCTGTGGTCAAGACCGCCTCACTACGGACTAACCAGCGCTGGTAGCCAGTTCGAACCGCAGGCAGGTCGAAGTTACTTAGTAATAACTTGAAGCTAAATTGGATGTGATACGAGGAACTTTGAAGGATCTCTAAATACGGTCCCATGTGTTAATAACCTTTAGCTTGTGTTGAAAACCTTGATGATAATAATAATATACTAAAAGCCAAAATAGCGGTTACTAGTTTTAGATTTTTTTTCTTGTGTTTTATTTTAATATTAACATTAAATGAGGCAATATTATTATTTTAGCACCGCGTTTTACTACCCGTCCGGGTAGTACGCTTGTGTATTAATAACGTTAGAGTTTTTAGAAATGAGGAAGGGTATATTTAGAGGAAGTGTACCTGCATTTTTGTGTAATGAGAGGGGTTAACCATTTTGGAAAAAAACACCCTCAGTACACACGACCAAGATTCTAACCTCGATCTCCCCATTATCGGCAGTCTAAGCTACCGATAGAGTGACGCCTTAGACCATGCTACCACCAAAGTGGGTCAGTATTAATTAAAATGTTTATTGAATTTCGGGTAAATGAGTGAAGAAGGAGTAGTTGGAAGGATAAATCAATTATAAAAATAACTCCTTGGTATTCATGCGGATTAAATGTCAATGCCAAGCTCAAGCTTGTCTATTCTTGTTTCCTGGTGACGGGGAGGTTGGGGTTAAATCCAGGCTGTGTATTCTGAGGACAGTTTTTACTCAATGGTTTCCAACTCTAATGAACATCTATTTCCTTTAAATCATACCTTCCTCGTTCTTATCCTTATCAAGTGGACTGGTAAACAAATGTTTCATGCGTTGCAATTTATTACTACTCTCTCACAACTTGTGAGTGTGGGGAATGCCAGGCCTCCACCGTGGTTCGGATTCCATCGTTAAACTGTAGGTCCTCCATTTCATCTCACAATCACCCTTCCATTACACATTAGCGTAAGTGCGTATAACCCGAACGGTTGGTAAGACGCGGTGCTAATAATAATAATAATAATAATACTCTCGAGCTTTTCTCACGCAGGTGTTATTGAGCTAAGGGTATAAGGTTGAAATCTCAACGTGGCCGGAAAATGTATTATTGTTGAAATTAGAGACTACAAAATGACGAATAAATGGTCTGAGGAATAGGTGATGGCGCTGTTTAGCATTACGTTGATTTTTAAGTCGTGTATTGATCTAATTAATTGTTTTTAAAAGTAGCTACATATTATATAACTGTAATAAAACCAATTGTGACTAAAATATCCTAAGGGCATTTTTATTAAGTTCCCAGTAACATAGTCAAGATTTCATATCAGGGGGTGGGGGTGGGGCGTGTCTAAAGTAAAGCCCCCCTTCCCCCATTGGCCTGATGTACACCCCCCCTTGCACAACCATCTTCCTTGCCCCCCTTTGCAACAAGAGCAAGTGTACATTTAAATAGTGTTAGATCACGACTCACTTAACTCAAACAAGCATTCCATAGTATTGATAGACTATAGGCTACGTCACTGTGAGCTCCGAATTTTCTTTACCTCGACTACTCTAGTGTCACCTGAACCCTTGACAATCATGCCTCTAAAAGCTGCTGAGTGTTTCAATGTCGAGGAATATATTTAACAGCTGATTAATGCTTTATGCAAGTTTAAGTATGATTTAATATCTTGATAATTATATTATCTCATTATTAACAATAATTACAACATTGTTATTATTATTATTATTATTATTATTATTATTAGCACCGCGTCTTACTACCCGTTCGGGTTATACGCACTTACGCAAATGTGTAATGGTAGGGTGATTGTGAGATGAAATGGAGGACCTACAGTTTAACGTGGAATCCGAACCACGGTGGAGGCCTGGCATTCCACACATTCACCAGATGTCTTGTCAGAGGTGAAGGAAGGGTTCGGTAATCATAAAAATCTGTGCCGGGACCGAGAATTTAACCCCGGCCGCCAGCACAGAAGTCTGATGACACCTTACCCCTAGACCACCAGGTCACCATTTCAACATTAATTACAGTAGTAAAGGTCGGTCATATAGAAGAAATCAAAGACACTAAAATAATGAAAGGACATTTTAAAAATTGAAATTCGACTTTGAGTTGATTCATTTTTTTAAACTTGAAAATCAACACTTTATTATAATGCCTGGAACACATAGCAAACTCAGCTTAAAAGTATTTACTTTGTCAGGGTAGTTCCGGCGCCTTTGGTTGCATTGGATAAATGGGTAATTTAATTATAGTTAAATAGATCAACTCTAAGCAACAGTTGACATTATCTCAGTAATTCTATAGTTATACGTCAAGAATATCTAAGGTGACTGTTCGATGTGTTATCCACGTCCTCCGGTTTTGATCACACACTCACGGATGTCCCACCACCGTGTTTACAACACATGTATCGGGCACGGGAGGACGCCGATGACTTCCTTGCACGCAAGGACACACAAATGCTAAAGAAGCCCTCGAGCCGCTTGGCGTATGCAAAGCGTGTCTGTCTCCGTCGAAGTGAAGCGTGGGAAAAATGTCTTCGATGGTAAAAATATGCGCGGTAGAGGTTAGAGAAGAGCGTAGTCCGGTAGCCAAGGTAAACGCAACCCCCCTCCCCCTTTATTTCTAACCCCTTGAGGGCTAACCCCCTAGGATCTCACGAACTCGACCCGGGTGTGATCTCTTCATCGGTAAAAGAGAGAGAAAGAGATAAGTTCTATTGTTAGGTGCCTGGGGGTGTCTTCTCGACTCCGTGATTGCATACCAGACCACTCGACTACTGTGCGAGTACTACCTTACTCTGTTATTACTGCTGAACGAGCTACCCTAGAGGTTAGCACTAGCCGTCTTGCCTGCCCACGTCGGTTACGAGGCACGCTACGTCTTCTCAGAGACGAGAGTGTCAACATTGATTACAGGAGATTATATCTATTTTTATATGTTTTTATCAAATATATAATTGTCGACACGCGTGACTGGAAAAGTAATCGCACACAAGAAATGTGTTTTTTTTTCGACGCGTGGGGACCTGGCGTGCTAGGGGTAAGGTATCGTACTTCTGTGTTGGAGGTCCGGGATTCAATCCTCGGTCCCAGCATGGATTTAGCTGATTGCCAAACGTCTTCCTTCACCTATGACAAGACTTATATTAATCCCAACTTGTGAATGTGTGGAATGCCAGATCCTCCACCGTGGTTCGGATCCCACGTTAAACTGTGGGTCCTCCATTTCATCTCACAATCACCCTACCATTACACATTAGCGTTAATGCGTATAGCCCGAACGGGTAGTAAGACGCAGTAATGATGATAATCATATCTTTGACGCGATACATAACTATTGCTCTTGAGGTCGTCAGTCATCACCACCTTTGCCATGACATTAAAAAGAAGCGGTGCTCTGATACACTAACTCACCATGCAAACACTTATTTTTGTTGCAAGTAAAAAAATCCACGAAGCCACCAATTGGCACCAACTCTTGATCCTTGTTTTCATGTGTGATAACTGATGAGGAAGGTGCTTCTTATTGATCTGGTACTGATAACACAGGCCTGCGAAATTGAAATTTTTGAAAAATACAAGATAAGTTTTCGATGAGTTTTATGTTATTTGGTGTGCTGATTTCGAAAATGACCTCCATTTTTTTCCATCACATCAGGATTTTTTGTAAAATTGATATCGATATTTTTTCTAAAATCCTATTTGAAAAGGAATTCTCTCGAATAATTTTGCATGTACTATCTGGCAACAATGGTTTTTATCCATTTAAATCTATGTAAAATAATCGATTATTGGTGAGGTAAATTGATTTTTTAGCAATTACATAATTTTTATAGGTTTAAATGGATGAAAAACACTGTTGCCAGATCGCACGAGCCATCTATGATCGAGAGAAAAACAAAAAGTTCCCTTGAGTTTAAACTTTTTACAACAAATTATGGTGCAGTTTCTAGAAGAAAATCGCCAACATACTATTTTAATTCGTTTTTATTAAGGTAACTTACATAAAATAGAAAATTGACCAAGAGGAGCAAATATTATGTATGTGTACATGAAAGTTTGAAACAAATTTTAAACTGATCAAAAAACAAATTCTATTTAAGTACGTACTCTTTTTCCTTTGGAACGTCTTTTTGACCTTCTTTTATGTTCAATTTCAGGCCTATCTCTTGTTAACATCCAAAAGTAGTCGGCGAGCATGTTCTTGTCCCATCTTCCTTGAAATTTGCACTCCTTATCTTTGATGTCTTGGTGGAACCTTTCACCCTGTTCTTCGCTGACTGACCCTAAATTTTCGGGGGAAAAGTCCACATGTGAGTGAAGAAAATGTATTTTGACACTCATGGAGCAACCCAACGCTTTAAATTTGTCCTGCATATTCATAACAATTGATTTATAGTCAGAATCCTTGTAACTACCCAGAAATTTATTAACGACATCTTTGATGGCAACCCAAGCTTCTTTTTACTTTGCTGTCATGCTATTCTCAAAGTCTTTATCCTTCATAAGCTTGCGGATACACCAACAAAAATTCCCTCTTTCATACTTGGCTTTGGATAAACCTGGAAACTTTTTGCACAGGTATTTGAAACAATCGCCATCTTTTGGAATAGCCTTGACAAACTGTTTCATTACTCCTAATTTTATATGCAGAGAGGGTAACAATTTTTTTTTATCAACTAAGCTGTTCCAAATCACATTCTTGGTGTCTGGTTCAATATTTTATCTTTTCAGCCATTCTTTTTTGACCCAATGTTGAGTCCTATCACAGCTGTCCCACTCACAAATGAAACATGGGAACTTTGTATATCCACCTTTTTGACCAAGAAGCATGGAGATAACTTTCAAATCACCGCAAATGGTCCAACCGTGGTCGGCATATTTTATTTTGTTGAGGATGAGAGCCAGGTTTTCATAGCCGTCTTTTAAATACACCTAGTGTCCAACTGGTACAGATGCATACAGGCTTCCGTGATGAAGAAGGACAGCTTTAAGGCTCCTTTACTATGAATCTATAAACAACCTCCATTCATATTTATCGTATGTGATATTAAATTTGTTCATCAATCCGTTAACATCAGAACAATATACCAGGTTCTCCTCTTCCTCAAAGTACTTAACAAATTCCTTTTCTCGATTCCTGTATCAATAAAAAGAGGTTCCTTTGTCCAATAAGTTTTTTCTTTCAATCTGGAGCCCAACAATTCAGCTACCTCTTTATAAAGGCCCAGCTCTCTAGTCAGATCAGAGAGAAGGGCTGGGGTGAATCACCTCCAGAGGGCTTGTATTCGGTATCGGAGCCTTGAACTTCTGAATGTTCTGAGTCTGAAGACTCTGAAGAGTTGACTGGCAATTCAGTTGGAGGCAAAGGACTGGCACATCAGGTCCATGAGGAACGGGACGTATGGCCGATGGAATGTTATCAGTATAAGAGATTAACTTTTTATTTTTGCGGTTATACCCACGGACATGGCAGGAACAAAAGTAACAATTATCAGAGTGGTTTGTCGGCTCCCTCCACGTCATAGGAATTCCAAATCATAAAGCAGTCTTCTTTCCTTTGAGCCATAAGCGTAGATAATTGAAACACTGCACACAAACTTTATGAGGAGCCCACGATTTGTCTTGGTCTGCGAGTTTCAAGCCAAAATATGCAAGATAAAATTGTCTTACATAGTCTGTAATGCTCCTCATGCGATTTTTAATAACACTATATTCACCGCATATGTAACATAAGTCATCGGGCAAATTTTCACAACGTCAAAATCGAAGCCATGTTTCACAAAACGCACAGAGAAAATCAACCGTTAAAATTGTTTCTGTGATGAAGTTTCCACTTGTCACTGTATCAGCGCACGCACTACACTACACATGAAAGAAAAATTGAGACGAACTTAAAAATGTCCACGTCTTTTATCTTACTACGAACAAGGTAAGTACACGATCTTCTGGGTCAAAGAGAGATAAACTGAGTCCCTCATGAGAACATATATTTTATATATTTTCTGATGACTTCAGAAAAGTCGAGAGAATTCAGTCTTAAGAAAGATAACACGTTCAGGATCAATCCAGATAAAGCTCGGAAAAATAGAAGGTGACTGTCGATTACGCTCGCTTAGCGAGCGTACCTGTGAGGTCCTGCGAGGTCAGCGAACCAAGATAAAGAACTGAGATAAGGATTCGCGTGACGCTATTGGTAGAGAGGGGTTGCGACGGGGAGGTATCACAGAGGTATTCTGTAGGTTTCACCACGGTAGAATGATGGTCAGGCAGGAAGGGAAGAAATTCAACTCCGAAAAAGAAAAATGTATGGTAAATGTTCATAAAAATCCAAGTAAAAATTGAATTTTTCAAGAAAACCTAACGTGATAGAAATTTTCTTAAAAAAAAAAAAATCAGCACCAGAAAATAACGTTCAGCTATCAATTCCCTTATATTTTTTTCATCGCAAGCCTGTGTAACTTATAGGAGCAACATCAGGAAGTATCACCTATCGATCTCGGCAGTCTGAGCCATGCTATCAAAGGTCTTGAACAAACGGGAAGTTTCCTTGACCATTCATGATGTGGTATACATAGTCTAACTGTCGATGTTGGAACGACAGCAGTATTGAGCATACCGACAGTAGGGTACAGTATTCAACAAAAAGGCAGAGGGATTTTAAACGATTTAGTAAGGTCAACTTAGAGGGAATATGATTTTCAAATAAACATCCAGATGGTAGGAAGTTGATCAGAAGATTAAAACAGAGGCTCTTCAGAAGATCCGCGTTCGAATCCGGTTAGTCATTTATATTAGAGATTTATTAGTTGAAATACGAGGGATTTGTGGTTCACTAAAGTTAAGAAGTACTATTCAGGACAAGTGCCTTAGATAATAAGAAAGTCCCTTTGACCGAAATACACCTTAGCTCAGTCGGAGCATGTCTGTCTAGTGATCTAAGGGTCCCAAGTTTGACTCCCGGCATAAACAAAAAATGTATCATCGATGAAAAGTTAATTTCCTCTTTTACAGTGATAAATTAACGTTTGGAGGCTGGATGCTGTGTCTTTACTAAATATAAGTTAGTTAATAAGTTATGTACTGATATAATCAATCGGTTCAGAAAATCCACGTTAGATACGACAAATAAATGAAAAAAACAATGATTATCCTAACTAAACTGCCTAGAATAATACATTTCTATTGATCTAGGATCTTAAATCTAATATTTGTTGTTGTTGGAGGATGTTAAAATAAGCTACGATCGTTAAAAACCGAGCTTTAGTTCACGCATCTTATATTTTCGACTGATCCCCAGTAAATCAACTTGTATTAATTTGAAGCCAATATGTTTGTTATCACTTGCATTCATTATTTTAATTACATAATCTTTGTCTACATAGTGTATACAGGGTTTTCCTATTTATGTGAGAAATAACTAGAGTGTTGATAGTAGACCTCAAAACAAGCCGAAAAGTCCTGTTGTACCTCTTGATCATTGCTGTTCCACAGGCACGGCTGCATCTACAATAACAGGGATGTAAGGGTTACTAACAATTTCAAAAGAAGGAAGGCCTTATCCTGGGAATCATTAAACATAGGACATATGTTCTTAAGGTGTGGCAGAAGGGAGCGC
Source organism: Timema californicum (assembly GCA_902141385.1). NCBI lineage: Eukaryota > Metazoa > Arthropoda > Insecta > Phasmatodea > Timematidae > Timema > Timema californicum. The sequence continues at coordinate 74,154 of CABFOW010000338.1, read as the reverse complement.
AAGTATGTTTACAGTTTTTTGACCAAAATATTTCAATTCTATAAAAATTGTAAAAATACTTGCGCTCTCTTTTTCCGCACCTTAAGGACTTATTGTGTTGTTTGTGGTATATTATCCACATCCCAGTTACCTCCCACATAATTGGGGAAATCATGTATAATTAGAGTCTCAGAGGAGCATATACCACATGCATAAGCTTAATATAATGTTTTCCTCTTGATAGACCTTCAAATTTATTTGATTAACTTTTCACTTAGGCCTATATTTATTTATGGGCTAGTAATTTTACAAGTGATGTATTTCTAGAAGTATTTCAAACAAAAACTCTACGCACCAGCACATTTGATAATATCATTATTTGATAAAATGTTACTTTAGAGCGCGCTTCAGCAGATGAGTTTTATTTTCATATTGAATATTTTTAATGGCAAATTTTAAACTAATTAAAACAACAGATGATCCAAATTATCACATCTAACTCTGTCGTTAATATGGTGGTGAAATATCAGTATTAAAATACGAGTGTAATACGGAGACAAAATATTTTATTAGAAAACTTAACTCTAGGAATTTACTTGTAACTCACACCATTTTGAATTATTATACGTAGTCAAACTTCATCATAAATAAACAAATAATGATACGTTGGCACTGAAATGGCCGGTAAAAAGTTACAAATTTCACGATAAAACTACCTAAATGATAATGGCGGTTATTAGAACACAATGGTTTTTTTGCACTACTTCTTAGCAGCCGTTTGGGCTATACACTTATGCACCAAGTATGCTAATGAGTTGGAGATCAGTAATTTAGAATTTTGAGGAAGTGCACTCTCATTTACGTGGCGGGAGAGATAAGCCATTCGAAAAAAAAACTTCAGTACATTCTAACGGGATAGAACTATGGTCTCACCGTCATCGGCAGTCTATCTATTGCGGGAGTTATGCCTTAAACCATTCGGCCACCGAAGCGGGCTACACAATAGTTGGCCAGATATATTTACTAAGTGCACATCAACCATGCAAATGCTTTTTGATGCTTATGCAGCCACATTTCTCCACAGCGGTCTTGATGGGTAGCACCCAAAAACTAACCACAAGTCATCTCTATCCCGATAATACTTGGGGGCGTTTGTATTCCCCTTTTCACTCACCCTCCCCAAGTCTCCGGATGAGAGATTAATATTTAGCCACGTATATTGATGAAATGTCAATGCAATCCTATCACACCACTACTTGCCATGGAATTGTTTGAAGAGACATGTAAATAAATGATATCACTTCAACTCTAGCGTTTAGCGGAAGGGATTCGAAAACCGGCAGCGCTGCTGTGTATCGCGGGTTGCAGAGTGTTAAGGCGATCTCTCTCACTCTCCCCCTCTCTGCACTCTACAGTAGCCTTTTTTTTTTAATTTCTACTTCTAGCTATTGTTCTTGGAATGTTCTGTGTATATTTAAGAAACTTATAGTTAACTATCACTAAACCAGTGATCACATCAATTATCTTTAATGAAAGTTTCTGGTTCACTTATTTCGCTACCTCAAGGTGAGGCAGTAGTTATATGGTTAAAGCTGCACCGCGTGTATACTTGAATTATAACATTTTAGCTCAGCCGGTAGATTGTCTTGATAGTGATCTAAGGGTGCCAGGTTCAATTATCTGGTACATCCCGAAAATACTTAGTTATGTAACTATGTAATTGAGTCTTTCTTTGGATAATCTATCCATGGACTTGATTTGATCATTGTGCTTTTCTTAACATAAACACAAGGATTGTCCTCATTGAATGCGTAAACTATTATAAAAACAACATTGCGATCTTAGTACTGCACTGATTATAAGAATCGTATATATGCATAATTATTTGGCAAGGAAATTAATACAGCTATTTTGTGACTCATTTAACCTTATCTGGGAATGTTTTTATTATTATTATTATTATTATTATTATTATTATTAGCACCGTGTCTTACTACCCGTTCGGGTTATACGCATTTACGCTAATGTGTAATGATAGGGTGATTGTGAGATGAAATGGAGAACCTACATTTTAACGTGAGATCTGAACTACGGTGGAGGCCTGGCATTCCACACAGGGAATTATACAAAATTCCACAGTTAGACCTATTATAATTGCTAAATATACTACAAGACACTTTCTCTTAATACCAAATGATTAGCCTATTAAATCATGTAAGTAGCGTTTGTACCTTTCAAATTTTTCAGATAACTTCAAATAAGTCACAAATAGATAACATCTATTGATCGAGAGGACACACTTTAAGATGAATTTAAAAAATATATATTTATTTATAGCATAGCGTCATACTATCCGTTTGAGTTATACGCATACGTGCTAATTTACGCTATTCTGCTATGGATAGAGAAGGCTTAATTTAGAAAAAGTTTACCTGTATTTGCGTGGAGAAAGAGAGAGAGAGAGATAGGAAAAATATTTAGGAAACACCACCCTCAGTACACCCAATTGGGACTCGAACTCCTATCTCCTCGTCATCGGTAGTCTAGTCTACTGCGAGAGTGATGCCTTAGACCATGCGACCACCATCAGAAATTCTTAAGACCTAACCTTTACTCTGCGTGATATGAAGTGGTAGTAAGTGTAGGTATGTCCTCTCTCTCTAGGTTCTGGCTCCATATCTCATGCAGTAGGCGCAGTGCGATGAATAATGGATCGGTCTCACTGCAGGAGGTTCGTCAGAAAGTGATCACCTGTGAATGAACATGGACTACGCTGTGTTCCCTCAGATACAAGCACTTGTCTTAATCGAACCAGTGGCGTGCGTTAGGGGAGGAGAAACAACCACCAAACTTTGGATATTAAATTAAACATTTTCACAATTTTAACAGCTATTCTCCTTTCAAAATTGTGCTTGTGCTAGTCCAGGTTATGGTGTAGGTTTTATTATTTCGGTTCCACTTAATCACACAAACTAATCTAAGTATATAAGTTCTCGGTTGCTAGTGACTTTTTGTAGTATGGACAGTTAAAAAAAAACTCGCCAACCGGCAGGGCGAAGGACTACAAACGCAAATAAAAGTGCATATTAAAAATTCCATAGTGTGAACACGTGAGGGAGCTTTTACCGACCGAGCGGCCTCCACCGTTCGCGATGATGGTGCCAAAAAACAAACTTTTGGTCAAAATAAATAAAACCTTGTTCAGTAGATACGTTTAGTTTAATTATCCATGCATAATAATCTCAACATTTATTGAATGTTCATCATTATCAGAGACATTTGAACAAGACCTTTTAAATGAACAGAAAAAAAGCTATGTTCAAATGCCACAGATATTCAAGAACTGTTTACTTTGCGTGAATAATTAAGGTAAACGTATTTAAACAGAATAAATATTTGGTATATATTGGCAACAAAGTCTTTTTTGGTCATAAACCTAAAAAATACTGAACCTACCTTCCATTAACTCACCCCTAACTCCGCCACCATTATTATTATTATTATTATTATTATTATTATTATTATTATTATTATTATTATTAGCGCTGCGTCTTACTACCCGTTAGGGTTGTACGCACTTACGCTACTGTGTAATTGTAGGGTGATTGTGGGATAAAATGAAGGACCTACAGTTTAACGTGAGATTCAAACCATGGTGAAGGCCTGGCATTCCCCACATTCACAAGTTGTGATTAATACACGTCTTGCCAGAGGTGAAGGAAGGGTTTGGCAATCAGATAAATGTGTGCTGGGACCGAGGATTGAACCCCGGACCCAAGCTCAGCCACCACGTTAAGATTTAGAATTAAAATGTATGTACACAGGAAGCTCACTCTTAACATGCACTGCTTTACTAATTCAACTATCCTTCTATTTAATGATAAAAGACTCACTTCTCACAATATAAAATATTTTACAGCTCATCATTGTACTTACTATGAATACAAGAGCAAACTAACGATATATCTTTGATAAGCAGAATATGACGTATATCCCACAAGTATGTGCTATGTTTTAATTCAGAAATATGGTTGTACGCTGAAGTAATATAATTAACTGTAATCATTGTTGTACTTGTTTAATTTACTGCATTATAATACATTTACGGTTGATTTTATTTACACACGTTAAGTGTAAGGAAAGTCCTTAGCCTTCTAATTTATACGAGTTTATTATGTTTGACAATCTCAACGTCAATCTACCGGCCTCGTAGTATAGTTGTCAGTGCACCTAGTTACCAGGGCCGGCCTTAGGTCGGGGAGAGCGGGGCGCCATGGACTGGGTGCGCCTGAAGCAAGTGATCATGTGCTTTTTACTTCAGATGGGAAAGGGGGATGGAGGGATTTTAATGTTTGACAAATTTATATGTACTTTATATGTACTTAGTATTTAATAACACTTTTTGGGAATTAAGAGTGCCAAGGATAGTACAAGGGAAGGATGATCAGATCTTATGTTAAGAACATTGGCTGAAAATGGTTTAAGTCTAGAGGATCGTGGAGAAAAGGTAGGATAATGGTGACAACATGAGGGCTAACAATAAAGATGCCCAAGCTAGAATTCTTCAAACGAACTCAAGAGCTTCCTTTGTACCTTGTGAAGCCACTAAGCGCTACTCGCTGGGAATGCAGGAGAGTGTTAAGGCTATTAGATATAATATAAAGGATGTTTGTGATGTTTTAATGGAAATTTTTAAATCTAATCTTGCAGATGCTGGTCTGAGATATAAAGCACGATCTGTTAATGAAATATGAATAGTTGATTTATTTGATTGTATTGAATGAAGTAAACATCAAGTAAACATTGCGAGTAAGGTGATACAAATTCTAGCAATAGATATGTTTACTGATATTACTTTAATCAAGAATTGTGTGGAAAATGTATCTTCATATATACATGCTTGATATGAAAATTCTATTATTATTGCAAAAGAACTTGCAGAGCAATTTGGAGCTGATCCTACCTTGCATATTCGACACGTAAGCGAACAAAGGAAAATTAGTTCGAATATGAAGGTCACAATGAGTCAGAAATGGCTGGCCCAGAAGATCTATTTGAATGTAAATTTTTCTGTAATTATTGATATTGCACTCACATCGAGTAACTTGAAGACCACACAATATCTTGGGCTTTTTGTTTTATTTATGCTAACCTCAATTTGATAATGCTAATGCCCTTGAATCTGACAAAGTTATATTGAAACAGTGCACGAATCTGCAAAACACATTCATGGATGGAAGTAACTTGGATTAACGGCTTGTAACTCGGGCAATAATTAAAACATTTCAGGCATATCCTTCCAAATATGGAAAAATCTCCGTCTTCAAAAAATATTTTACAACACACACAGAGGAAACAAATATAAGTATTACTTTCCCCAAAACCTGGGTGTAATTTCGTCTATAGCTGACCATGCCAGTAATGGTTGCTAAGGATAAATGTAGATTTTAAGAGCTAAAACTGGTCAAGCCTTATCTTCGATCTACTATGACCGATGGAAGGCTGTCGTCGTTCGCAATATTATCCATAGAAAATGACATAGCCCGCAAGCCTGGCCTTTCTTCAACTGTGACAAACTTCACCCATGTAAACACCCAAGGTGAGCTAAGGGAATAGAGCCTGCCAGGAGTTATATATCGCCCACGAGTCTAATTTTGACCATTTAACATGAATGCATTTTATTTTACATTGTGGACTAACGGACATTCCATTATATATTACGTTATTGTTAAATTGTGCTCGTATGAATGCCAAAAATTTATGTTTTGACATATTATCTTTGCATGAACTGCATTTTTTCCCACTATCTAATAATATACACTTAAAGTAAAAAATATAGAAATGAGGACTGGGGCGCACATTTTATGTTTTTCACCCCGGGCGCCGACTGTTGTAAGGCCGGTCCTGTTAGTAATAAACCTAGGGGTTCGATTTCCGAGTAGTGCCATGGGTATTTTTTATGAAAGGGGAATTCTCCCAACGGTCCCCAGGGTTTGGTTAATTAGGCTCAAGTTAGGTCTAAGACTCCCACTGACCCACACCTCCATATTCACTATGATCACATAATCTCATGTACGTGTAGACAGCCTCCTTAGGTGTACCCTGGGCAACTTTCTGTGCCATCAGAGCGGCTAAAAGTCTACACACACAAGGGACCGAACTAAATACTATATATATCCCGGTTAAAGATGCAATACAAAATAAAATAAAAACTCAATCTGAGATGATTGATGATCCCGAACTCTACTCAGAAGTTTGGAATAAATCTTAAAAAAAACGTGAATTATTCAACACTTCATAGCTTCCATAATGTTATATATATTGACATTTAAAATTCACCCTCCATCCCATTGCGGTTGCCTTTAAACGTGAATATTTGTTAGAGAACAAATTATATACTTTGGTTCAATGCTAATATATATATATATATATTCATATTTCATGATTGTGTAACTAATTAGGTGTAATTGTGTGTTACAGGACAACAGCCCAGGTCAGGAGATACTAGACACGGTGTTCAGACACCTGAATCTTCTGGAGACAGCCTACTTTGGCCTGCGGTACCTGGATGCCTCCAATCAGACGGTGAGACGAACATTGAAAAACCAATCATTGCTTACAATACAATCTGACAGATACGGGGAATTTTTATAGGGAGAAACTTATCTGTCAACTATAGTCCAAGTTTCATAGGAAGAACTTATCTTTCAACTACAGTCTAATTTTCATATAAAGGATCTTATCCGACAGCAAAAAAACGTTGCTAAATATATTTTATGTATTTATTTATACGTCAAATTAAGTGATCTGTAACTGTTATTTTATTACACAATATCATTTAATCAAAATAACTCTAATAACACAATAAGATTTGATCAATGTCGACCGCAAGAAAAAGTATGTTTGCATTTTCTAAAAGAAACCTCTTGTAAAAATTAGACTGTACCCGGTAACTTGGCACCCCGATGTAGATAAAATAGTCGCAAATAATTGTCACTGTCTTGTGCATTGTGTGTTGGGGTGAAAGGGTTTCGGAGTAAGTAAGGAAGGGTGGGTGATGGAATAATTGTGTCAATATATTACTACCCGACATATTAGCTCAATTGGTAGTGTGTCTGTTTACTGAGCTAAGGATCCCGGGTTCAATTCCTGGCATGGCCGAACCGTGGACTGGATTTTGTGTCTGTTCTACTCTTATGTTAGATTATAAGCCATATAAAGATTAGACAGGCCTAGCCAGCTGGTAGTGGAAAATATATGGCTTGAATAAAAATATAATCCAGTTCATAGGCTGGAAACAGTAATGGATGTAAAGCAAAGTTTCATACAGCAACCACGTAACACATTCCAAAGTAATAATAAAAAAAACTGTTATAGGCAACAAAGTCGAGGGTGACCCGGCGGTCTAGGGGTAAGGTGTTAGACTTCTGTGCTGGCGGCCGGGGTTCAATCCTTGGTCCCGGCACAAATTTATCTGATTACCAAACCCTTCCTTCACCTCTGACAAGACATATTGTGAATGTGAGGAATGCCAGGCCTCCACCGTGGTTCGGATTCCACGTTAAACTGTAGGTCCTCCATTTCATCTCACAATCACCCTACCATTACACATTAGCGTAAGTGCGTATAACCCGAACGGGTAATAATAATAATAATAATAATAACAAAGTCGAGCGTCTCTGTTTGGGTTTCCTATGTCGATGACTTTATCGTGACTTTCAAAAAGAGGAAAGGGGAACAGTTCCTATGTAAATGTAATGGTCCAGCCATGAATCACAGCATCGTCCCTCCGTCCCCTCCCCCCACGATACCTTGTTGTATAATTCACCAAGGCCCCCCCTCCCCGCCCGTTCATTGCGTATTCTTGGTGTCGCAGTCTAGAACGGAAACACGCACTCTGCGCATTCTCGCAGCGCAGATACAGGTGCGAGCACTGCCACCTGNGTTGTACACACACACGTTTATCTCTCGCCCCCCCCCCTCTACCCCCTTATCCTCTCGTGTTGATTATATGGGCATTTTTTCAAGCTTGTTTCTTTTACTTATACCTAAATTAAGTTTTCATAAGAAACTCCTTTTAGAAAATACAAACTCTTTTATTTTTCGTTCAAAATTGAGCATATTTTATTATTTTGTTGGTGTTATTTGATTGGTACAATCCAAGGTATTGATAATATATTTCAAAAGCAGCAGGTTCATATCCCATGACAACATTCGTGTTAATATATGTATAAAATATAATAATTTGAATAAGTTATACATTATAGCCCATATTAATCAAAATAAATAATTGAATATTTAACAAGAGTTTAATATTAAATATTAAATCTTATATTAAATACATAAAATAGTAGGCCTACATATATAATATTAAATACATAAAATAGTACATACTATATATAAACTCTTTATATTAGTAAATATATTCAAGATAATCATATAATTGAACGTTTCTTTCTGTCAAATAAGGTTCTTCCTATTAAAATTAGACTGTATTATTTATCTATGGGTCTTTTGCTGCTTATGCTTAACACACGTACACTTTTATTTTAACCTAAGGAAGCAAGATCAATTTGGTAAATTTTAAGAAAACAATTTAGAGTTTGCCAAGAGAGATAAAAAAATATCATAAACAGCATACAACCTCTGATTTTTCTTTCAGTGTTCAACCTGTGTGGATTTGAATACTACCTTCTGGAGAGCGCAGGTGTAGTTTCTATTAATTAACCTTCGCATATTGAGATGTGTTGACTAAGCAGTCAACAGCTTTGTGTTAAATGTATTACTAGACAGTAAGCAAGTCCATTTAAAAATAATACGACATTCAGAACGTTTACTAAATCTTTGAAATAGCTATTAATTCACTCGTTAATGTATGTTTTGACAAGTATTGTCATTTTCGACGGATGCAGCCGACGTGTTTTTATATTTAAAGAGTCACACACACCGGTGGCCACAAAAGCTAAGGCGTAAAGTAGACTAGTTTTCCCGTGAAGGGAAAGTACATGTTCGAGTCTGAGGGTGGTTTTCATACAGGACTTATCTTTATAGTTGTCCTATCTTCTACCCACATTAATGCGGGTGCAGTTCTGAAAAGCCACCCTTCAAATGAAGTCGGAAATAACTCTTGTAGCTATTAAACGCATTGATCAAAGAACAAACTAATTCGTCTAATTTGCGATAAGTGTCCTTGGAGGTGTTGATAAAGAGTAGAAGAACTTGTATAATAGCTCGGTTATTGACATGATATTGACGGGTGGCGTCACGCATAATCTGTCAGTAAACGTTTCTCTGTAATACACACCTAAGGGTCCTGGACGCGATTCCCGGTAGCATCAAAATATATCACTGTTAAATAGATTTTTTTACCATGCATTTTCTAAACTAATTAATTACATAAGAACACTTTACTTACAAACGGACTTGATTCTTTAACCGGTCACTGTGAAAGGGAAAGCGGAAATTTCACAAATTATTTATATATATTTTTAAATCAAATTCGGGACCCTTGATTTAATAGGCAGACGCTTTACCGACTGAGCTAAAATGTCGAACTTTTTTTTTGTCACGGGGTAAATAATTAATGGTCTTTGGTTTGGTTGCTGTGTATGTTTGAGGATGAAATTAGTATGTATTGGTAATAATATCCAGTATATGGGCACAAAAGCTATCAAATAAAAACAAGTGACGGATGTGTGTGCGTGTTTGTACAAGGAGGACGGTTAGAATGGAGTTTTCGACTTCCTGCGCTACCAACTGTTTGCTTTCCAACCGTTGGCGCGAGGAAGGAGTAGGAGGGAATAATTTGGGTGAGGTTTGGGCAGGGAAAAGGAGGGTGGGAGGGGTGGAATCATTGCACCGGAAGTGAGCAGTGGAAGCTAACAGGTGGGCGGGGTGGTGTCCTTGTAGCACCTGTAACATGCTGGTAGATAAGGGAGGGGAGGTATTGTTAATGGTTCAGTAACCAGGTAGATACATGATTAAAAAAAGTGTTGTGTGTGGAGGTTTGGTACGACCGAACAAGCGTTACATTAATTTGCAGTCATTTGCACGCCCCTTTTTGTATGTTCTAATGAGCTTGTTAACTTCACCACCATGGTGGTGAATGGGAACAATATCCTGGGGATAGTTAGGTTAGCCTTTTCTCCCATCACACACCCCAACCCATCCCCTTAGCTAGAGTGGTCCGCCACAAGTCTAAAACGCTTTGACTCGATTCCAGGTGATGCTTTTTTTTAGCTACTCGTCTTACTACCCTTTCAGGTTAAACAACTATGTACTAATTACTCTAATGTGTTAGGAATGAGCTAGGTTGAATGTAGAAAAAGAGTATCCGCATTTGCGCGAAAGGAAAGTGGAAACAAATTTAGGAGATACCACCCTCAGTGGACCCAATAGGAATTCGAACCTTTATCTCCCCGTCATCGACAGTCTAGTCTATTGTGGGAATGACGCCTTTAGACCAATCGGTCACTAAAGCGGGTAACGTGTACGTTTTAACACAGGGGTTAATAGTTACTTAATTAAAGGTGTAAGGATGCGAAAGGTGTAGGCTATTAGAGAAAATGAATGTATAACTTTAGGATGAAGGGAGCTAGAAAACACCTTTAGTTGGTGCCGCGTCTTAGTCCCCGTCTGGAATAGCTGAATATTTACACTGATGGGGTAGCGACGAAGAAGGTATAGTTGAGGAACTAATATATCCGCACTTCCGAGGTGGGAAGAGTGGGAAACCACTTAGTAAAACCTACTCTCAGTTCACCTGAACGTAACTAGAACCTTTACCTCCACACTTAACGCCAATCCAGTATATTGAGAAAGGACGGCTAAATCAGGGTCTGGCAACCTTTTTGATATCACGGGCCGTACTGTTCTAAAACAAAATGTTGTTGGGCCGGTTTGAAGAAAAATATCGAGCAACAAATATCTTAACTTTATATTTCTACTATATGGCCTATATTAGACCTATTTTTCTGTTTAAATGATTACAATTGCTTATTTTCTAAATATTTAGCGTGCTAGATAAATTGAGTGGGCTTGTGGTATACGGCCCGGGGACTGTAGGTTGCCGACCATTGCCTTAGACCAGTGGCTTCCAAATTTTGTTGAGTCACCACCTTGGTTCCAAAACCTCATGCCCAGTGCCCCCTATCCTTTACTCTAAAAAATCAATATTCATAATAGTGGTTTTCAACAACCCACTATGAATAAAATAGCAATAAAATTCAAGGATGGAACCATTATTAATTGAATATTTATTCAAAATTAAAATATATTGTTTAAGTATATTTACTAAACATGATTGATGATCTCAATCCAGTGATAATCTTCTCAAAGTTATTAAATACTACATATTATTAGATACCACATATAGTAACTAGGTAGAGTACTTCACTATTCTGTATATTCTTAATATTATGGATGGGCTTGATGAAATTATACTAATTTCCCATTGTCTGGCTTAATGTTACTTAACATGAGTCTTAAATCACCACACTTAGTAATCTTGAGTAGATTTCTTTGTTTGGATAGAAGTAGACTAACCACAATAAAGCCACGTTCCACCCAATACAATGTTGGAAGTGCATTCAGGAGCCTCTTAACCACTCTCCATAATGCAGGATAGCGATCAGGAATTCATTTCTGCAACCAAACCTCCTGGTACAATTTCTTAAACTTTCGCCCCAGCTAAATACCACTTTGTAGGTCAATTAGTTATTCCTCCAATGCTCCAACTTCTTCAATATCGTAAAATTGACTTAATACCAAGTTTGGAATTTCCATCATTACAATATCTTTGAATCGATCAGACATATCTTCATGCAGCATATTCAAATAGTCACAAAAAACTTGCAAATCGTCATCTTTTATCCCGACTTTCTTTTCTAGCTCCAACAAGCTCGGAAATTGGTATAGCTCGCGATGGCCTATTATGTGCGTCAGTATAGTTAATCTTGCAATAAATGAATATACGACAGATTTGGCTTTAATAAGATTGGTGTCATTGCCTTGCAACTGAAAATTCATTTCATTGAACTTAGCAAATAGCTCAGACAAATAAGCAATGCCATGTTTGATTTTTTTGAGATCATTACTGAGCAAAGCATACATGTCTTCAAAAGATTTCACAACAGTGTCAAAAAGGTTGTAAAAGCGTCTCAAACCATTTCTTTTAGATAGCCAATTAACTTCAGTGTGAATCATCAAACGTTCAAAGTCTGCATCATTTTCAGCACAGAGCTCCCGGAATAGTCGATCATTGAGAGCATGTGCTTTAATTTTATTCAATGCCGTAATTATTAACAGTGTGTAATGAATCGTGTAGGCGTCCACTGAGATTTTTTACAACCAGATGTTGGCGACGAATTACACAGTGAATGGTAACGATATTTGGCACTGATTTTTTCAAGTAAGCGACACACCCATGGTAGCGACCAGTCATTGATGTTGCTCCATCAGTTGCTCAAGCAAGTATGTTAGTAAGTAGAATTTCCTTTTCTTTGAAAAACTCCTCACCAACATGAAATATCGACTCTCCTTAGTATCGGTCTTTAGTTGCCTTGCAAATAACAACTCTTGAGTCAAACTCTCTTCTTTTATAAAAGGCACATAAGCGAGAAGTAAAGATCCATTGCCTGGCAAAGTTGACTCCTCCAGCTGTAATGCAACTTCTGTTGTTCTTAGTGTGTTTCACAGTAGATCTTCCACATTCCCAGCCATTTCATCTAGCGTCTTTGCGCTGAATTGTTGCTGAGTGAATCATCTTAGTTATGTCATGTGATGACTTGTGCTAAACCGTATTCAGAACCTCACTAACCGCTGGAAGGATGAGTTCTCCACCAATTGTGTGGGGCTTTCCAGACTTAGCAATCAACAATGAAATGTTGTATGATACACGCAAACCATCAGTTTGTTGTTGTGAACTATCGCAAAACATGTTTAACTATGTTGGCCGCTTTTGAAACTTTTAATGAAGTGATTGAAAAAAAGTTAAGTTACTATCTGCATTGTCAGGATGTGTCTTCTTTAAATGTTCAATGAGTCTGGAAGGCTACATGGCATCATTAGAAAATACCTTTTCCCATAACAGGTACTTTGGCAGCTGCTGGTTTGTTGATGCAGGTATAAATCCGTACTTAAGATATTCCACACTATATTGTCTATATTTATTTTTGGATTTTTCTGATTCTGTTATTTCTATTCTAAAAAAATATTTGTAGGCCTATATTTAAAAACGTGTTTTTCAGTTGCCTACTTAAGAAATTTACTGCCATAAAATTAAATTTGTTTTCAATAGTATATGTATGAATAATTATTAACTTGAAAAAATAAGAATAATTCAGAGTTATATTTATTTTCGTTTTTTATATATTTAAAAAAATGATTTTGCTATACAGTTATTTATGTACACATTTTGTAAGTTAATATTAAATACAAATTTGAGCTCTCTATTAGGCATTGGTACTGAATTAAATCTTAAATCTCCATTAAAACTTTTAATATTGAGTAGGCTGCAACAAAAATAACACGTTTGTAACGTCTAATCTCGATTTATAATCAACATGTTGAATAATTGAAAACACAGGAAAATAAGTATCACACTCAATACTATTTTTTTCAGGACTTAACAGTAAAACCTTGAGGAGACAACAAAGAAACAAGAACACAGCACGGCACTTTCTCAAAATGTGATATACTGTTATGAATACAGTAGCCCCATGGCTTCTTTGGTGCTGACTGACAGCTTTGAAAAGTTACCAGGCCAAATTATGTATCCCTACGCCGAACTAAATGATCTGCAACAACATGTGTTTATCAGCTGTCACTTCTGACAGTCAACATTTAGGTATATACCTAAATGTTGACTGTCAGAAGTCAGCTGTGAGCTGTCAGTCAGCACCAAATAAGTCATGGGGCTTCTGTAGCTCTGGTGACGTGGCCTATAGAATGAAGGGAGAACGTGTGACGTAGTCTCGGGGAGGGGGTTAGAACGTATGATGTGGCCTAGAGAATGAAGGGAGAACGTGTGACGTAGTCTCGGGGAGGGGGTTAGAACGTATGATGTGGCCTAGAGAATGAAGGGAGAACGTGTGACGTAGTCTCGGGGAGGGGGTTAGAACGTATGATGTGGCCTAGAGAATGAAGGGAGAACGTGTGACGTAGTCTCGGGGAGGGGGTTAGAACGTATGATGTGGCCTAGAGAATGAAGGGAGAACGTGTGACGTAGTCTCGGGGAGGGGGTTAGAACGTATGATGTGGCCTAGAGAATGAAGGGAGAACGTGTGACGTAGTCTCGGGGAGGGGGTTAGAACGTATGATGTGGCCTAGAGAATGAAGGGAGAACGTGTGACGTAGTCTCGGGGAGGGGGTTAGAACGTATGATGTGGCCTAGAGAATGAAGGGAGAACGTGTGACGTAGTCTCGGGGAGGGGGTTAGAACGTATGATGTGGCCTAGAGAATGAAGGGAGAACGTGTGACGTAGTCTCGGGGAGGGGGTTAGAACGTATGATGTGGCCTAGAGAATGAAGGGAGAACGTGTGACGTAGTCTCGGGGAGGGGGTTAGAACGTATGATGTGGCCTAGAGAATGAGGGGAGAACGTGTGACGTAGTCTCGGGGAGGGGGCTAGAACGTATGATGTGGCCTAGAGAATGAAGAGAGAACGTGTGACGTAGTCTCGGGGAGGGGGTGAGAACGCATGACGTGGGCTAGAGAATTGAGGGTATAAGCCTAACATGACCTTGGAAAAGGAGGAATAAACTTTAAGCAAGGAAAATATAAATAAACAACACACTCGGAAAATAGCATCTTGAGTGCCCCTCTACCACCCTTTGGCCTCTTAGCGCCCCCTTGCAAATTAGCGCCCCCCTGTGCAATCCCACCACCCACTCTGGGAACTGCTGCCTTAGACCGTGCGATCCCCTATGTGGGTGACATAAATCAGAACCCTGTACTCGCCTTCAAAGGCGACCAATTGCAATATTACTCAAAGGGTTCTTTTACACTAGATGGGGTATGTCAACAATATTCAAGTGTTTTCATTGCATTCTAGCGAAAATAGTCATACCTAAGTTGTGCATACACACTACCCGAATTGAGCTTCGGAACTGGGCAGAACCGTTCATTGTTGTTGATCCAGTTCATTTACATAGCTCAATAGTTCAATCGTTCGCGTATTACAACTTGTAGCTTAGTCAGTCGTACTCGAACTACAACTTGTAAGTTAGTTCAGTGGAGAGTAAATTAATAGTAGTTCAGTCGTTCTCAAGCTCATAAGCTCTAAATAGTAGTGTGCAGAGAGAGATGCTCTGGTTTAATTGGTCATTTTAACTTTGTTTCTGATACCTACAGTAGTCCCATGGCTTCTTTGGTGCTGACTGACAGCTTTAAATAGTTATCAGACCAAATTACATATCCCTACGCCGAATTAGATGATCTGCAAAAACGTGTGTTTAGCAGCTGTCACTTATGACGGTCAAAATTTAGGTATATACCTAAATGTTGACTCTCAGAAGTCAGCTGTGAACTCTCAGTCAGCACCAAAGAAGCCATGGGGCTAGTATAGATCGGCTAAAGATTGTTTATGGTCACATAAACTTGTAGTTTACTTAAAATTAAATCACTTCCATAAGGTGAACTAGTTCATCTAATTCATTTGTAAGAATCGTTCAATCTGAACTATTTGTTAGGGAACGTTGGACGCGTCAACGCGGGGGGGAAGACGAGTGTGAAGAAACTTTTGAGTTCAGACTAGATGAACGCACTGCAATGCAACACACTCGTTGTAAACGTGTTTCCTGATACGAAGGAGTATGCCAACTTGACATAATTAGAATCAACGTAAAGCTACACACACAACGTAAATTATCTGGTATGTACAGTAGCCTCATTACTTCTTTGGTGCTGACTGACAGCTTTCAAAAGTTACCAGGCCAAATTATGTATCCCTACGCCGAACCATATTATCTGCAAAAACATGTGTTTAGCAGCTGTCACTTCTGACAGTAAAAATTTAGTTATTTACCTAAATGGTGTCTGTCATAAGTCAGCTGTAAGCTGTCAGTCAGCACCAAAGAAGCCACAGGGCTACTGTATTACAGTTAGTAACCGTTGAAAGTGAGGCCTGGTTTCGAATTTCTTCAGTTACATTAAGGGTAGTTTTCTTAACGGAACCTTCTCGTCGAGTTTCTCACCTACTATTCATACAGATGCAAATTCATTCCCTCTGAGAATGCCTCATCATCCTTTCCCTTTTATTAAGTTGTTCATAGCCCGCGTCTGCCTATCAACACAATTATGACGTAACTTAAAGGTTCTACTTGTGTTTTTAGATGGAAATCCTCACAATGCACTTAACGTAAGCATTTTCCAGAGGATTACTTTCACGTAACGTTTGGATAAGTTAAGTGTACCAGCCAATCATGTTTCGAACAACGTCAACATGACTATTCAATACTTGTATTTTTGTTTAATATATGCAGACACCGTCTTCGGTGTAGTCCGCGTCTCGCTAACACCAACACATAGTGGCATCTCTTTCAATTCTATTTTGTAGCTTTGTAAAGTTATGTTTCGAATACTTGTGCCGCTTCGGTCAGCGAGAATGTTTCGGCCACACGGATTAAAATACAATGGCTTGTGTCGTTTATTGAAACCACTTCTTAATTCTGTCAAAGCTTATGCTTCCTTTCTTTCTTCACATACAACCACCCTTTATCATATCAATAAGAAAGAGCAGGAAGAAAACTACGAAACTTCTAATCTCTAGGTAAAGAGGAAAGTTCGCTTATAGTTCTGCTGGGAGCTTACACATAATTACTGTATTTTCTGCTGGGAGCCTATACATAGTGTATTTTCTGTTAGGAGCCTATACATAATTACTCTATTTTTTAGAGGAAGGCTAAAAATCAATAGAATTGTTATCAATCCTAATTTCACAGCTCAGCAAATATTCTTAAAAATTCGTTGAAAATTAGCTAATGGTTACATTTTCCCACATCTATTTCTATTAATAAAACTCAAATTATAGGGTTGTTAAGAAAAAAGAACCCTGTTGGAATCTTTTGGCTTTATTTTGACAGGAAATATATTTTGAAATAACGCATCGCAAAACTAAATATTGCGTTAAGATGGTTTTCCACCACAACGACACACTTGCGGCTGAAAACAGAAACAGAAACTAGTTTTTAGAAACTAAACTGAAACTATGTTTACACCAAACCGACCGACTCCGACTAAAAATAGGTTGCAGTTTTACCTCAGTAAACCCGACTGGGCTCGAATCATGGCCTCTCCGTCATCAGTAGGCCACTGAAGCGGATTCTAGTCAATTTTATTTAATGCAAGTTAAACAAGATGAAAATTTTAAAAGTAGATGAGTAAGTGAAAATTGTACTTACTTTTAAATGCAGAAAACACTTTCACTTTACAAAACACTTCAAAGCCGGTCCCACACTATTAGCGAATGCTAACGAATGTTCGTGTATCGGATGACTGTCCGAGTAGTGTGGGAGGTGCATTAATGGAGAATGACAAATGTTCAGTCGAATATTTGGCATTAGAAGGGTTTAGCCTTGGGAGCGGTCTCTTGACACGAATCAAAGGAAGCTAATGTTCGCCACTGGAGTCTCGGAGAACGTTATAAACGCTCCCACAATACACTTCAGTCATTCTTGTCTTCTGGTTGAGTACACACTGGGCATTGTACTAGTTCTATCATATTGTGACTATTGTAGAATTGTCAGGTTCATTCACTTAATGCACAACTATTTATTTACACAATACAGTATATTGTAGTGTACCATATAATGTAACATTAAATACTAGTTTTATTTAATAAGCTGATAACTGTTTTGATAACACCAAATAGCTATGCCGACCTTTTTTTGGTTTGGTCTTTATCTTATTGAAAGCTACCATCCACCACCTCCTTTTTCTTTTAGGTTTTCTGGACTTATCACGCTGCGACAGCAATACACTCGATAGTTAATTAATGCAGCAGCAACAGAAGCGATGTCATCACTTGCGTGGTCCATAGAGCATTGGCTGTCGACTAACACCGAAATGAATGATTTGATCGAATATTCGGGGTAGACTTTCTCGAGGTGAGGTCCACAGAAGGCGAATATTCGTATAGGTTTCATGACAGAATTGAGTTCGTCCGTTTTTGCGAATAGTATGGGACCGGCTTACCCCGAACGAAACACGTACCATACGGTTCGACACCTGGCAGGACGATGTATATAGAGGAAGGTTTCATGTAAAACTTTTACTGCGGTGTTTCCAAAAACTCGGAAACCTTTTGATATTTTCCGCCTCGGGTCAGGACTTCCAGATGTTGACAAAAAAACGTCGCTTGAGACTCAGAGTTTGTAAACATTTACATTACGTTACATTTAGTGAATCCATATCGTACCCTCTTTACCTTACGTAAACGTTAAGTTGGCTGGAATCCAGCATTGGATGTTGGCTTGACGACTGTATATTGTGTCTGTTGTAATATTTGACTGGTTTGTAAGTCTTGTTATGATATAATCAATGTATTCAGAAAGTGAACGTTATAATACACACTCAAATAAAAAAAAGCTAATAACCTTTCTGTTGAAAGTAAGGCTATAAAATTAAAATTATCTACATTTCAACATAAATAGTCGCTATATTCACGTGACGTCAGTAAATAATAAATGCTGTGCAATTGCATCATGAGTAGTAACCACCGTTACAGTGTCTGTCGCATTATGGATACATATTTGAAACATAATTCACATAATTATAGCCAGTATATTCCCACCATCCCGTGCGGAAACATGCTGGTTAGTTAAAACTGTTCATTTGTAATTACGATAATGATAGTATTTTACGACAAACCGCAATTATAATATAGACTGTCAGTAATGGTACTACATGAATTTGATTTGGTTCACGTTTATTGTTTGGGAGGAAATTAATTTTGAATTTGTTAATGTATTTCCAAATACGTAACCCTAAAATATGACGCATTACTTACGCTGGCTGTTATTGGTTGACAGAGAGAGGGAAGTGGGTATCAAGAGGGAGGGGGGGGGGGGTGCTTGTTCACAAGCTAAAACGTATCAATACAGTATTATCCGTCCAGAGGTTAATAAACCTAGTGTATGGTGCCAATCTTTATTAGTTTATCTAGCTTTTAAAAACAATATTCATTTGTAAAGGAACAATTATTTGTAATGTCTTTTTTTAAGTTTCTTAGTATTTTGTATCTCTTATTCTTACCCTTATTAATAATATTTTCTAGGTGACAGTTATATTAAGTGCTGGTGTCCCTATCATTAGCTAATAATGATTGTTTATTTATCATTGTAATGTTGTTAATTGTTCTATTCTTGCCAGTAGCTAATAACATTTTTTTAGGTGGCTATGTGGCCATGTTGCTACCATTAGCTAACAACGTTTTTTTAGATGTCATAGATATTTAGTGTTTGTATTCTTATTAGTAGCTAATAATGGTTTCTTAGATTTTTATAGCACCGCTTCTTACTACCCGTTCAGGTTATATGCCTATATAATAATTACTCTTATGTGAAAGGAGAGTGGAAAGTCATTTCGGAAAGACCCCCCTCGGTACACTAGACTGGGATCGAACTTCAATCTTCCCGTCATCGGCAATCTAGTTTATTACGAGAGTGACGCTTTAGACCATGTAGCCACCAAAGCGTTTTTTTTAAATATGGTGTGGTAATGTTTTTGTCGCTGTATTCTTACCAACAACTAGTAATTTATTTTCTCATTGTCATAGTAATATTTAGTACTTAATTTAAAACCAAGGTGAGCTCTTTAAAATAATTCTAAGCAAACGCACTCTCAAACTTTAATCGGTTAGTTTGCCAATTATTGAAAGGTAACGGACTCAATTTCACAGTGATACATTTTCTGTCCTCGACGGGGATTGAACCTTTAGATAAGTAAATAGACGCGAATACCGGCTAGGCCAAGATGTCAGACTTTGTTACCATTGGCGTTCATTACAAATGAAGGTTGTTAGCTTCTGGGACTGCACTTTTAGTGAACTACGAATCTATTGGGACGCCAACAATGTTTCTGCAGCCAGCAAATACAAGATTTTAACCACGCATTGATTTGGCTCTACTAACTCCGAGNTACTAACTCCGAGTAGATCTCGCTTGTCTTGGGATAAATTGTTCGCCTCAGGACCTGATATTCGTTGTCGACGGATTTTTCTTGAGCGATAAAAAATCCTTAGCACAATTTTCTTCGGGGTGTAAGTAAATCCGTCGGTCACATGTTCATGGTGGTTACAGACAGGGAAAACGCAAAACCTGTAAAAGTCAGGGAATTTTTGGATGACAGGGAAAACAGGGAAATATTAGGGAATTTAACTAAAAATAAGGAAAAGTCAGGATAAAAGCATATGTCTAAAATATCCCCTTAATTTCACAACCAAACATTAAAATAAAAGTTAATAATACCTAAATAAAATAATATTTTATTTCTTTAATTAACTGATAAAATCGTTTATGTTTAGTAGATACAATTTTTTTAAAATATGTGATCAATAATAAATAAACTAAGTCATCATCCACCATTAAAACTGGAAAAAGTCAGAGAAAATTGAAAAATATTGCCTGGAAAACCTGGAAAAGTCAGGGAATTTTGTAAAATATGTTTTGTAGCCACCTTGATGTTGATTGTGGTATGTAAAATAACCCTGGAAGGCAAAATTGGTAGGATCTTTCGCTCTCGATCATATAAATTCTCATGTGCTGATATGATTATTCGGTTCACAAATTGCATGGTAAATACTTCAAATAAGTGAAATAAAATAACTATCTTCAAGGAAGTTTGCAAGTCTAAATTACAATGCTTAGATGATATTGACACTTGCCGAGCTCTCAACGAGACATATCTTTAAATAATAAAAAATATGTTTAAGGGGTATTTAATACGTACCTACCTACCAGTATCGATGTTCACATGGTTTCAGGCGTCAGTCTCGCAATAGACTGGACTGTCGATGACGGGGAGATCGGAGATTGAATTCCGTTCGGTTGTAATGAGGATGTGTTTCCTAAACTGATTTCCACTCTCCCTTCACGTAAATGCAGGTACATATCCTCTAAATTAAACCGTTCTGATCCCTAGCACAGTATCTTAATTAGTACATATGTTTATAGTCCAAACGGGTAGTAAGACGCAGTGCAAAAAAACTTTCGCCTATTTATACGTCAAGTCATTTGATATGCATCTGTCACTTTTGGTGTATATCATTAATATCTATAAAATAACATTATAAAATGTTATATCATTGTTTACCGAAGAGCTATTTCTAAATGTTTCTCCATCCCAACATCCTACTATACATATCCTTTTGAGTTGTTAATCCTCTATATTATAGTGCAGGTCCGGGAAAATACCAACCAAACAAGTTTGCATATTGGCTAGAGACGCAACCAAAACAGAAAAACAAATGAGAACAAAATAAAATAATACTTCTCTCCCTCATCAAAATGCTAAACCGCAGTGGTCGCTACCACTTAAATGCCTTGACCCGGATGTGAACTCGCGATCACGGGTTGAAGGTAAGAGTAGCAGTCATGTCGAGGTTGAGGAACTTTGACAAAACAAACCGTGATTAATGTGTTTCGTAGTTATTTGCATCGCCACTGAATATATCGGGACTCAACATCTAGAACCATACACTGTTCTAGTCACACCCCGCTCTAACGTGAATCTTTTGATCCAAGCCCGTACTATGCTCTAACGTGAATCTCTTGATACAAACCCGTACTATGCTCTAACGTGCATCTTTTGATCCAAATCCGTATTATGCTCTAACGTGCATCTTTTGAACCAAACCCGTACTATGCTCTAACGTGCATCTTTTGATACAAACCCGTACCATACTCTAACGTGCCTCTTCTGTTATAAGTCCTCATTCTGCTCTAACATGCATTTTTTGATCCAAACCCGTACTATGCTCTAACGTTCATCTTTTGATCCAAATCCTTACTATGCTCTAACGTACATCTTTTGATCCAAACCCGTACTATTTTCTAACGTGCCTCTTTTGATCCAAATCCGTACTATGCTCTAAAGTGCATCTTTTGATCCAAATCCGTACTATGCTCTAACGTGCATCTTTTGATCCAAGTCCTCATTCTGCTCTAAGTCTGCTCTTTATACACTTTACACTTAAGTTACCGTCAGGCTAATAATCTACCGAGAGATGACGAGCATGAAGAATGGTCCTGACTGCTCTCTTCTCAGTCCATAGTATAGCAATAGTCCAAACAAAACCCATGCATGGCAAGTAACCAACTTACGGCACCGAAAGATGATGAGTCTCCTCCCACGCATCGCTCCAGGGCTACCAAACGTCTAGACGCGGAGCTTTCCCTCCGCCGCGATGTGTTTTTTTTTTCTATCGGGGGAGCGGTGAACATTCCCCTTTTACTCTGCTCAGCATGATGGGAATCTTCTTGAATAGCTCTGTGGCAAACTGGAGTCCAATTTTCATTGGAAGGTCCTTTTAGGGGAAAATATTAACATATTGGTTCATGTCGACATTATTAACATTTTACTATTATATTAGTACCTATTATTTTATAGGTATTTATAATATTTAACAAAAGTGACATCGGCAGGCCAAATGACTCGACGTATGAATAACTTTTCTGGATGTTAGTTAAGGTCCTTCTTATAAAATTGGACTGTAAGTCCTACTTTTTTCTTGGAAGTTCAAATACGGTTGTTCACAAAAGATACGTAATAAAAATTGACCCACCGAAGGTGATTACACAGAATATCTCGCAATATAGACTTCTCTGGACTCTAATCCTGCTCGTGTGTACCGAGAGTAGTTTTTTATAAAGGCTTTTCCACTCCACACAAATGTGGGTACATTTAATCTATATTCTACCTACCTTGTTACTCTTCCACTAATGCAAATATTCTGACAACCCTGAGGGGTAGTAAGACAGAAAGCAACTCGTAAGGTTTGTGAAACGAAATAATTTAAATTCTCGGGTAACTCCACGAAATAGCTTGGATGAAATTATATAAACTGTTACACAAACATCGAGAAAAACTGACTATTTCTGTCACAATTCAAAGACCTCCACGAAAAAATAAATATAGACTTAATATGTTGTCTTGTAGCTAAGAAACTATAGAATTTATAAAAATATATTTCAAATAAAAGATTTTAATATCGATAGTATTGCAACTTTACAGTGATAAGTTATTTTGTATCTCAAATGGTCGTGTAGATACGTTCAAAATAGGAAATTTATTCTCATGTAAGCTACCCTCAAAGTAATTTTAATGAGAAAATAAGAATTGCCATTCTATTATATTATTTAACAGTGTCTAGATAGAAAATCTAATCAAAATAGTTTGAGTGTATTTCGGGAAAATATTATCCTCTTTTTTAGACCTTCAGAAAACTACCCTTAATTTAGGGTTATACATCCATAATTCCATTATAATTCCAAAAACACTTGAGGGGAACCTCATAAAAACCCTATATACAAAGTATTTGACCGTTTGGTAAATCGGTTTCGGTTCTAGTCATAGATGGAAATAGATGGTACCACGAGGACAACGCTATCAGAGAGTCATGCAACGTCGACATTTAAAGCCTGTGGTACACGGGGTTAGTTTACTGGCCGATAGTAAAACCTGCTTTAACTAGCAAGACCGACTAGCGGCTAGTAGCTCTGACACACGAGGCTAGTTAAACTAGTGGCGAGCACAGTATTTTTGCTGGTTGGCTGGTTGTTTGTATTAAAATGTTGTCTGTTGTGGTAAGACGTGATGTATAGATTTTTGAGACGCTTGTTGTGGCACAAACGTTATTTCTCGGGTTTCACGCTGGGAAAGTTGAGAGCTAGTTGCGAGTCGGTCACGTGACCCTTGTACTGTCGACTAGCACTAGTAAAGTTAAACATACTCAACTTGACTAACCGTAATAAAAACATTTGCCAGCGAGTACTACTGACCGCTAGTTGGTTCACATAACGCTGATTTGTTGTTTTTACTAGCACCTAGTAGACTAATCTCGTGTAACACAGGCCCTATCAAAATTTCGAGCACGATTTTTTTTTAAGATCGCAATACTTCTCTCTTCGAGGCATCGAGATAAACTTAAAATAAAAGGACACTTAATGTGTTTTTTTATTATTACATTTTGTTTTAAGTGTTCAATCTCTTGCCAATTAAAACGATTTGACCTTTAGAAACATGGGGTGGAGGGTAAATTTTAAGGAATCATACTTACCAGTAGTGGGATTCGTCCGGTTCGGACAAACCTGTTTCTAAAATTTCCCAGATTCACCGAACCGGTCCTTAATATTTTCGAATCGGCTGCTATTCACGTTGCAGTCATGGATTTTATTTCGTAGTAATTTACCACATTAGCAAAATTTGAGGAAGAAATTTAATATCGACCTTGGCCTTATTGACTGAGTAATCGATACTCATCATTAATATCGATCCACTAGGGACAAATAACCTAAGTATTTTTTATATCAATTCTCTTAGTTCTGGGCGCTAGAATTGCAAGCACTCGCGTTTTTACGTTATAGTTTTAATTTCTAACAGTGGAGTGGCACGTTTATATTATTCTTTTATCCATAGACCATAGCCCAGCTTTTGGCGTGTTGGGAAATCAGCGTTGACAGCCTTATTATCTGGGTACTACTTTTGATATAATTTCAGCACCTGCACAATCCAATAATGGCAGATTTCCTCTAAAGTAATATCCTAGGGCTATACTACAAATAAACAATATACTGCATTAATTATGGTTATAATATAAAAATAGGTAAATTAATCAATACTGCGAACGTAAAAGCTAGTATTACCACTTGTTTACTAAACGCTCGTTATTTTTTATTTTTTTAACGTATAATTCTAGTAACAACATTTTATATGAAAGTTTCCATTCCTTATCTTAAATGATTGGATCTCAACTCCTTATTGACGGGAGGATTAGCATCAAATTTCTAGAGGCCACATGTTTTGGTGCAATTTACCTCATTATCAGGCCTAATTACTGGAATTCAGGTGTTTATCCAGATATGTACATAGTTCACTATGCAAAACTCCGGATCAACACCTGAATTCCAGTAATGCAGTCACTTTTCCAGTTGTCTGATAGGGCTCTCTTATAAAAATGGGATTGTAGCCTGAACGCATTTTTTTATATACACATTATTTTAATTTAATTTTAACCTATTATTTTCATGCATGGTATGGTAGATTATAGAAGTAAAACGAAAAGTTTTATCTTATATTTTAAC
The DNA here is from genome assembly GCA_902141385.1 of Timema californicum. Taxonomy (NCBI): domain Eukaryota; kingdom Metazoa; phylum Arthropoda; class Insecta; order Phasmatodea; family Timematidae; genus Timema; species Timema californicum. Next base: position 48,877 of record CABFOW010000338.1, on the reverse strand, counting down.
ATCAAACGTATACGAAACAGTATTTTTTTTAATTGGATACTACTGGCCACGAAACGGTGAAGAAGGAAAAAATCAAGCCCTTATGTTTCCATTTGGTGGCATATGTGTGTTCTGTGATTGGTCGAGACCCGTATATTAATTCAAAAGCCATGAGGCAATCCAGTTCAACACATGAGTACTTTTTTTAAAAGATAATAATAGGGCTGTATTCTGGTAGACACGAATTAATTAGTTAATACTCACTAATATATTATAATTATTCTTAAAATTACACATTAAGACAAGTTTTGACTTTCAACGACCTAAACTATTTACTGGAAGATCATATTGACAAAATGGTAAGATAATGCACCAAAACTCGTTTGCAGAGAGAACAAAAAATCATAATTATTAAAATAAACATCCTCTAATCCACCCGCGCGTACCAGTGGGCATGCTGTCAAAATGTCAAACTCATTTAGTATGCTAAGCCGATGACGAGGAGATCTAGCTAGAAGTGAGGGTGATTGTTTCTCAAGTGTTTCACCAACATCGCATCATACAAATGCGGGAACATTTCCCCTAGATTATATTATTATTATTATTATTATTATCACATTCACAAGAAGTCTTGTCAGAGGTGAAGGAAGGGTTTGGTAATCAGATAAATCTGTTCCGGGACCGAGGATTGAACCCCAGCCGCCAGCATAGAAGTCTGACACCTACCCCTAGACCACCAGGTCACCAATCTCTAGATTATACCTTATTTAACCCTACCATACAAGCTTAATTGATAAATATGCTTAATTAATAAATATGATATGTGGTGTAGGAAAAATCCGGTGCATCCGGTTGGGAATCGAGTCCTTAACTCTCTTATTAAAGTCCACCAAACTACCCGTTCGTTCAACCATGATGGGTGATTATTCTGCCACTATCTGCGGGTAGTGACCATCGCATATCTGATACAATCATCGAGTTTGAAACAGTTTCTTTAAGGACTAGTAAAGCCTCTCTCTCTTATTTCGCCCGAGGAGGTAGGTAACCAAGCCTCTATTATTGAGTCATTCTACTCTGTAATAAAATTAATGTCCTGCTGTTGGTACAACGGTGCAGCTCTCTCGCTCTTTGAAACCTCGCGTGGTTTAGACTCATCTGCTTCGGACATGAATGTTTGTTGTACCTCCCCCTCCTCACATTCCCAACAACTGTCTGCAAGGAATCTCAACAGTAAATTATCAAGAAACTGAAAAATAGCTTCACGAATCGTCACATTGGTTTGGTGTTGCGTTTGTATTACAGAAAATATTTCACCCGATTCATATGGCCTACACTTATTTTATTTATTTTTATAATTTATTATTTAAAATAAGTGATTTTTACGTTTAAGTGTGAGCTGTTAATAAGGTAAATACAATTAATGTAGGCTAAGCTGTAAAAATACCATTAGGAGGACCTAGACGCAGATGGGAGGATAAAATTATAATGAACCTGGAAGAGAAAGGGTGTAAAAAGGTGGACTGGATAAAGCTAGGTACAGATAGGAATAGGGTGTAGTGAGGTGGACTGGATAAAGCTAGGTACAGATAGGAATAGGGTGTAGTGAGGTGGACTGGATATAACTAGGTAAAGATAGGAATAGGGTGTAGTAAGGTGGACTGGATATTGCTATCTCAATATAGGGATAGGGTGTAATGAGGTGGACNTAGATAGGATAGTAGTTTAAAACAAATTGTTTATTTGTGTGAATGTTCCGACCACCAAAAGTAGCAACATATCAACAAATGGGCTTGCAGATCATGTAGTTTGGTGAATGACTATATGGCAACTTTTCCTAGCTGTCAGATACCACCTCTCCTTCTGTGGATGGATATATATATGTGTGGATATATATATATGTGGATATATATATATATGTGGATATATATGTGTGGATATATATATATATATGTGGATATATATATATATATATGTGTGGATACATATATATGTGTGGATATATATATATATGTGGATATGTATATATATATGTGGATATGTATATATATATGTGTGGATATATATGTGCGTGTGTGGATATATATATATATAGATATATATATATATATATATATATATATATATATGGGTGTGTGTAATTTACCTACTAACACTATGTTGAATGAAAAAAAATTACAACAATTTCATCTATTTTTGAGTTTCATCAGAGGTGATTGTTTTTGGCAAGGTCAATAAGCTACTAGACAAATTGTTGTTGAAAGGAAATAATTCATTTACACCATGTTTCTGTGCAATTTGTAGCTATCACCATTGTCACCATGATGAATAGAGTGACTTTGATCTTACTAATTGATGTATCAACACAAAAAACTTAATTTGTTATAAAAAAATAAATGGTACGGAACTCCGGACGTACATTCTCGCTCTATTGTTTAAATATGGAGATATTTAGTCAAAACTCGTGATATATGTGAAATGAAATAATATATACTAGCAAACCCAAGAATATTTTGCACTATACCCATGTAAAACATTTTTTGAGTCCCGATTTTAAATTTTATAATTTTATTTTTAAAGAAATAATGTCCTCCCTCATTTGTATGTTTGGACCGATAAAAAAGATCAATATTGGGTCCACAAAGGTCAACACTTCGTATTAAAATTTCAACTTTCGGCTAAAATTTTCGACATTTTATTAGGCGTTTACATCTTTAAGTCGTCGCATAGCTATTAAGTTCCTCATTTATAAATTTTGACCAATAAAAAATGTAAATATTTACTATTGAGTCTAAAATGAAAGAGATATATAATTTTTGTACAAACATTTCTCCTAAGAGGTTTAAGGAACACCAAGATAATCTTTTTGAGAGACTTACTTATATTTAATTACTCTATGGCATTGGATAATTATTGCGTTAAAAATTAAGTAGTGTATCTTTACAACTAATGTCTCAAAAAATGGTATTAATATATTTGCCAATATCTAAGAAACTTTTAGTTTTATAAAAATATATTACAAATAAAAGTTTTTTATTTTAAATATTACTACAATTTTGCAATGATGAGTTATTCAGTATCTCAAATAGTTTCAGAGATACGGAAATTTCCGCTTCTGTAAAGTACCCTAAATGTCATTTTCATGGGGAAATTAAAATAGCCAGTTTATTTACAATATTAATCAACGCCTAGACACGAATTTTAATCAAAATCGTTAGAGCCGAATTTGAGATTTTTTTTTCATTAAACTACTCTTAATTTTGGGGTTGAAAAGATACTCAGACAGACGGCATCGCAAATACCACTTTTTAGGGTTCGTGGGGTCATGAGACGTCTATCAAAATTTCGGGTTAGATTTTTTTTACGTTCGCAATACTTTCAATTTAGTGTTCAAAAAGTTAAAATATATATATTTGCGTATAGCTTTAAAGTTATTTGTCTTATAAAACTATGTTTCGAATAAAATATTTGTATTATACGTAGATTTACATATTTACAATGATAAGTAATTTCATATCTCAAAAGAGTTTAGGAGATATAAAAAAAAATGAGAATTTACGCATAAGACCGGAGCCCTTAAAGCCATTTTTCCGAAATATTGAGAGTAGCCATTTTATTTGGAATATTTATGAATGTTTTGAAATTAATATAATCAAAATCGTTATAGTCGATTTGGAGAAAATTGACTTTTTTTCTTTGTACCCTTCAGTAAACTAGGCTTAATTTTAGGTTTAGATATCCAATTACAAAAATCTCTCGGGGCAACCCAATGAAAACCCTAAATACCAAGTTTTATCCTGATCGATAAAATAGTTGAGGCTCTAGTTGGAGGTACAGACAGACAGACAGACAGACAGACAGATGGAAATTCAAAAACAAATTTTAGGATTCAGGGGTCATGAAACGTCAAGATTCATCAAAATCTCGAGGTTGATTTTTTGACCATCACAATACTTTCTTTACCTGTAAGATAGCGAGAAAGTAAACCCCAAATAAGCCTTATTGTGACCTAGTTCCTTTCTGCACACACTGATTCAATTATAAATGCAATACAAACTAAAAAAATAGTATTAATTAAAATGTATAACCCGCTTCAGTTGCCGCGTGGTCTATCGCGCTATACTCCTGTTGGACTAGACTGCCGAAGGCGGGGAGGTTGGGGTTCGATCCCGGTTGGGTGCACTGAAGGTGGTTTTCCTGAATGGTTTTCCAGTCTTCCTCCACGCAAATGCGGGTGCATTTCCTCTAAATTAAGTCTCCCTAACCCATTAGTTTAATTAGTACATATAATAGACGTACATCCCGAACGGGTAATAAGACGTGGTGCCAACAAAATTAGTTAAAATGTATTAGTTGATATGCGAATGCTATCACCTGAAATGGTCTTGATACAGGAATCATACACAATTAAGCGGAATACGACAAACTGTAACCATAAATTGGGCTTAGGGCTTCAGAATTTACGCTCCTCCCTGGTTTGTCTCTTGGCCAGCGCAATAAACATTATAATTATGATGTATTTGAATGTAAATTTATCATTTGTTTATATGTTCCTGCTATTATTGCATTGACTGAGTTGAATTATTTACAAAGTTAGACTACTATTGGCTGAATCTGTCACTACTTTTCCGGCCGAGGTACCCAGGATCTAATATTTATTCAAGAGACACTTCCCGCCATCTCCTAAGACTCTTAAGGCGTTATTACTATTACAATTTTAAAGCATTGATTAATGAGATCATAAACTATTGGAATCCCACTCTCCATAATACCTCGCATCAAGTTTACGGTTTTAATATTAATCTCTCAGAATTACTCCTCAAGATAACTCAACTTTATACATTCCTTATAATATTCCAATCACTACTCATAATTTTTTAAATTTTATCAGGAAATAAGAAAATTCTGGTAGCTGAAGGAGGAGGGAGGGGATTGGCCGTATTGACGGTCTAAGTTCATTGACAAAAGAAATGGACCTTTCATAAGACAGAACACCTATTAATAAATATTCTGCTTCTTGTTCATGTAATACCTTCTTCAACAATGTAATACAATTATAATTGAACTGATTCAATGTAAAATCTGCAAATTGCCTACTCGGTCGTGAAATTAAGGAATTAAGAAATGCACGACACGTTCGTTCTGCTGTGCAGTCTCCAGAGTAACTCATTTAATCGACAATTTTGGTTAAGTTTAATAAGAGAAGGCGGAAGCCTTAATTTCACCATCACAACCATATTATTATTCTATAAATTTAAAAAATACACATAGACACGGGGATCTAACCCGAGACCTTTGGGTTAGTGCGCCAATTCTCATTCTTACAGTCGTCATTGCACTTGGCAGCAAAAAGCCTTACGGAGTTGGAAGTGGCTGAGCTATCTGATAGCTCGTGATCTTAATTGATTGCTCATATGTAGCTGACCATTTCCGCACGTCCATCACAGACTTTGCCTTAAAACATGAGTGAAGAATGACGCTGGGCACTTGTCGACTCCTAGATATCTCAGTGGTCAGAGCATTGGCGTACTAAGCCAAAAAATCCCGGGTTCGATTCTCGTGTCCAGTTGTAATTTTTCAATTTAAAGAAAACGATGATTGGATACGGCTCTAACCGTAATCAACAAATATAATAGTTTGTTCAAGTAATACATCATTGTCATCCAAGACCACCTTCCCGCGATCTCCTATGGAACAGGAAATATTTCTGAATGGTATTACAGTTCAGTCAGAAAGTGTCCATAGTCTCACGGGAGATAACGGAAAGTTTGTCTAGAAGTAGATAAAGATCTGGGTATCCCCAGTCTGTAGATGAGTGGTGAATTAACCTAAAATTCCTGGGATAAAATCCCTATCCAGAACACATATTTCGACTCATTCCTATCCTTTAGTAAGACATTTCCAGAATAAAATTTTATACATGTACACATCTATGGGTACGCAGTCTAAGTCGTCCATACTGTGGCTGGTTTTGGTGGTGATGAGGAACTTAGAGGTTGAATACTAAATGGTTTCCCAATCTCCAGTCACGCAAATGCGTATATATTTCCTCTAAATTATATTCTCTTAATCCCTAACCCATTGTTTTAGTTTTGTGGATAACCCAAAAGGTTGTGATGCACACAAAAATATATAGTTATTTAGCGCGATCCCTTTTCAGTTGACGTATCGTAATAATTAGGTAATAATAATCTACCAAATTGTGTTTTATCTGTGTTTCTATCTTTGTTTCAGCACTGGATGGACCCAGCTAAGAAGGTCGCGAAACAACTTAAAGGTAAGTTTGCATAGGGTGATTTCTTACCTTTAATCTATTTATTTATTTGAGGCGGTGCCTACTTAACGTGCACTTTTTGAACCGACCAATTATATAATCATACAATAATTTCTATGAGCGAGGGTGAAACGGCCTACCAATTTGGCCAGGAATGTGTTTTTCCATACCTTCCAGGATTCTTTTACATTCCACAATCGAAATGGGGCCGATGGCTTTACTTCTCCTCCGAAGGAAATTGTGCTACAGATTTTTATCGCTCAAGAAAAATCTGTCGACCCCGGATAGGCTTGAACCCACGATCAGCGGGTCCTGAGGCGAGCACTTTACCCCAATGCCACCGAGTTCGACCTTCCCTTCTATCGAAGAAAATAGTGGATAGACTCAAATCATCCTAAAATGAAACTTATCTGGCACTTTAAAATGAATAAAAATATTACATTCATGTATTTATACGCCAAGTGTGTATTGTAGCTGTTATTTTAGAGAGGATTATTTATTGTGTTACTTGGAGATTAATTATTTATTCAACCCATTGTCATTTATCGCTACTGTAGGTTTATTCTGTATACATGTTTCAAAAAGGTCAATATAATTATTATGATTCGAGTATAGTCGTTTGTTTCTTGTTCGTTTACAAGAAAATTCGCACTTCAGTGACAATATTGTCAATCAGGACCATGAACTATCTAATATAAAGGACTAACAAGAGGGTGAACTTTAAATAATTGTATTCGTAAGAAGTAAGTATGAACGATCACATTCAAGCAGCGAGGAGTGGGAGAAACAACCTTACTGCAGCCGGTTGAGGTCGAATATCGCCCTTCCAAATCAGAACTAGAAATGCAAATAAATCCGCCACAAGAAGGGTATCATTGGTACCATGTTACCGGAACTTCGAGGCCACCGAATCCGAGGTTCACAGACTAACCATTTTGTAGTAGATACAAAAAATATAATAATAAATTCAACTGCCCTGTCAGTGAAAATGTGTTATTTGAAAAACCCATATTGCTATGTTTGTAATAAAACCTTGTGAGCTTGTGTCTATAAAGCTTATAAAAGTAATTTATTTTTTTAAATTGGAATACATATTTTTTAATGTGTGCTTATCAGTGCGTTTATTTTTATTTTGTACGTTACCGATGACGGGGGACAGGGGGTGGGGTTAATAAGTTTAACCGGGAAATGTGTATAGTATTTAGTTCGGTCCCCTGTGTGTGTAGACATTTGCCGCTCTGGTGGCACAGAAAGTTGCCCAGGGTACACCTATGGAGGCTGTCTACGCGTCGTACTTACCATGAGATGATGTGATGATAGTGATTATACAGTTGTGGAGATAGGAGCGATCTTAAACCTAACTTAGACCTAATCAACCAAACCCTGGTGACCATTGGGATAGTTCCCCTTTCGGGGAAAATACCAAAGTTTCCAGCCGGGAATCGAACCCGGGACTCCTAGGTTCGTAACAAGGTGCATTGACCACTACACCACGGGGCCTGTTACAGATGACGGTGTCTGCAGGAAGAAGGTCGTGAAGTAGGCCGGGTAACCAGCTGACAACTTGGCGAAGGGTCTTGATTTTACTTGAGATGACCCTTTTCATTGAGCACGAGCTCGATTCTTTGCCGAGTTAAGACCCCAGTTGTTGTTTTTAGCAGCGCGTTTCATTTCCTGTCCGGGTTAATCGCATATATACTAATTACGCTAATGTATTATGAGGAAGGTTGAATTTAAAGTATGTATACTCGCATTTGCGTGAGGGGAAATTTACAAGCCGACTAGGAAGAATTACCTTCAGTACAGCTGACCGGGACTTGTAACCACGATCCCCACGTCATTGACAGCCTGGCTTATTACGAGATTGACCCTTCAGGGTTTAAATAATTTCACCCGCCTAAGCGGGCTACGACACAATTATTCTATAGTTTGCAGTGCCGAGAGCAAGGAAATCCAAAATATAATGTTCTGTATTCAAGCAAAATAATAACTTGGACACTGGGTTCGATCTTACCCGCATTCAGGTTTTCATTTCTCACTTCATTGAATTTTATTCACCTGTCAGAACATATCCCTTGTACAATAGTCACGTTTCAGTGTGTCATACACTTACACATAACTATATACACAAAACTACTTCTGATTGCCGAAGAGAATTTCAGGCTTGAATTTCTTAGTTAGAAATTTCATTTGTTGAATTGTAAAATTCTTTAAAGAGGAAGAGGCTCGGACAGTCCACGGTTTGAGTACCTGGTGGGTCTGAGTTTAAATATTAAAATTTAACACGGTTTCCCACTCCACTAGTGTATTCATGCCATTTTGTTTTACCCTGTAACCCTTTTCAATTAACTTTTTCAATCCATTTGATCTCATTCATTTTCTTTGAGGTATTTCTTCAAGTTCTCTGATAGTCTCTCTTAGAAGACTTTTTTTAACAGCAGTTTACGTCACCATCAGAATTAGGATCTTGATTGGAGAGGTCAGGGTTTAAACCCGCATGTATAAAACAATGTTGAATTTTGTACACATCGTGGT